>JAHRHZ010000008.1:17956079-18055502 GCA_024137785.1 Ginglymostoma cirratum | reverse complement strand
GCCTGCTGTGTTCATCCAGCTCTACACCTTGTTATCTCAGACTCTCCAGCATCTGCAGTTCCTACTATCTCTGAAACGGTGTGTACTCTGACAACTTTCCATCAGAAATGTTAAATTTATTCATAGAATGTTGGCATCTCTGGCTAGGGAAATAGTTATTGTTCATTCTTAATTGTCCAGGGGGTTGTTAAGAGTCAATCATGTTACTGTGGGTCTGGAGTCATGTGTAGGCTAGACCAAATTTCCTTCCCTGAAGGACATTAGTGAACCAGATGGGTTTTTCCCCCAGCAGATAGCAAGAACTGCATATACTAGAGTCAGAGATAACACAGCGTGGAGCCGGAGGGACACAGCAGGCCAGGCAACGTCAGAGGAGCAGGAAAGCTGATGTTTTGGGTTGGGACCCTTCTTCATATATCTCTGCTGCTTTCCCCATATCTGAAGAGGGGTCCCAACCCGAAACGTCAACTTTCCTGCTCCTCTGATGCTGCCTGGCCTGCTGTGTTTCTCCAGCTCCTTACGGGGCTTTTTTTCCCAACTCTCTGGAATAGTTTCATGTTCATCTCAGGAGACTTTTAATTCCAGATTTTGTTTTTATTGGATTCGAATTCTACCATGGCAGGATTTGGGAAGTGGGTCCTAGACCATTCCCTGGGTCTCTGGATTAATAATCTACAAACAATACCACTCGGCTATCACCTCCCTCCAAAAATCTCTGCAAACTTCAGTGACCAGTGGGGCCTCCCACGACTGAATGGGTCATCTTCTGGCACCCGCTGGACCATGGACAAAAGATTTTGAAAAAAAATCACAAATTGTTTGGTAGTTATTAACTCAAGGGGCCTAGAGATGATAATGGAAACTTGTGCTTTTTAATAATACTAAATTAACTGCCCAGACACTTTGATATTAATCATTTACAAAGCATTTAATTTAGTTAAATGTCAGGGGCAAAGTTCCCATCTCTTAATAACATTTTGTTAGGAGTGAGTGTCCTTCAAAAATCTAATATGTCTTACTCTTTCCCCTCTCGGCCTTTGTCTAGGGTTCAAACTGATATCGTGTGTCTGAGTCATTCTGAACCCAACCCTATGAATTCCAGCTTTTCCTTTAAGAAAGTGGCACTTCTTTCACACCATCTGTGACCTTGCGATATCCCAAAGGCTCTCGGCAGCCAATGCAGCCATTTTTATTTGAATGTGTAGTCACTGTCCTCGTGTTAGGAGATGTCGCAGCCCATCTGTGCACAGCCAGATCCCACAAGCAGCACCCTCAACACAGCCAGATCATATGCTTTCAGTGATGTTGGTCGCGGGGATAACCGTAGTCTTTTTTACTTCATTCACAGGATGAGGGAGTCCCTGGCTCAGCCAGCATTTATTGCCCATCCCTAATTGCCCAGAGGGCGGATAAGAGTTAACATGTCACATGTAGGCCAGACCAGATGAAGATGGCAGTGTCCTTCCCTAAAGTATATTAAGCGAACCTGATGGGTTTTCCCAACAATGGTCTCATGGTCATCATTAGATTTTTAGTTTCAGATTCTTTTTAAATGAACTCGAATTCCACCATCTGCCCCATGGCAGGATTTGAACCCGGGTCCCCAGAACATTATCTGGGTTCCCTGGATTAACGGCCCAGCAGTAATACCGCTAGGCCATCACCTCCTTGTAGTGAGTGTAACAAGGTCAGCTAACTGGACCCTATAGAATACGAGTTCCCTGATTAGGGCTGTTAATCTGGTCTAATCAGGGAGTCCAGTCTGTCATGGTCTGGCCTACACGTGACTCCAGGCCCACAGCAATGCGGTTGACTCCCAATTGCCCTCTGGGCAATTAGGGATGGGCAATAAATGCTGCCTAGCCATCAACGTCCTTATCCCATGAAAGAATAGAGAGAGAAAAACATAAAAAGGTGAGTGTCAGGGATGTGAATGCCTGCCTGAGTGAGAGTCAGTGGTATTGTCAAAGGCGATACATTTGTAAATAAAGGCTGTTTGGTGACGGAATGCTGGCCAGAACCCTAAGGAGATCTCCCCTGGCCTTAATCGAAAGAGCGGATATCAGGAGATGTGACATATTGTCCCGGAAAGGACAGACGGGGCACACAGTTCGTAGGAAAGATGGCGTTTCTGGCAATACAGTAACCTGCTCAGTACTCAATCTAACAGCTTGTAAATATACCAGCCTGCAGTGACCCTGTTAACTTATCGTTCGCTTGTTTTGTAGCTGATAAATAGAATCACATTAAGAAGGCATTTCTGTAGTTGTCACTATATTCTAGGTTTGAGACTGGGGGCAAAACCATACTGATCTGATCAGAAACTACTCCAGATTCAGGACTCTGAACTTGGGTTCAACATGTCATTGTGCATTCATGTAGCACCTCTCTTACAGCAAAACGTCCCAAGGTGCTTCACGAGAACACAAATCAAAATTTGACACAGAGCCACTGAAGGAGATATCGGCTGATTAAAAATTTGGGGCAAAGATTTTCGAGAGGGAGTGTTGGAGAGGGAGAGTGAGGGATTCAGGGAGAAAGTTCCAGAACGTTGAGCCCAGGCAACCGACAGCAGGGCTGCCAAGGACAAAAACAACGTAAATCGCATGTGAATAAGAGATAGGAATCGAGAGAGTGAAGGGATCTCAGAGGCTGACAGGGATGGAGAAGGTTAGGGAGGCAAGAAGGTGCAAAGTCACAATGGGGTTTGTAAACTAGGAGGTGTTTATTAAAACTGAAGAAGTGTCCAGCCAACCGAGCAGAGGGTAGGTGGGTGAGTGAGGTGTACTCTTCGTGTTTTTTTATTCATTCATGGGATTTGGACAACACTGGCTAGGCCAACATTTATTGCCCATCCCTAATTACTCAGAGCACAATTAATAGTGGGTCTAGAGTCACGTGTAGGCTAGACCAGCTTCCTTTCCTAAAGGGCATTAGTAAATCAGATGGGTTTTTCCACAACAATCGGCAATGGATTCACCGTCATCATTAGACTCTTAATTCCCAATTTTTATTGAATTCAAATTCCACAATCTGCCGTGGTAGGATTTGAACCCAAGTCCCCAGAACATTTCCTGGTCTCTGGGATAACATTCCAGTGATAATACCACTAGGCCGATGCCACCCCTGGTTAAGTTGCTGGTAGCGGAATTCTGAACAAGTACAGGTTCATATACAGCAGAAAGTAGATGACAGACCAGGAAGGCAGTGGATTGGCCAAACAGAGTTAATGTGTGAGGGTTACAGCAGGAGATTTGCTGCTCTCAGTATCAACGTCATCAGGAATTTACAAGCATTCTGGCTCAGCAGTTGATAGGGTCAGGGATGGAGTCACTGGCTCAGAAACGGAGGTGATGGCCAAGGACAGAATTCACACCTCTCCCATATCAAAGGACAGAAAGGAAGCATTCTCTGAGACTATCAGCACTGCCTTATGATCCTCATTCCCTTCAGAAACCTGCAGCCTGTAACCGGAATGTCAGATTGTATGCGCAGCACTGCACTTTCTTAATATGGTGCAGGAGGAGTCCATTCGGCCCCTCAAGCCTGCTCAGCCATTCACTATGATCATGGCTGATCATCCAACTCAGTCCTTTGATTCTCTTTGATTCCTTTAGCCCTAAGAATTGTATCTAACTCCTTCTTGGAAAGATTCAATGTTTTGGCCTCAACTGCTTTCTGTGGCAGAGAATTCCACAGGCTCCCCACTCTCTGGGTGAAAAACTTTTCTCCTCATCTCAGTCCTAAATAGCCTACCCTGTATTCTTAGACTGTGAACCCCGGATTTCCCTGGTCATTGGGAATATCCTTCCTGCACTTCCTTTGTTCATTCACGGGATGAGGGCGTCGCTGACCAGGCAGCATTATTGCCCATCCCTAATTGCCCAGAGGGCAATTCAGAGTCAACCACATTGCTGTGGCTCTGGAGTCACGTGTAGGGCAGACCAGGTAAGGATGGCAGTTTCCTTCCCTAAAGGACAGTAGTGAACCAGATGGGTTTTTCCGACAATCAGCAATGGATTCATGGTCATCATTAGATTCTTAATTCCAGATATTTTATTGAATTCAAATTCCACCATCTGCCATGACAGGATTTGAATCCAGGTCCCCAGAACATTAGAGATAACAAGGTGTAGAGCTGGATGAACACAGCAGGCCAAGCAGCATCATGGCCTGCTGTGTTCATCCAGCTCTACACATTGTTATCTCGGATTCTCCAGCATCTGCAGTTCCTATTATCTCCAGAACATTATCTGGGTCTCTGGATTAACAGCCCAGCGATAGTACCATTAGACCATTGCCTCCCCTCTCTGGTCCTGTTAGAAATGTACACGTTGATAAATGATGCTCCTGTCAGGTAAGAAGTTAAATAAAGTTCCAATCTCATTTCAGGTAGACATTAAATAATCCACAAGATTAATTTCAAAGAACAAAACCCACTGGATAGCTGTCCAAAAAGCTTGGTTGAACAAGTCAGCTTTAAGGAGTGACTGAGAAGATGAGGAAAGGTCTTCAGTCAATATCTGTCACTCAGTGAACTCCATAAACAGATTAACCACAACCTAAACATTGACAGCATTGAAATTCATTGGCCGTGAAGTGCTTTCAGATAGCCTCAGGCACTGCACTAATACAAACTCTATCTTTCTTTGAAATAACCCATCTTTGTGTTCTGGAGCTGTTCTGCGACGGATACCAGAGAATCCCAGCTCGTCAATTGACAGCACAAATCTAGCTTTGATCATCACACTCGTAATTATCTGCAGGAATCCGTGTGGGAGTTGGGGATTACTTTTGCCTAAATCAGATGGAATACAATTGCACATTTCTCTTCCAAATGAAGATTTCACGGACTCTGAGCTTCCGATCCTGCAGCGTATGCATGCATTATTTGAATTTGCAAAAGCTTCTAACGTTTGTTATTTGATTCCTATCACTGGGTCAACTTAGGAGCAGAAGTAGGCTTTTCAGCCCCTTGAGTCTGCTCTGTTATTTAATAAGATTGTGACTGTTCTGAATATGGCCTCCATTCCACATTTCTGCTCACTTCCAAAGACCTTGGATTTCCTTGGTCAAGAATCTATCCACCTCTGCCTGCCAAGCCAGAGCATTCCAAAGTCAGACGAGCGACAAAGAAATTCTTCTCCTCTCCCTCCTGATAGGGTAACTCCTGATTTTAAAATGTAGCTCTGGTCTCGCCGCAAGAGGACACTTTTGACATCCTTTCTACGTCCACCTGGTCAAGAACATTCAGGATCTTATAGACTTCATTCAAGTCCCTCCAACCACTCCCCATCCCTGCGCCCCCACTCTTCTAAACTCCAGTGGGAACAAGCCCAGTCATAACAGAACCCAGTCACTCCACTCCACTCAATCAAATTATCAATTAGAGTCATAGAGTCGAGTCATAGAGTCATACCAGAAGCAGGCCCTTCAGTCCACCCAGTCCATGCCGACCATAATCCCAAACTAAACTACTCCCACCTCCCTGCGCTTGGCCCATATCCCTCCAAACCATTCTTATTCATGAACTTATCCAAATGTCTTTTAAATGCTGTAACTGTACCCAAATCCATCACTTCTTCAGGAAGTTCATTCCACACACAAACCACTCTCTGCGTAACAAAGTTGCCTCTCATGCCTTTTTCAAATGTTACTCCTCTAGCCTTAAAATAGTCTTGAAATCCCCCACCCTAGGGAAAAGACACCTACCATTCACCTTATCTATGCTCATGATTTTATGAACCTCTCTAAGGTCACCCCTCGACCTCCTAGGCTCCAGTGAAAAACGTCCTAGTCTATCCAGCCTCTCCTTATAACTCAAACCCTCATTTCTGACAACATCCTAGTAAATCTCTTCGAAACCCTCTCCAGCTTAATAATATCATCCCTATAACTCAGTGACAAAAACTGGACAGAGTACTGTACAAGAGTCCCTTGGGGATGATCAGCTATAATATGATAGAATTCTTCATCAAGGTGGAGAATGATGTAATTGATTCTAAAATTAGGGTCCCAAATCTAAATAAAGGGAATTGCTGAGTTGATGGTGATGGATTGGGGGATGTTAGTTAAATGGATGATGGCGGAAAAGCAAGAGCAAACATTGAAAGAACAAATGGGTGAACTGCAATACTTGTTCATTCCTGTCTGATGCAAAAGTACAATGGGAAAGGTGACTGAAATAACTGCACAGAGACCAGTATCCCATCACCAAGTCACCCTTTATTTACTTGTGCACAGTACACTGGCTGTGACAAACCAGCTCAGAGACAGTCCCTCAAGTGAGGAGATTCTGAATCTCAGATATCTTATCATCTATTGCCCACGGCTCCCTGGTTGGCCCAGGTTAACAACCCTAATCAAGGATCTCATACTCAATGAGATCCACCTGGTTCCAATCGCGACAGTGAGCAAACCATGACTTTCCAAGCGAAATTTAATGGCAGTGTTAGATCCACGAAGAGGTGTACAAATTGACCATGAAAACAATAGATCTGAGATGGGGGGTGGAGTTTAGAATTCAGCAAAGGAGGACCAAGGAATTGGTTAAGAAGGGCAAGATAGAATACTGCAGTAAGATTATGGGGAAAATAAAACCTGACTGTAAACGTTTCTACAGGCTTGTGAAGACAAAAAGATTGGCGAAGGCATATGTAAGTGCCACACGGTCAAAAAACCGGGAATTATAGATCAGTCAGCCTGACGTCATAGTCGATAAAATTGAATACCCCCCCACCTGACTCCTGCTCCTATGTTTCCAAATTAAGAAAGTGCGGTGCATACAATCAGACGTTGTGACTACAGGTATCTGAAAGGAATGAGGATCATAAGGCAGTGCTGAGAGTCTCAGAGAATGCTTCCTTTCTGGCCTTTGATATGGGAGAGATATGGAGCATTGAATTCTGTCCTTAGCCATCACCTCCGTTTCTGAGCCAGCGACTCCATCCCTGACCCTATCTCTACTGCTCTCTCAGGAAGAGAATTTCAAAGACTCACCACTCTCTGAATGAAAAATATTCCTCCTCTTCTCAATCTTGAATTCGGCTCTCAAAGAACAAGGAATGATACAGCACAGGAACAGGCCCTTTGGCCCTCCAAGCCTGCGCAGACACATTTTGCCCTTCTGTGTTAAAACTGTCTTCACTTACAGGATTCATACCCTTCTACTCCTTCGTTTAAAACTGTATCCATAAGTTCTGGTCTCACTCCATAGGGGAAACATCATCTCAGGATCCACACTGTCAAAATTCCTTGGGATCTGACACATTTCAGTAAGATCGCCTTTCATTCCTGTAAACCCCTATGGATATGGTCCTATCGAACCATAAGGTAACTTCCCTACCTTCAGTATCGGTCACCTGAACCTTCTCTGAGCTGTTTCTAAAGCCGTTATGTCCTTTCTTGAGTACATCATACTCCAGACATGGCTTCTATGACTGTTGCAAAGCAATCCTATTTTCCTATTCCTGGTCAATTCAATAACAATGTGACCCTGAGTCAAATATGCTGACACCTTGATTAAAGCACATAAATCGATCGATCCTAAGATCAAATCTCACCCAAAACCGATCACATCTATAATATCATGCATTTACATAGCGTCTTTAATATTGTAAGTTCAACAGGTATCACACAAGCAATGACCAAACACACTGGGCCACATAAGTCAGTTATGACACTGTATGTACTGTTACTGACTCTGAACATTGTGGGTTCAAAGCTCAAAGTCCTGTGTGCCCAAGTTAGGCTGATCCATCTAAGTGCAGTATAGAGGGAGAGCTACACAGTCAGAGATGCTGGCTTTCAGATAGGACCTTAAAAATGTCTACCCTCTTAGGCTGGATATAAAAAAAAAACTCGTGGAGCGGGCGGGTTGGAGGGAGCGGTGTGTAGCCCTCCCGGGTGCACTGGCCAGTATTCACCCTTCAGCTACCATCATTAATTAAAATAGACGTTTTCTGGTTAGTTTTAAAAATTAATTTGGAGGAAGATGAACTGACAGCCAGTCATTAATTGCAAATTCCTATTTTCCTCCTTGAATACGAACTGAGTATCTCGCTGGGCGAGTTGAGAGGCCACTAAGAGACAATCACATTCCGGTGGGTTTGGAGTCACGTGTGGATCAGGCAGGGTTTTTATGAGACTTCAGTAGTGATGTGGCTGACACTACAGTTATTAAAAAAAACTAGAGTAATTGAATCTAAATTCCTCAGCTGTTATGCTGGGATTGAAACTGCTGTCTCCATATCATTAGTTAAACATCAGTAAGGGCTTTCTTGTGGCGCAGTGATAGTGTCCCCACCTCTGGACTGAATAGATTTGGGTTCAAGACCCTTTCTACCAGAGCTGCGTCATAATATTTCTAAACATTATGGCAACCTGATAGAGAATCCCTACAATGCAGAAAGACGCCGTTCAGCCCATTGAGTCTTCTGCAACCCTCTGAAGAGCTGTTATGTCATAATATCTCTGAACAGGTTAATTAGAAAACTCAAATAGAAATAAATTAGAAAAGTTTTTAAAAAAATCAAGCCTCAGTATTATATCGATGTTTGTGGGATCTTGCTGTGTGGATGCTAGCTGCCACATTTGCTACATTAAGCACAAGACCTGAGTACGTTTTAGACAGAATTCATTAGCTACGATGTGCTTTGGGAGGTGCAGTTAAAATGCAAATTCTACCTGCTTCACATGGCATTAAGACAATCAGATAAATATCTTGATCAAAGAATGAGGGCCTAAGGAGTATCTGAAAGAAGGGGGATGTTGAAGTGAGGAGGTTTCGGAAGAGAATTCCACAATGTGGGCTGAAGGCACAGCCTCCAATGGTACCCAATCATCCATTTTATTGTTGCGGTTAGCTAACCACAAAATGGCTGCCATTCTAACCACAGCAACAGGGGCTACACAAATTCAGAAAAGTATTTTGATGTTTCAGAAGCACTTGGAAGTGTCCTAAGTGCTGCTATCCCAAGGTGAGCATACCCCCACATACTCACCTTTGGCTTTTGACCAAGTGGCACTGTGTGGTGCTTTTATTTGTCAGGAAAAGGAGCAACCGCAGGCCGGCGGTTTGGGAAAAGTCAGGCGTCCGAGACCCGGTTAATTGGTTACAAATCTCGATTGTGCTTAGCTTTAGGGATCATCAGTGAAACCTGGCAGATTGACGGTACATCTATATCTAAAAGATGCGCAGGTTAGGTGGATTGGCTATGGTAAATGTAGGGTTATGGTGACAGGGTCAGGGGCTAGGACTGGGTGGGATGCTCTTTAGAGGATCAGCTCAGAATTGACGGGTCGAATGGCCTCCTTGCACACTATAGGGATTCTATGATCCTATATCAGGTTGTCCACTCTGATTGAACATATTCCTGCAGGGAAAGTCATGGCATCCTGACTCCAACTGGCCCAACCCCAAACTCTCCTATCATTGGCTCTGAGGTACACCCGTTATTGATGCTCCCTGCCTTCCCACAACCAATCAGAAAGCAAAACAAAAACCTTTTATTACCTGATTACATGATGTTTTAATGTCAGTAAATAAGCCTCTTCTTACATGCGATAACAGTATAACAATAAACAAATGTGGGGAGGCAATAGCCTTGCGGTGTTATCGCTGGACTATCAATCCACATAATGTCTGGGGACCAGGGTTCAAATCCCACCATGACAGGAGGTGGAATTTGAGTTCAATAAAAATGTCTGGAATTAAGAGTCTAATGATGACCATGAATCAATTGATGGGGGAAAAACCCATCTGGTTCACAAATGTCCTTTAGGGAAGGAAACTGCCATTCATACCTGGTCTGGCCTACATGTGACTCCAGACCCACGACAACATGATAGATACTTAACTGCCCTCTGGGCGATTAGGGATGGGCAATAAATGCCGCCTGGCCGGCAACATCCTCATCTTGTGAATGAATAAATTGAAGAAAAATTAAAACCAAGTTATTCAAAAGCATATCGTTAGTCTCCGGGGTGTTGCTCCCAGCAAGGAAATCTAATGATTTATTGCCATTTGTTGGGGAGTTTAAGGCAATTCTGACAGAATTGTAACCCTATCTATTTCTTCCATACCACCCCGCAAAAAAAATACTGAAAGATGTGCAGGTTAGGGTGGATTGGCCATGCTAAATTGTTCATTGTAGTGTTCAGGGATGTGTAGATTAGGGGGATGGGTCTGAGTGTGATGCTCTGAGAGTCGGTGTGGACTCGTTGGGCCGAAGGGCCTGTTTCCACACTGTAGGGATTCTATATAAAATAAAACTGCGGATTCTGTAAAAACAGAAGCAGAAACGAAAACAGAGGGAAAGCTCAGCAGCTCCGGCAGCATCTGTAGAGAGAAATCAAAGTTAACATTTTGGGTCGAGTGACATTTCCTCAGAACTGAGGACTCAGTATCATCCCCTTTACAAGTTTCCCTCCAAGCCACTCGCCATCCTGACTTGGAAATATATCGCTGTTCCTTCAAACTCCTGGAATTCCCTCCTTAAGGGCATTCCCTATGGCACATGGACTGCAGCGGTTCAAGAAGGCAGCTCACCACCACTTTCTCAAAGGGCAACTAGGGACGGGCAATAAACGCTGGGCCCAGACAGTGACACCCACATCCCACAATTCCTAATTGTGCACATTCTGGAACTGAAATCACATGTAGGCCAGACTAGACAAAAATGACAGATTTCTCTCCCCACAGGGCATCAGTGAACCTGATGGGTGGTGACATGATTGTTATTAAAGCGAGTTTTTTAAAAAAATGCAAATTCCACCAGCTTCAAGGTCGGATTCAAATCCAGAACATTACAGGAAGGTTCTAGATTTTAACAGTCAGTAATATTATCACTGCACCAACACCAACCATGGACATCAACCTTGTGTTATTCCACGTGACTCCAAGCATTGCCACATTAGATATGAAACTAGTGACTTTTCAAAGGGAACTTAGTTCGTTTGGAATTGTTGACTGGTGTCTTGGACAAAGTTTGTTGGTAGATTCTACACATATTATGATGGGTTCATTGGCATATTTTGAACAATTCTGGAATAAACAGCTCCTCAGTTACTCTACGGTGACAACCTACAATTAAAGACTAGATCTTCCTTTGTACCTCCTGCACAACGCTGTCAATCAAGCACCTAATTATAGTTGAACAAGAATGCGTTTAAGAAATTTCATCCTTTCTTTTTCATAGAACGACCTTTCTGCACAACTTAATCGCACGCATGTAAGTAAACAGTCAAGGGAAAAGCGTGTTCAAAACTTGTAAAGCTCCTCTCTCCATCATTCCCATCTCCACCAGTTCAGCAATCAGGAACGTCTTAAAATCGTACCATCTCTTGCTACAGATTATTCACACATTCCTCACTTTGAGTCGGGTTTGTCTGCTCAATATAATTTCTGAACGCTTTAATTTAGTTCCATGGTTTTGTGGCCATATTTCTGTGATGTGCTTTGTAGTAAATATTCCAGGACATTTCCTTCCGAACCCTCTTAGATTTTCGATGCATTCTGTGCATTGGTGGATTGTGTCTTTCTGGTCTGTGGGTTGGTTGTACTAACTAATCATAAAACAAACAGGCTAATCTTCCAAAAGCAGAAATTGCTGGAGAAACTCAGCCGGTCTGGAGAGAGAAAAACAGAGTTAACATTTCAGGTCCACTGACTTTTCTTCAGAACTCAAGTACAAGATGCACTGTAGATATTCACCAAGGTTCCTTAGACAGCACCTTCCAAATCCATGACCAGTTTTGAACAACGTTCATAGAGTCACACAACTTGGAAACAGACCCTTCGATTCAAGTAGTCCATGATGACCATAATCCCAAATTAAACTAGTCCCACCTGCCTGCGCTTGGCCCATATCCCTCCAAACATTTCCTATTCATGTGCTTATCTAAATGTCTTTAAACATTGTGACTGTACTCACATCCACCACTTTCCCTGGAAGTTCATTTATTCACTCACTAGACCGAAAATCTTAGCTCTGCTCTCTCTCTCCACAGATGCTGCCGACCTGCTGAGTTTCTCCAGCACTTTCAGTTTTTGCTTCAGATGTCTGGCATCCACAGCTCTTTGTGCTTTGTTTAGTGTTTAACTCACTGCTAAATCTCTGCCAGGCGTACCCACCTTGAAGAAGATCTGCTCCTCTCTCTGACAGGATTTTCAATCTAATTTTTTTACTTGTTCACCCTCATTATTTTCGCTGTTGCTCCTGATATTTGACGAAGCTCACTTCCACAGCCACATCACAAGCAGTTCTGAAAAAGGGTCACTGGGCTTGAAATGATAACTCTGCTTTCTCTCCACAGATGCTGACAGAACTGCTGAGTTTCTCCAGCAATTTCTGTTTTTGTTTCAGATTTTTAGCATCCACAGTTCTTCGTATTTGTTGAGGTTAATATATCCATAGAATCCCTACAGTGTGAAAGCAAGCCATTCAGCCCACACCAATCCTCTAAAGCGCATCCCACCCAGACCCACCCCCTACGCTATCCCTGCATTTCCCACCCAAGACCCACTATGGGCAATTTAGCACAGTCAATCCACCTAACCTGCACATCTATAGACTGTGGGAGGAATCCCACACAGACACGGGGAGAATGTGCAAACTCCACACAGACAGTCGCCCGAGGGTGGGATCAAACCCAGATCCCTGGTGCTCTGAGGCAGCAGTGCTAACCACTGAGACACTGTGCTGGGAGTAGGCTAATCTCAGCTGGAGGGGGCTTAAGGCTCAACCTGAAACAGCTGGGAAGGTTTGCTTCCATGAACTGTTTTGTGCCATCTTCAAAGATGCACTGCAGAAATTCACCAATGGTCCTTAGACAGCACCTTCCAAACACACGACCCATTCTATCTAGAAGGACAAGAGCAACAGGTACATGGGAACACCAAAACTTGAAAGCTCCCCTCCCAGCCACTCACCATCCTGACTGGGAAGTACAACACTATTCCTTCAGAGTTAACACAGTGTGGAGCTGGAGGAACGCAGCAGGCCATGCAGCATCAGAGGAACAGGAAAGCTGATGTTTCGGGTCAGGACCCTTCTTCAGAAATGGGGGAGGGGTAGGGGGCTCTGAAATAAATCGAAAGAGGAGGGGTGGGACTGGGGAATGTAGGTGGGGTGGTGATAGTGAGTGCAGGTCGGCAATGGGGGGACCTTCAGTATCGGTGGGTCAAAATCCTGGAATTCCCTCCCTAAGGGAATTGTGGGTCTACCCACAGCACATGGACTGCAGCGGTTCAAGAAGGCAGCCCGCAACCACCTTCCTAAGGGCAATAAATGCTGGCCCAGCCAACAATGTCTATGTCCCATGAATGAATGTTTGAAAGTCTACACTGATGTTCCCAGCGCTGTACTTGAGTTTGCTATGCAGCTGGGGGCATTGTCGTTCAGTCTGACACATTGAATGGAGTTCTGAGATGCCTTCTCTGGTGAATGTAAAAGATACCACAGCCATTATTACAGAGGGAAGCAGAGGGGATCTCCCCTGTCACCTGGTCAATATTTATCTTCCTGCATCACTGAAACAGATTATCATGGCTTTATCACATTGTTGTGTCTGGGAGCTTGCTGTGTGTAAGTTGGATGCTGAGTTTCCAACATCATAACAATGACTACTCGTCAGAAGCACTTCAATGGATGTGGGTTTTTTTGAGGTGTCCTGAGGTGGAGTAAAGGGCTACGTAAGAAATGTCAGATTTTCTTGATCTTTTCTTGGGAGCCCTACAGTTTTCTGCACTCAATATTGAGTTGAAAAATTTCAGGGTCTGGGTTGCTTCTCCCAAGTCCTTACTCCAACTCCTGCACACCAGGCCTTGTCATCATATGGACTTTTGCTACAAACAACCCATTGTCAGTCACTGATAGTCCCCATTAGCAATTATTCACTCCCCCAATCCGACCAATACTCATTCCTTGTCTATCCAACTGCTCTTCTCTCTCTTTGGGCTCTATCTCTACCTGTTGTTTACTCCTGGCCCCCACCCCCAACTCCATCTTCTGCATAAATTCCAACCTCTTCCTAGCTACCATCAGTTCGGAAGAAGGGTCACTGGACCTGAAACATTAAATCTGATTTCTGTGCACAGAAGCTGCCAGACCTCCTGAGATTTTCCAACAATTTCTGTAAGATTTTCTTGATGGATAACTTCAAACAGGAAGCAAAAGCAAAGGCATTATCTCCACTCAGAAGGTGATAATGAAAGGGTTGATTACTCTTTGTCATGATGTGCTACTTGGGGTCAGTTACAGTACCCAGGAGAAAAACCATTAAAACTTGCAAATGATACATTAAGTTCCAACATGTCTAGAGTATTTCAAATTGGCACTGCAGTACGCTCTGTCCATTCATTTCCACACATTACTGTCACTTTACGCTGACTGTTCTCTGGCTCTAGGGCCATATTGAATGCAATTAGTTAAGAAGGATGGCGGGGAATCTGATGGAAACTGAAAGCCTTGGATAGACTGGATGTGGAGGAGAGACTAGGACCCAAGGGCACAGCCTCAGAATGAAGGGATGACCCTTTAGAACTGAGATGAGGAGGAATTTCTTCAGCCAAAGAGTGGCGAATTGGTGCAAATCATTGCCATGGATGGCTATGGACGCCAAGTCATTGAGTGTATTAAAGGCAGAGATAGACTGGTTCCTGATTAGTAAGGGGATCAAAGGTTACAGGGTGACAGCAGGAGAACGGGGTTGAGAAACATATCAGCCATAATCGAATGGCAGTGCAGACTTGATGGGCCGATTAGCCTAATTCTGCTCTTATGGTTTCTTCAATGACGAACAGCAACAATGGTAAGGAACTAGGCAACAGAGTTGATCCACTGAAATCTGCAAAATGGTTATGCTTTGAACACTATTAATAAACAATTTACTGCAGTTTCTGTTTCTGTCTACAGTAATTGCGTCATAGTTGGCCACTGTACACATCCTGAATGCAAATCGAGCAATAATAGTATTTACATGAAAACACTGCAGCCTCAGGGATTCAATCAGAGACACCGATAGAGAGAAGAGAAATTACAGAGGAACTAATAAACAGGCAAGAAATGTTGCTCGGTGACTCAAGAAAAGATACCTCCCCTGTACACTCTATACAGCTGTACCTTTAGGACTGGTTCACCTATAAAACACATAATGCCACAGTTCTCCAGCCTGCTTTCACCTCTTCCCCTGAAATGAACCAGTTGCAGCAAAGTTGGGTAGAAAGGTGGAGAGGAATGCACTGGTCATAGGGTCTTACAGCGGGCACATTGAACCCACATCCACGACAGAAACGCTGTGAATATAACTGAGTGATCACGAGTGGTGGGCTGCCCAGGGATCTACAGACAGCCGGGATATTATAGACCATCTGAAGATAGACGGCGCAAGACCCATTAACAAGAAATCTCAGGACAACCCTGCAATTGCTGTTTTGTCCTCTCATGAGGCACGCAATTTGTGGTAAATCCCAGGGAGTGCTGCTTGTGACGATTTGACTACTGCCTTTCATCCTGCATGAAAAGAATCAAGTGCCATCCTCCTGAACATGGCCAGATTGATGGAGCCTCTGAGCGTCATTGCAACAACTGATCAGTTTGCAGTCGGAATGATAACACCATTCCAGTGAGAAGCGCATGAGAAGCAGCCATCATTAAGGAGAATCAGCACCAAGTCAGAGATGCAGAATGGTGGAATTGTCTTTAATATCAGACCTCTCCCTCTGCTGGCTCAGGCACTAACCATGGCCATCTCCCTGCTGCGGGCCTCAGCAACACATCCAGGGAACAACTTGCCTGAGCTTTATACTGGGCCTCAGGATTCTGAGGCGGAATTGGAGCAAAACACCCAGAATCATAGAATCGCTACAGTGTGGAAGCAGGCCCTTAGACCCAATGACTCCACATTGACCTACTGAAGAACACCCTACCCAGACCCATCTCCCTACCATGCTGCATTTCCCATGGCTAACCCATCTAGCCTGCACATCCCTGGATACTGTGGGTAATTTAGCACGGCCAATCCACCCTTACCTGCACATCATTGGATTGTGGGAGCAAACCCACACAGGCACAGGGAGAATGTGCAAACTCCACACAGAGGCTGGAGTCAAACCTGGATCCCTGGAGCAATGAAAATAAAAACCGAAAGAACTGCGGATGCTGTAAATCAGGAACAAAAACAGAAGTTGCTGGAAAAGCTCAGCAGGTCTGGTAGCTTCTGTGAAGAAAAAAATCAGAGTTAATGTTTCAGGTCCAGTGACCCTTGTGTTTAACTCTGATTTTTTCTTCACAGATGCTACCAGACCTGCTGAGCTTTTCCAGCAACTTCTGTTTTTGTCCCTGGAGCTACGAGGCAGCAGTGCTAACCACTGAGCCATTATGCTACCTTTTATCCCTATTCTTTGACTCCTGAAAGGAAGTTTATAAATGCTGAATGTTGGCAATGATTAGATTTAGGAACAAGTGGAGGCCCTTCAGTCCCTCTAGCCTGATCTAGCATCCATTTAGATCGTGGATTATCTGCAGCTCTGCTATAATTAGGAACACTTCCCCAGAAAACTCTATTGCTGGGAAAGATCAGAGCTAGGGGCTACAAATGTAAACCAGTCACAAATAAATCCGATAGGGAAGTCAGGACAAACGGCTTACTGGGGAATCAATGTTACTGCCACAGCAACTATTTGAGGTGAACAGTGAAGATGCATTTTAGGGGAATTTTCTAAACAAGGGTCACTGGACCCGAAATGTTAACTCTGTTTCTCACTCCATAGATGCTGCCAGACCTGCTGAGTTTCCCCAGCAATTTTTTTTTCTTTATTTCAGATTTAAAGCATTTGCTGTATTCCCCTTTTGAGTGAAGAACTACTTCTAGCGGGTCACCTCTGAACAGTGTAATTTCAAGGCTATTGCACCTATCAAAGGAATGGGGGTGTTCTGCGAACCCTGTCAAATCCTTTAATCCTTGTGAATGATTCAATTCAATCAGTTTTAAATCTTCTGCACTCAAGTGGACACAAGCCTAGTCTGTACAACCGGCCTGTTCAGTTTAATCTTAGTGTCACATTCCTGATCAAAGCAAAATACTGCGGATGCTGGAAACCTGAAGTGAAAACAGAAAGTGCTGCAGAAACTCTGCAGGTCTGGCAGCATCTGTGGGGAGAGGAACAGAGTTAACATAGTGAGTCTGATATGACTCTGATATGAATGCGTGCAGTGTTCCCTTTAACTCTGGTTTCCTGACAGTCTTGCAATTGGCTAAGAATCAAGTCTGTTCTTGGCTTGTTCAAGTCCCGAACATAGCTGGGCTATTTCTGGATACAGTGATTCTCGGTTAAACTGATTCCTTGGCTGAAGCATTGTCCTATGAGGAGAGGCAGGGTAGATGATATTTATATTCCCAGAGGTTTAGAAAAATGATGATATGGCTTTGACCGTGGGAAATCGTGTCTCACTAGCCGAACTGAGTTTCCTGAAGAAGTAATGTAGAGGATTGATGAGGGCAGAGTGGTGGACGTGATCTATATGGACTTCAGTAAGAAGCTCAACAAGGTTCCTCATGGTAGACCAGTTAGCAAGGTTAGATCACATGGAATACAAGGAGAACTAGCCATTCGGATACAAAATTGGCTTGAAGGTAGGAGACAGAGGGGGTGGTGGAGGGTTGCTTTTCAGACTGGAGGCCTGTGACCTGCGGTGTGCCACAAAGATCGGTGCTGGGTCCACTGCTTTTCGCCATTTACATAAATGATTTGGATGTGAACATAGGAGGTATGGTTAGTAAGTTAGAAGATGGCTCCAAATTGGAGGTGCAGTGGACAGTGAAGAAGGTTACCTCAGAGTACAATGGGACGTTGATCAGATGGGCCAATGGTCTGTGGAGTGGCAGATGGAGTTTAATTTAGATAAATGTGAGGTGCTACGTTTTGGAAAGGCAAATCAGGGCAGGGCTTATACACTTAATGGTGAGGTCCTGTGGATAGTTGCGAAACAAAGAGACCTTGGAGTGCAGGTTCACAGTTCCTTGAAAGTAGAGTCACAGGTAGATAGGATAGTGAGGAAGGCGTTTGGTACGCTTCCCTTTATTGGCCAGTGTTTTGAGTACAGGAGTTGGGAAGTCATGTTGTGGCTGTACAGGTCATTAGTTAGGCTATTTTTTGAATACTGCGTTCAGTTCTGGTCTCCCTGCTATAGAAAGATGTTGTGAAACTTGAAAGAGTTCAGAAAAGATTTACAAGGATGTTGCCAGGGTTGGAGGGTTTGAGCTATAGGGAGAGGCTAAATAGGCTGGGGCTATTTTCACTGGAGCGTTGGAGGCTGAGGGGTGGACTTGTAGAGGTTTATAAAATCATGAGGGGCACAGATTGGGTGAGCAACCAAGGTCTTTTCTCCAGGGTAGGGGAGCCCAAAAGTAGAGGGTATAGGTTTAAGGTGAGAGGGGAAAGATTTAAGAGGGACCTAAGGAGCAACATTTTCACACAGAGGGTGGTGTGTGTATGGATAGAGCTGCCAGAGAAAGTGGTGGAGGCTGGTACAATAACAACATTTAAAAGGCATCTGGATAGGTACATGAATAGGAAGGGTTTAGAGGGATATGGGCCAAATGCTGGCAAATGGGATTAGATTAATTTAGGATATCTGGTCAGCATGGACCAAAGAGTCTGTTTTCATGCTGTACAGTTCTATGATTGCATGACTCTAACTGACCTAGCTGAACTAATTCTAATAGGCTTTACTGAGTAGATGCTGGGATGACGTTTGCCCTGGCCGAAGAATCTAGAAAACAGACTCACGGTCTCAGAATAATGGCTTAGCCAATGAGGGCTGAGATGAAGAGAAATGCCTTTGTTGAGAAGCTTGTGAATCTATGGAATTCTGTATCCCAGAGAGCTGTGGATGCTCAGTCACCAGATATGTTCAAGTCGGAGGCTAATGGAGTTTTCGGATTAATGGATGTGGAGATGGTGCGAGAGAAGTTGAATGTTGGAGAATTTTTATTTTTGTCGTTGGAGCAGTCTTGATTGGCTACATGGCCTCTTGTCTACCGTATGACAATATAACGTGAATGGTTAATATCAACTCCTGTTTCATATATTTTTCTGTTACCGAGTCCAAGATATGCCTTTTTGCTATTTGTGAAATAGAAACACCACAGGTAATGAGAGTACTTGGAATCATAGAATCACACTCTGCAGAAGAGACCCTTTGGCCCATCAAGTCTGGACTGCCAAAAATATTCTACTCTCTACACTAGAAGGTCATAGAATCCCTACAGTGCTGTTTGAGGTCATACAGCCCATCAAGTCTGCACCAACCCTCTGAGAAAGCATTCCCCGCCAGACCCCTATCCCTACATTTCCCATAGCCAATCCACCTAACCTGCACATTGGGAGGAAACCCACACAGACACAGAAAGGAAGTGCAAACTCAACACAGTCACCCGAGGGGGGAGATCGAACCCATGTCCCTGGTGCTGTGAGGCAGCGGTGCTAACCACTGAGCCACCGTGCTGCCCATATTCCTGCACTAGTCCCATATTCCCACACTAGGCCCGTGAATGTAACAATGCGTTATAATTTGCCTCTTATCTTTTCTCTTTGACTCTTGGCTCCTGAACACTTTTCAAACGCTTTCAAAAATGAGGTGATCTTGGAACCTTGCATCGAGGATGTTGGACTCAGGAAATGCAGAGTTAAACTCAAGGAAGTTTACTCACTTTTGGCTGTCAATTTGATCCTAATTTCATGGACTGGGCTGCACTTTGTCACACAGTTTCAATCTAACACTGACCAAGCCAACAATGAGGTCTGTTCCAATCGCTCTGCTCTGATCTCCCCTGGTTTATGTTTATCTCATTCAGTGGCTAACACCGATAAAGGTTAATATCAGGCAGTACACTGGACTGGGAATTGGGATAACCTGAAGTACAATTCCCTCAGACTGCAGCAAGATCGAATCCAAGTTAAATGCTTTGTTGGAGGTTAACAAAACAGGCAGGACAGAATTCGGAGATCAGAATTGAATCAGACATGGTTGGAATTATGTAGCCAATTGATCTGAATCTCTCACCTCCCTCAGACTTCCTCCTACAACTCGACACCTCCCAAAGTTGAACTGGTCTCACCTCAGGTCAGCGCCTTGATGTTGCTCTAGAGCCTCAAAGTGAGGATCAGGACTCCCAAAAGGCTGGGATGGGTGAGTATTATGAGCTGCATATTTGGGGCTTTGAGCTCCAAAGCAACAATGTCCCAGAGATCTGACTGAATCATCAGACCTGCTCTAATAGAGAACTCACCACCTTGCTCTCACAGGTCTCCATCCCCCTTCTTCGATCACAGCTCTCACTTGATGGGGGTTGGGGGCTGTGGAAATTTTCCAAGCCTGAAAGTGGGATAGCTTTGTTGCATTTCACAGATACAGCTGTCCATTGGTGCACAGCTGGCAAAGACCCTTTGCCAGTACTTTGGTGCCTCCAGTGTGCCCAGGAGTGTTCACCTCTTGCCTCCTACTGGTCTTTGCCAGCTGTGCACCAAGGGACAGCTGTATCTGTGAAATGCAACAAAGCTATCCCATTTGTCAATTGGTTCTTTGTGGAAAAGACAGACTTACATTTCTGCAGGGCCTGACATCATCTCAGGATGTGCCAAAGGACTTTGCAGGAAATGGAGTACCTTCAAAGTATAGTTACTGTTGGCAAGCACAGGAAAAGCAGCAGCTAATTGGTACACAGCAAGATCCCAAAAAGGCAATCATTTGATTATTTAGTGAGGTTGGCTGAGGGATAAATATTGACTCCTCCCTATGTCACTGGGCAGTGCCACCCTATTCCTCTTTAACACAAGGTAAAGTCACCATAGTCACACTAAATCCAAGGGCTGCTCTGCCATTACAGAGAGATAACCAGTGGTAGTTTAACCGAAGGGTCTCCATGCCTCAGGTGAGGGGAGAGGTTGAGAATGAGAGTCCTTCTTGGTCTCCTTAGCAGGTGCAGGAATTGAACCCACTTTGTTGGCATCCATTACAAACCAACTGTTCAGCCAACTGAGCTAACTGACCTCCATTAACTACTGCCTTGGGGATTCTCTTCTGTCTACACAGACCTGAGAGGACAGCTGGATCCCAGTTCAGTGTACCATCAGAACTGTCCTCTCAGAAGATGGCACATATGACAATGCACTCTCTCACAAATTGCCAGGGCTTGGGAAGGTGGGGGGTGAGTTTGGTCATAGGCTTATACAGCACAGGAACTGACCCTTCGGACCAACTAGTCCATGCTAACCAAGTTTCCTAAACTAAACTTGTCCATTTGCCCGCATTCGGCTCATATCCCTCTAAACCTTTCCTATTCATCTGCCTGTCCAAAAGTCTTTTAAATGTGGTAATAGTACCGGCTGCCACCACTTCCTCTGCCAGCTTGTTCCGTACATGCACCACCTTCTGTGTGAAGATGTTGCCCATCAGGTCCCTTTTAAATCTTTCCCCTCTCACCTTAAGGACATGTCCTCTAGTACACGTTCGATTCTCTGGAAGGGGAGCTCCAAGACATAACTTCACGAACTGTAAGTGTGAAAGTGCTTCCCACTGAGGCCAGACTGATAGCTCATAATGAAGGTTCACTGCAAGGTCATGCCATGGCTTGGCAGGGAGAGTTCAGTATAAGTGTACCATCAGTGCCCTCAGCATACACCAGCCTCCTGAGCCTCAGGCTGTTTCCTGTGGCTCAAAAGTTTTGCCCCGGAGAAAAAGGACCTGCTTTGTAAATGGCCCTGATCTCAGATAACAACCTTGTAGAGTGAACCACAACACCAACATCTTATCGCTCAGCCAGCTCACTGCGAGGTAATTCCGAGCAGATAATCTCCTGAAGTCAACTTCTCTTTAGTCTTAGCACCACATCAGTGATATGGATGCAGAGACTTCCATAGCAACCCAGCTCTAATCAAACGTTAATACTTCCTTTTGGTGAGATAATCTCCTTGCCAACGCTCAAGGTTCAATATCCCACAAACTGAACGCAGGTTGCCCAAGTCTGAAAGACGGTCCTGATAATTTTTGAAATTGGTTAAAACATCCTATTGAGGCACCATTAACCACTTTACCACCCCCCGCAACCCACCCCCACCAAGTGTCTTGGGCTGGGAATAATGAACATGATTGAGATCAGAAAGAAGGCAGTGTCAAGTTTAGAGGCTGAGTCAGGACAGGGGTGGGGTGGGATGGGTGGGGGGTGAAATAGTGACTGAAATTGACTGGAATCAGAAATTTAGTCATTAGCCAACACTCGTGGTCAGTTGCAGGCTGGTAAATATTAGAGAGGATCAAAAGTTTTCGAAAAAGAGAATTTAGATTGACTAGTTCCCAGTGTCCTGTTTCAGTCAGCACGGAAACAGGCCCTTCAGCCCAACATGTCCATGCTGACCAGGTTTGCTAAACTGAACGAGTCCCATTTGCCTGCATTTGGCCCATGTCCCTCCAAACCTTTCCTATCCGTGTACCTGTCCAAATGTCTTTTAAAGGTTGTAATTGTACCAGCCTCTACCACTTCCTCGGGCAGCTCTCTCCCAGTGTCCTTACCAACATTCCTCCCTCAAATCCCACCGTTATGTCCAATCACTTTATCCCTCTTTGTGGCATTTTCCAGCACACAACAACAGTCACTGGGTTTTATGGTTATTCTTTGACTCGGAAGTCAATTTCTTTGGACATGTTGTGATTCACCTCCACATGCATCACGTCCCGAGATGGGACTTGAATCCAGACCATCTGGTCATGAGGGAGGGCCGCTATTACTGCACCCCAAGACTCTAATTCAAACAGCTTCCACGGTGACCAATGCTGACCAATAATTACCTGACCTGAAGTTGATTGATCCAAAACTACAGATTGGGGATGCTCGGTGGTGCAGTGGTAGTGGCCCTGCCTCTGGACAGGGAGGTCTATGTTCATGTCCCACCTATTCCAGTGGTGTGCCAATATATCCCTGAAGAGGATGATTAGAAAGATATCCTGTTAATATCAAAAAGACTTCAATCAAAACACCACTGAACATTCTATACTCTTGAGAAAACAGGTCTGATTGTATCATCTCTTCTCATAACACCTGAAGTCCAGTATGATTCTCATAAACCTACGATGTACTCCATCCAAGGCCGATATATCTTTCCTAAGGCGCTGTGCCCTGCAGTTTGAGAGGGAGACCCTGGAATCAGATGTAACAGTATCATAACTGAGTAAAGGTAACGACAAATACATGAGGGAGGAGCTGGCCAGGGTTGATTGGTAAGAAAGCCGAGCAGGCAAGACAGTGGAGCGGCAAGGGCAGAAGTCGGGGGGTAGATGTGGGCGAGAGGGGAGGGGGGTAATTCAGGAGGGACTGCAGAAATTCGTCCCAAGGAAGAAGAAACATACTAAAGGGAGGACAAGGCAACCATGGCTTACAAGGGATGTCAGGGACAGTAGGAGCAGAAGAAAAAGCATATAATGTGGTGAGAATTAGTGGGAACCCAAACGAATGGGAAGCCTTCAAAAACCAGTACAGGATAACTAAGAAAGCAATAAGGGAAGAGAAGATGAAATATGAGAGTAAGCTAGCTGGTAACATAAAAAAAATCACGTGTATTTTTAGACATATAAAATGTAAGAGAGAAGCATTGGGTCACTGGAAAATGAGGTTAGAGCAGTAGTAATGGGGAACAAAGAAATAGCAGAGGAAATGAACAGGTAGTTTACATCTGTTTTCACAGAGGAAGATATCAGCAGCACACCAGAATTTCAGGAGAGTTCAGGGGGACAGAGGTGAGTGTAGTGGCCATCACTAAGGAGAAGGTGCTGGGAAGCTGTAAGGTCTGAAGGTGGATAAATTACCTGGACCAGGATGGACCACATCCCAGATATCTGATGGAGATAGCTGAGGAGATAGAGGAGACATTGGTGGTAATCTTTCAGGAAACACTGGAGTCAGGAGGGTCCCAGAGGAGTCGAAAATGTCTAACGTAACACCCCTCTTTAAGAAGGGAGGGAGGCAGAAAACAGGGAACTTTAGGCTGGTTAACCTGGTTGTTTGTAAGATTTCAGAGTCCATCATTAAGGAAAAGATTAAAGGAGTACTTGCAAGTGCATGGTAAAATAGGGTAGAGTCAGAACGGCTTCATCAAGGGGAGGTCATGCCTGACAAATTTGTTAGAATTCATTGAGGAGGCAATGAATAAGTTAGACAAAGGAGAGCCAGTGGACGTAATCTATTTGGATTTCCAGAAGGCCTTTGACAAGGTGCCGCACAGGAGGATGCTAAATAAGAGCCCCTGGTGTTAAGGGCAAGGTACTGGCACGGATAGAGGATTGGCTAACTGGCAAAGACAGAGAGTCGGGATAAAGGGGTCTTTTCTAGGATAGCAGCTGGTGACTAGAGGAGTTCTGCAGGGGTCAGTGTTGGAATCACAACTATTCACTTTATACATTAACAATCTGTATGAAGGAACTGAGGGCATTGTTACTAAGTTTGCAGATGACACAAAGATAGCTGGAGGGACAGGTAGTGTCGAGGAAGCTGGGAGGCTGCAAAAGGACTTGGACAGACTGACAGTGGGCAAAGAAATGGCTGATAAAATACAGAGTGGGGGAGTGTGGGGTTATGTATTTTGGAAGGAAAAATAGAGGCATAGATTATTTTCTAAATGGGGAAAGGCTTTGGAAATCTGGAACACAAAGGGACTTTGGAGTCCTCGTTCAGAATTCTCTAAAGGTTAACATGCAGGTTCAATTGGCAGTTAGGAAGGTAAATGCAATGTTAGCATTCATTTCAAGACAGCTAGAGTACACAGGCGGAGAAGTACTGCTGAGGCTGTGTCAGGTTCTGGTCAGACTGCATTTGGAATATTGTGAGCAGTTTTGGGCCCCGTATCTAAGGAAGAATGTGTTGGCATTGGAAGGGTCTAGAGGAGAGTTTATAAGAGGATGAGGTGAAATGACTTCAGCCAGAAGCTGGTTAATCTTTGGAACTCATTGTGGCAGGGGGCTGTGGAGGCCGAGTCATTGAGTGTATTTCAGGTCAAGATAGATAAGCTCCTGATTAGTGAGGGGATCAAGGGTTATGGAGAGAAGGCAGGAGAATGGGGTTGAGAAACATATCAGCCATGACCAAATGGTGGAACAGACTCAATGGGCCAATTGGCATAATTCTGCTCCAATATCTTCTGGTCTCTGATCTGTTAATAGTACTCCAAGTGGGATCTAACCAGGGTTTTGTATAACTGCAGCATAACCTCTGCATCCATGTACTCCAGTCCTCTCAATAAAAAGGCCAGCAACTCATTAGATTTATTGATTATTTTGTGCAGCTGTTCATGACATTTTAAAAATCCAATAACCGTAATTCCCAGGTTTCCTTGGACAACTGGTGTATTTAACTTCATACCATTTAAGAAGTACCCTGACCTATTCTTTCTCAGTCCAAAATGCATAATGTCACACTAGCTTATATTCAACTCCATCTGCCACAGTTTTGCTCACTCACCTCGGCTATGCATATCATTTGTGGTGGTTGGTTTGCGATGCAATGTGATGCCAACAGCATGGGATTAATTCCCACACTGGCTGAGGTCCCTATGAAGGACTCTCTCCTTGCCTGAGGTGTGGTAACCCTCGGGTTAAACCCCCACTAGTCTTCTCTCTCTAATGAAAGAGCAACTCTATGGTCTGGAAGAACCATGGTGACATTAGCCTTCACAATATCACTTGGCTCCTTTCATATACATTGCAACTGGGAGGAGGCCTGCCTGAGGGAAGGGATCCTCTGTCAATCAACCCATGTCGAGACTAAACGGGGGAAGAGTTAACAAAGGGAGCTGTAGTGAGGTCAGTCAGGTGGGCTTCTTAAGAGTATGAGCTTCCTGATTGGGGCTGTTAATTAGCGTCACTGCCTCAAAGCGCTAGGGACGCAAGTTCAATTCCACCCTCAGGTGACTGACTGTGTGGAGTTTGCACATTCTCCCCGTGTCTGCGTGGGTTTCCTCTGGGTGCTCTGGTTTCCTCCCACCATCTAAAGACGCGTAGGGTAGGTGGACTGCCATGGGAAATGCAGGGCTATCGGGTAGAGGGGTGGGTTGCTTTTTGGAGGGGTGGTGTGGACTTGATGGGCCGAATGGCCTGCTTCCACACTGTAGGGATTCGATGATTCAAGCAGGCAATATGTAGAATCACAGATGGATAGGCCAAATCACACACTTTACCTCCAGAATGTGATCACCCCCTGAACTCGGGATTACTGCATGTTCACCTGAAGCATTTGGGTTTACTGGCGGTTCACTGCTCGTAGGAAGATCGTCAATGCGCACATCAAATGTTTATGATTCTGTTGTGAAGCTGAGCACTGGAAATTAGCTGCTCACTTGAGGACAAGATGCACAGCCTACATAGTTGAATAGCTGGACAGTATCTACTGTTAAACCTCTTAACAGGGCACAGGAGAAGAGATCAGAGGGGTTTAGCAGCCCCTTGGGGTACATTGTCTCTTCAGGCAAGGAGAACACAGGAGAAACAAAAGAAAGCTGATGGTTAGATTAAAACGAACTAATCTAATTATTCTCTGACAGGCTTCCAAAAAATTTTAAATCGCTAAATTAATTTGCACAGAGTACGATACTTGAGCTCAGCATTAAGTGATAATAAACACTCTGAGAACACCAGGCATTTTAATAAGCATTAAACGAGTCATAACTTGATGGATATCCCATCATACCACCACCATTAACTCTTTGAACTCTGTATTAAAGTCATGGAGCTGTACAGCACAGAAACAAACCCTTCAGCTACAACTTGTCCAAGCCGATCAGATATCCTAAATTAATCTAGTCCCATTTGCCAGCATTTGGCCCATATCCCTCTAAACTTTTCCTATTCATGTACCCATTCAGATGCCTTTTAAATGTTGTAATTGTACCAGCCTCCACCACTTCCTCTGGCAGTTCATTCCATACGCGCACCGCCCTCTGCGTGAAAATGTTGCCCCTGAGGACCCTTTACATTCTTTGCCCTCTCACCTCAATCTATGCCATCTAGTTTTGGACTCCACAGGGAATAGACCTTGGCTATTCACCCCATCCATGCCCCTCATGATTTATCATCAACCGTAGGCCATTCAGCCCTTCTAGTCTGTTCAGTCAATCAATTGTAACGTGGCCAATCTGAACCGCATCTTTATTCCCCCTGTCTTTGCTCCATAGCAACTGGAACCCTGGCCGAAACAAAAATCCATCATTCTCAGCCTGGCAACCTCCAAACAACTCATGAAATCCACAGCCTTCCACCGGAAAGTTCTAGATTTCCATTACCCTCTCTGGTGTGAAGATTGGCCCCTTATTTCACCAGCATTACCTGAAAAAAATTAATGCAAAGGGTCTGGTCATTTAGCACAGCGCTGTTTGTGGGATCACAAGCTGTGCACAAATTGAGCACCTCCCTCCTTGCATTACAACAGGGACTCACTTCATTGGCTGTAAAGCATTGGGAATGCCTGAGGTCTGGAAAGGAATGCAAGTTTCCTTGAATTTCCCCTCAAAAGGCTGTCTTTTATTTTATTGTTGGTGCCTCTCACTGCCCGTTCTCCGAACAGATGAAATAGCTTCTGTGTATTCGTGCTGTCGAATCTTGTTACCATTTTAAACACATTCATTAAATCAATCTCTTATATTCAAGAAAATAAAAGCAATTTTAATGCAACGAGTGATCATAATTTTAACACTTTAAGCCCATTCCTCATCACTCTTCAAATTTTGTAATCTTTGTCAGGTCACATTGGTCAACTCTTTCTCTCTCCACGGATGCCACCCGACCTGCTGAGATTCTCCAGCAACTTTTGTTTTTATTTGGGTGACACTGAGCTGGGCACCTTCCGGAACTGATCCAGCCACCCCAAGGTGCTATAGATGGGACCTGACTATTGTCCTGCACAACCGAAGCAAAGTTTCGGCCAGGGTTCCAGTTGCTATGGAGCAAAGACAGGGGGAATAAAGATATGGTTCAGATTGGCCACGTTACGGTTGATTGACTGAACAGACTAGAAGGGCTGAATGGCCTACAGTTGATGATGAATTGTGAGGGGCATGGATAGGGTGAATAGCCAAGGTCTATTCCTTGTGGAGTCCAAAACCAGACAGCATAGGTTAAGGTGAGAAGGCAAAGATTTAAAAGTGATCTGAGGTGCAACTTTTTCACGCAGAGGGTGGTGTGTGTATGGAATGAGCTGCCAGAGGAAGTGGTGGAGGCTGGTACAATTACAACATTTATGTTTTTTCGCATTCCTATTCACCTGATTCTTCTCAGGGTTCAATCTCAGGCACCTTTGATGGATGAATTGATTTTTTTCTTCAGAAGTGAGATTAAACTTTGTATTCCCCGACCAACTTCAGCATTCAGTCCAGCAATGCCCACACTTTAAAATCCTGGTCGTGTTTTTCAAATCCTTCCTTGGTCTCACCATCACACCAACTCCCTCCTCATCCCCCAATCCATCTCTGTAACTGTTCTGACCCTACAACTCCCCAAGATCATTGCACACATCTCTTCCTGATCTTTTGCACACTTCTAATTTTAATTGCTCCACCACTGGTGGCCATGCCATCTTCAAAATTACTCATCCTGTTTAAAAATCTGCTCTTCCAAACTCTTCATCGACTTCAAATTCTTCACCTTTTTCAAAATCCTTCACCTTTTTCAAATTTATTCCTCTTTTTTAAGTCACACTGGACTCAAAATGTCAACTCTGTTTCTCTCTCCACTGATGCTGCCAGACCTGCTGAGTTTCTCCAACAAATTCGATTCGTATTTGAGTTAAGTTGGGTGATTTAGGAAACGATCTGTTGATTTCTCCTATTCTTTGATCAGTTTGTGCATCAGAAAGAGTGAGGTTCAGCTTTTGATCAGGTTTGAATGATAGATTTTCCGAGGGTTACCATTTCCCTGTGTTGTATTGTATGGTCATTGAGCGCTAGCCATTTCACCTACTGGCTTCACTGTATCTGGTTTCTTCCATGAAAGCCAGTAACGTTGGTGATTGCTTTTCAGGAATGGCATGTCTACAGGGAGATGGGAAAGGAGAAATGCAAAATGGAGAAAAAAACCACCTTTACAGAAGACAGAAATTGAGTGAAAGAGTAAACGCAGATAAAGACAATGGAAAGTCAACTTGATGAGGCTAGAGATGGATCATTTGGTCTGCAGGGCTGCCCCTGTATTAGAAATTCATTGTCATTCCATCAGAAAGTGGGGAGCAGGAAAGGGAATTATAATAATTCTCAAAAGGTCACCTCCCCTCCCTTTTCTTCATTGAGGCTTTCCTCTTTCTGTTGGACTGTTCTGGTCTGCACTTAGATCATAGAAGCCCTACAGTGTGGAAACAGGCCCTTTGACCCAACAAGTCCACATCGACCCTCAGAGCATCCCACCCAGATCCATCCCCCCAATCTACACATCCCTGAACACTATGGGGCAATTTAGCACGGCCAATCTACCCTAACCCTGTATAGCTTTGGACTGTGGGAAACCCACGCAGACACAGGGAGAATGTGCAAACTCCACACAGGCAGTCACCTGAGGGTGGGATCGAACCCAGGTCCCTGGCACTGTGAGACTGCAGTGTTAACCGTTGAGCCACCATGCCGCCCCCATTGTCATATGACATTTTGCATCTTATTGAAATGATTATATTCCACGTGTGAATTCCTGACAATATTCCCTCACCCAACATCAACACCTTAACTTTCTGATCCCTCCACTGCCTCCTTCAGTTCCCCTGTCCTCAGAGATCTCTGCGGCCAATTACCATCACTTCTCCTTTGGCGGCCATGCCTTCAGCTGCCTGGGCCCTAAACAATAGAGTTCTCTCTCTCTCTACATTCCACTCTTCTCTTTCCCCTTTTAAATGAAAACCTCTCTGTCTGACCAGACATCAGGTTTTGATAAACCTGCTGTGAAGTGCCTTGTGATGCTTTACTCTGTTGCAGGGGTCTATAGAATTACAAGTTGCCATTATTGGTCACACCGTCAGCCATTTTGTTCAAGACCCCCTGAGACTCAGAGTGAAGGCTTTCTGCTCTGTGCCTCTCTGAAGGATGACTAAGTAAGGCCCAGGCAGCAGAAACTGTCAGAGCTTAAACAGAAGTTGCTGGAAAAACTCAGCAAGTCTGGCAGCATCTGTGAAGAAAAAAAATCACAGTTAACATTTTGTGTCTGGTGACCCTTCCTCAGAACCTCTGTTGGAGCTTACCTTCTGGGGAGGCACGGTGGCTCAATGGTGCCCAACAGCGTCAGGGACCCACCCTTGGGTGACTGTCTGTGTGGAGTTTGCACTTCCTCCCTCTGTGTGCGTGGGTTTCCTCCAGGTGCTCCCGTTTCCTCCCACAGTCCCAAGATGTGCAGGTCAGGGTGGATCGGCCATGGGAATTGCAGGGTTACAGGCATAGAGTAAGGGGGTGGATCTGGGTGGGATGGTCTTCGGAGGATCAGTGTGGACTCGATGGGCCGAATGGCTCCCATACTGTGGGGATTCTTTGATTCTGCTCAGACTGAGGATGAACAAGAGATTTATGAAACATTCAGGCCTGGCGACTGTCAGTAATTGACTAGCAATAATTGAAGACGACCAAAAATAAAACCTCTGACTCTCCCCAGGACCTTCTTCTCACTTTGTTCTGCATCGTGCCCATTAACATTCAAAGTTTTGGGTCAATTCCCGTCCTGTTAATCCCAGCATGGAGGAAACCCTCAACCGACTTCAGCAGGGACTCTATCTGCACACATTAACAAAACTGTCCACATCTCTATACGACTCAACAACAATGTACTGAGGAGAATTTTACCTTCATTTTTAATAGCATGGTGTTCAACTCACTGGATTTACACGCACACAGCTATCGCCTAGCATTATGGTAAGAAACTCCTCATTAACAAAGATCTAGTCTGGAATTTGAAGAAAGGAGAAGTCAAGACAGAGGTGCCAACCTGGTGAGGACAAGACACAGGACTAAGTGCATGCCAAACAGCAAAAGCCACGGGGCACAATGATTCGACAACCAACAGGTCAGATCTAAGTCCTGCCACATCAGTTACACATGGTGGTGGACAATTAAACAATCAGCAGGAATGTAAGACTCCACACATATCCCTAACCCTCACAGCAGTGCAAAAGTCAAGGCCAAAGCACACCCACTTTCAGCCAGATGTGCCAACTGAGAGATCAATTACAGCCTCTGCCAGAGGTCTGCAGCACACAGTATCCAGCTGGTTCTGTTTACTCCTCATGGCATCAAGAAACAACTGAAGGCACTGGATATTACAAAGGCTGTGGGCCCCGAAAACATTCCAGCAGTGACACTGAAGACTTGTGATCCAGAACTAGCTGGTCCCCTAGCCAAGTTGTCCTAGTACAGTTATAACACTGGCATCTACCAAACAATGTGGAAAATTGCCCAGGTATGTCCTGTACCTAAAAAGCAGGACAAATCCCAAATGGCCATTTATCACCCTATCAATCTATTCTCGATCATCAGTAAAGTGACGGAAGGTGTCATTAACAGCGCTATCAAGCCGCACTGGTCATTGATGAAACAGCTGAAGATGCGTGAGGTTAGGTTATTACTGGAAACATTCTGGGGGTTCTTGTGGTAGTGTCCCTACCTCTGAGTCAGGAGGCTTGGGTTTAAGTCCAACTATCCAGGGGCGTGTCATAACATCTCTGAACAGGTTGATTTTAAAAAAAAACTACCCTAAGGACTTCCTAAACTGATGCCCTGGGATTAAGATGACTGATCTCCAACAATCACAAGCTTCCTATGTGCCAGGTGATGGAGGTGTCATCAATAGTGCTATCAAGCAGCACTTGCAAGGGAATGTGCTCCTCACATGAGCTCAGTTTGGATCCTGTCAGGGTCTCTCTTTTCCTGAACTCATTACAGCCTTGATCCAAACATAGACAAAAGTGCAGAATTCCAGAGGTGAGGTGAGAGTAACCAACCTTGACATCAAAGCAGCATTTGACCAAGTGTGGCATTAATAAGCCCTGGCAAAACTGAAGTTAATGTGAATCAGGGGCACTCCCTCCCCTGGTTGGAGTCATACCTGGCACATAGGAAGCTTGTAATTGTTGGAGATCAGTCATCTCAATCCCAGGACAACAGTTTAGGAAGTCCTTAGGGTAGTTTTTTTTTAAATCAATCCGTTCAGAGATGTTTTGACATGTCCCTGGAGAGTTGGGCTGAAAACCCAGGCCTCCTGGCTCAAAGGTAGGCACAATACCACATCATCACAAGAACCGCCAAAATGTTTACAGTAATATCCTAACCTCATGCATCTTCAGCTGTTTTATTAATGACCTTCCCCCCATCATAAAGTCAGAAGTGGGGATGTTCGATGATCACATAATGTTCAGCGCCATTTGCAACTCTTCAGATACCGAAGCGGCCCACATTCAAATGCAGCAAGATCTGGACAATATCCGGGATTGAGTGATAAGTGGCAAGTAACGTTTGTGCCATACTAATTCCAGGCTAAGACCATCTCTAATAAGAGAGAATCTAGTCATCTCCCTTTGACATTCAATGGTATTACCATCACTGAATCTCCCACTGTCAACATCCTGGGGATTACCACTGACCAGAAACTCAACTGCACTAGCCATGTAAACACTATGGCTGTAAGAGCAGGTCAGAGGCTAGGAATTCTGTGGTGAGTAACACACCTCCTGACTTCTTGATACCTGTCCACTATCTCCTAGATACAAGTCAGGAGGGTGACTTTTTTTTTCCTTTACTCATTCACAGGATGAGGTCGTCGCTGGCCAGGCAGTATTTATTACCCATCACTAATTACCCAAAGGGCAGTTCAGTGTCAACCACATTGCTGTAGGTCTGGAGTCACACGTAGGCCAGACCAGGTAAAGATGGCAGTTTCCTTCCCTAAAGGACATTAGTGAACCAGATGGGTTTTTCCAACAATCGACAATGGATTCATGATCATCATTTGACTCTTAATTCCAGATTTTTTTTTAATTCAAATTCCACCATCTGCCATGGTGGAATTCGAACCCGGATCCCCAGAACATTATCTGGTCTCTGGATTAACAGTCTAGCAATAATACCTCGAGGCCTCGCCTGCCCGACAGAATACTCCCCACTTGCCTGGATAGGTGAAGGCCCAATAACATTTGAGAAGCTCAACACCATCCAGGACAAAGCAGCCCACTTGACTGGCACCACATCCACAAACATCCACTCTGCCCCCTCCACCACCGACGCTCAGTGGCAGCAGCGTGTACCTGTACAATATGCACGGCACTACCTCATTAAAACTCTTCCATCAGCACTTTCCAAACTGGCAACCGAGATGGACAAGGTCAACAGATATAAAAGGTACTGCAGATGCTGGAGAATCCGAGATAACAAGCATGGGGCTGGATGAACACAGCAGGTCAAGCAGCATCATAGGAGCAGGAAAACTTGACGTTTCGGGCCTAAACCCTTCATCAGAAAATGGGTCAACAGATACATGGGAACACCATCTCCCGCAAATTCCCTTCCTAGTCACTCACCATCCTGACTCTGAAATATATCATCATTCTTTCAGTGGCGCTGGGTCAAAATCCCAACATTCCCTCCCTAATAGTATTGTGGGTCAACCTACAGCACATGGACTGCAGCAGTTCAAGGAGGCAGCTTACCCCCACCTTCTCAAGGGGCAACTAGGGACAAGCAATAAATGCTGTGCCCATGAATGAATAAAAATATTGCAGAATCAAGGATGACCAAGCGCCTGAGAAAATAAAATTTTATCTTATATGCATGGCTTTTCACATTTAATACTTTTTTTCGTAAATGTTGACAGTTTTCCATTGAAATTCCTCTGATTACCTTTTCTGAATAGTTCTATTCTTCCTCCAGATCCGTCAATTTGCGATTTAGTTCAATAAAACATGTATTTTGATGCATCCCACTCAAAAAGATAACCATTGTTCCATTAGGAAGAAGGTTCAGTTTTCAGTCAGAAATTGCATTCCCAATATTGACACCAAGCTGACAGCTGAGTCTATTACTGCTGAGTACTGTTAAAATAAGAGTTCAAGTGCAAGGAGACGATGCTGAAACTTCTGGACTCAAAATATTGACCATCTTTCTATAGTTGCTGACAGACCTGCTGAGTTTCTCCAACAATTCCTGTTTTTGTTTGTCGCAGATCTCCAGCAACCAAACTTTTTTATTTGAACTTGTCAAAGATACTTGTTAGACCTAGCGAGAGTATTGTGTACAGCTGTGGATGCCACCATTATGAAAGAAAGGTGTGATTGGGGTGAAAAGCACACTGAAGCAGCTTACAAGAACAGTTCCAGGAATGAGAAACTTCAGTTGTGAGGATAGATTGAAGAGGTTGGAACTGTTCTCCTTGGAGAGAAGCAGTCACAGATGAGATTTGATGGATGTTTTCATAATCATGACCACGGCTGGACAGAGTTGCTGGAAAGAAGGAACGTGATTGAGAGTGCTTACATTTACATAAGAACATAAGAAATTGGAGCAGGAGTAGGCCATCTGGCCCATTGAGCCCCTGCTCTGACATTTAACAAGATCATGGCTGATCTCTTAGTGGTCTCAGCTTCACTTACCCAGCCGCTGACCATATGATTCCTTTACTGTTCAAAAATCTATCTATCTTTACCTTAAAAATATTCAACGAGGCAGCATCAAGCCCTTCACTGGGCAGGGAATTCCACAGATTCACAACCCTTTGGGTGAAGAAGTTCCTCCTCAACTCAGTCCTCAACCTGCTCCCCCTTATTTTGAGGCTATGCCCCATGGTTCTAGTGATTTAAAGTGATATGCAAAAGATGCAAGGGTGAGGAGAAGAAAAATATTAGTGACTCTGTGAAACAACTCGCTTCACTTGTTGCTAGAATTGCCTGTCATTCTAAGATGTGGCGGTGCCGGCGTTGGACTGGGGTGGACACAGTCAGAAGTCACACGACACCAGGTTATAGTCCAATGGGTTTATTTGAAATCACAAGCTTTTGGAGCACTACTCCTTCGCCAGGTGGAGGAACCTGACGAAGCTGCACTGCTCTGAAAGCTTGTGATTTCAAATAAACCTGTTGGACTATAACCTGGTGTCGTGTGATTTCTAACTAAGAAATGCGAACAGTAGCCACGTGAATGGTGTTCTCTGCTAAAGCGATTTTACCTGCATGATGTCCAGCATTAGATGTGATTCTGGAGTTAGACAACATTTGCTGAATAGTCCAGAAAGGGCTGACGTTCAAATTATAATTGTCAATCAAGCTCACAGAGTAGCGCTTACTGAAAGCTACATGTATTAAAACCCGAAATCCTGCTCTTTGCAGGACAGCAGGAATATCTTAACAAATTACACCCTGTTTCAACATAAAACAGGCACACTTTCACTCGCTCCTCAAGGCATTGCCTGGTTTAAATTTAAACAAAGCTCCTGTCTGTAACTGGGATTCACCTGGTTTAATGAAAGGAGTGATTTAACTGATTGCTTTCTGAAAGCCCAGCGACAAAAGGGAGCCAAGTTTGCAATTCCCACAAATACAAAGCCAAGTGTGTTTTTCCCAAAATGTAGACTAAATATTTTCTCCGGCTAAAAACAACAATGTGTGTTGGAACGCACCCTTTGCCCATCATGAGCTCTGACCTGTCATTAAATCAATTGAGCTTCTTTGACTGAAAACACAACAGGTTCCACACACTAATCAGAATGCTTGCAATCAGCACACAGATGCTGCAGTGGAACACAGAACCTCTGACATTTCGAATATAACCAGGATTTGCATTAAAACTCTAAAGGTGTTATTAACAACTGTCAATGAAAATGTAATTAACCTTCTCATCAACCCATTCAGTACGACCTGCCCCCTTTCCAATTGCTGGAACAAAATTAAGCGTTTGCATTTCTGCAGTGTCTTGCATGACCCCAGTGGTGGATCTAAACGCTTCATAATCACCGTAATGTTTTCCGAAGCATCGTCGCCGTTTAGAAGGATAACACAAAAACAAATTTCTGCACAGCAAGCTCCCACAGACAGCAATGAGATTGTGATCTGATGATCTTGTCCTCTGAAGTGACGTTGGTTGAGGGATAAGTATTGTTCCAAACTTTGGGGAGAATGTTCCTGTTCTCCAAACAATAACAATTGTGCAATCTTTTCAGTTCACACTAGAATCGGAATGGCCTCACTTTAATGTCTCATCGAAAGACAGTATCTCTGACAGTGCAGGGCTCTCGCACCGAGATTGTGAGCACCGGGATCTTGCTGAGCATAAGTCGATTGTCACATTTTGTGGATGACACAATGACAACACATCATAAAGCTTTCCAGTGCTTGTTCAAGCAATTTGCAGGAATACTGTGGTTCTTAAATTTGTCAAATAAATGCCAAATCTTGCTTCAGTTTCAGAAACTTCAGTGTTGGAGGGTGGCTCAGTGGTTAGCACTGCTGCCCCAGAGCACCAGGGACCTAGGTTCAATTCCAGTCTCTGGAGACTGTCTGTGTGGAGTTTGCACATTCTCCCTGTGTCTGCATGGGGTTCCTCCCACAGTCCAAAGATGTGCAAGTTAAGGTGGATTGGCTGTGCTAAATTGCCCATGATGTGCAGGCTAGGAGGGTCAACCATGAGAAATGCAGGGTTAAGGGGTGGGATGCTGCTTGGAGGATTGGTGCTTTGCCACCTTGTGTTTTTCCTCTATCCAGGCCCCTGATTTTTTCTTCTGTCAGTGAAAATCAGCTTGTCAAAGTCACGCCTTCCACTACCCTGTCCTGCGCCATGCCCTGTGACCCCTCCCCCCAATCCACCAACACCTCACTTAAAATTCTGAATCTACATTTTTAAGCCACCCACTGTGCCCCTTCCTCACTTCCTCATCCTTCCCCACCTCTGCGCCCATTCCCAGAGCTGCAAAGCTGCCTCACACTCTTTGCATTCCTTTCTTAGGCACCCCTGTCTTCATTCCCTCCACTATTGCTCCCACATCTTCCATCTCCAGACCCCTGGAATTCTCTCCCTAGAGGCCTGCCTGTCCCCCCCCACCGCAACTTCTCCAACCTGTCCCCCTTTAAGACCATTCTCAAAAGCCTATCCCTTGCCCACTTCCTGCTTATATCTCTTTTTAAGTTTAAAAAGTTTAAGGCCCCTGGAAATTCTAAATCTACCTCAAAAAGATGCTCATCAGTGGAATAAAGGATTAGGAAGCAGAAAATTAAACTCTGGTTCATTCTGAGCAACATTCCTGCATACATTTGAGGCAGCACAGTGGCTCAGTGGTTAGCACTGTTACCTCACAGCGCCAGGGACCTGGGTTTGATTCCAGCCTCGGACGACTGTCCGTGTGGAGCTTACACATCCTCCCCGTGTCTGCGTGGGTTTTCTCTGGGTATTCCAGTTTCTTCCCACAGTCCAAAAATGTGCAGGTTAGGGTGGATTGGCCATGCTAAATTCCCCATGGAGTCCAGGGATGTGCAGGCTAGGTGGATTAGCCATGGGAAATGCAGGGTTACAGGGATAGGGCGGGGACTGGGATGTTCTATGGAGGATTGGTGTGGACTCGATGGGCTGAAAAGCCTGTAGGAATTCTATGCTGGAACTGAGTTTGAGGACTAGCTTTGCAGAGACCTGCAGACTGCACCCTACCGCCCCGGGCTGGCTGCGTGGACACAAGGGACACAGAAAAGTCGCCAAGGAGGTAGCACACAAAGGGAAGGGCAAAGATTGCATGATTTGGTGGTGAAAAGATACCAGGCATTTTCCACGGGGTGACGTTGCCCCTTTAAGCAGCTGATTATTGAAGGTGACCACTTTATATATGAGCCACTCAAGGTTGCTAAGAAACCTTGCACTCAGATCAGGATTTCTGTGGATTATGAATAAAAATCAAATTGACGGGTTTATAATATCTGTAACAGCATCCCACTGAGTCATTCATTCTGCAGCTCAATATAAGCTAAACGTCAGCCGCAGTTAAAGTGGAAAAGCACAGGAATGGACTAAATCCATAAGCAAAGGAATAAATGGAATTTTAACACTCTGGTTGTCTGGAATTCTTGTCGGAAGGAAGAAGTTGTTTTTACAGTATAGCTACAGACCAAGATCTTCCAAGTTCACTTCCACTGGTAGATCCAGTCCTTTCCAATTTGCCCCCATTGCACTGAGCCCAAATGTACTAAACTCCTTACTTATTCTGGGGTTGGAACAGTCCCTGCATTTATATAGCACCTTCTCATTCCGTAACATCTCTGAGGCCTTATAATGAAACCATCATTTGCGAAGATTATTATATAGATTTCCATCTAGCGCTGAGAAGGTGTACTTAGATAGATTCTGTGAACACTGCCTCTATTCCTTGCGCTATAATCACAAAAAAAAATGTTCAGTCACTTGACAGCTCATCAAAATGCTGTGTAAGAGGGAGGCTCTGATTATCCGAGTTTAATACCCAGTCTATCGCTGCCTCTGTGCTTAAGTGGATTTCGATGTAAACAGCAGCTTTTCTTTTCTTTTCATGAAAATTACTTTTCATGAATTTGCCCATGACCTGCATTTCTGTAGCACCTGCGACATAGTCAGGCTGTTCACTCAACAGCTGGTGGTATATGCCTGAAGTGCAGTCACTGATGTAAAGCAGCAGCGAGAGGCAGGGCTGATATCGTTTTGTAAGGTGGAGTGGGCAGAGTAGATGTAGTCATGTGAATGTCACACGCTATCAATCTTCCAATCTCAGGAGGAGATTGGCTAGAGCCATGGTGAACGAGACATGATAGTGTATGCAGCCTAACTTCGAGTGGCATTTGTACGTCTTCCATGGCTTCGTGGGTTTCATTCTTGTCTCTCATACCTAAGGTCATGCCCTCAAGTCCCATTCCAGAGAACTCAGCACCTATCCTGCACCGACACTCAAAGCACTCAGGGAGTTGCTGCAATTACAGTCTCATGAATGTGTTATTAAAGCAAAAACCCACCTATTTGCTCAGATAAACACCTTCTTAGGGGTCGATATTTATCCCTCAAACACCATCACCAAAAAATATTCCAAGCTTTCGGCTGCATGGTGGCTCAGTGGTTAGCATTGCTGCCTTACAGCCCCAGGACCCAGGTTCAATTCCACCCTTGAGTGACTGCATGGAATTTACGCTTTCTCCCCATGTCTACATGGGTTTCCTTCCACAGTTCAAAGATGTGCAGGTTAGGGTGGATTGGCCACGCTAAATTGTCCCATAGTGTCCAAGAATGTGCAGGCTGGGTGAGTTGGGCATTGGAAATGTTGTGTGTGGGATGGGTCAGGGAGGGTGTGTGTGAACCTGATGGTCTGCTTTTATATTGTAGGTATTTTATGATTCTATTTTATCTTCATGACAATTTAGAAGAGCCTGGGACAGAAGACTGGTTGGTTAGCAGAAAACAAAGAGAAAAGGCTATGAATGCATTGGAAGAAGTTCAGAAGAGGGTTATTAGACTAATACCTGGGATGAGCAGGTTGTCTTGATATGATAAATTGAACAGACTGGACTTATATCCACTGGAGTTTGGAAGAGGGATGGGTGGACTTGATTTGAAGTGTATAAGATTCTGAATGGTCTTGACAAGGTGGATGTGGAAAGGATGTTCCCTCTTGTGGATCAGTCCTGAACTAGATGACACAGTTTTAAAATCAGGGTTTGCCTTCTTAGGGCAGAGATGGGGAGAAGTTCCTTCTCTCAGAGAGTTGTGTGACTTTGCAACTTCCAGCCTCAGAAGGGATTGGAGGTGGTTTGTTGAATACTTTTAACATGGAGGTGGATAGATTGTTGATAGGCAGGGGGACGGAGGATTATTGGGCATGGATGGCAAGGTAAAATCTGAAAGACTAAGAGATCAGCTGTGATCTTAGGCAGAGCAGGCGCGAAAGGCGGAATGGTCTACTTCTGTTCCTGCATTATAAATTCGAATCTGCCGTCTGTACGTTGGCTGGCACCCCCCATACATTACAACAATAGCAACGAATCAAAGGTACCTCATCAGCTGCAAAGCTCTTTGGATCCTTCTGTGGTAGACAAAGGCACTATTCATAACAAATCCAAGGCTTTCTTCTTTCTGTCACAGAGACAGTAGCTCAGGCCAAGGAACGTACAAGATAAAGAGAAAGGCTGAGCTATCAGTCTTGCCATAGTTGCTGCATGCAGATAGGAAGCTCCTCCACTCATTAATCGTTCAAATAAATTGTTTAGGAGACAGCCTTAATATCTAAAGCATGCAATTTTCAGGAAAGTTGCTCACTCTGCAAATATTGCTGTGCAGCAAAAAAGCATGGCATGCTTTTCCCAGGGAACTGAAGTTTGCCAGCTGGACTGGGACCATGTTGAATGGGCCCAATTAGCAATCATTTATCTAGCTTTCGATGGGAGAGGGTGCTGTCAGACTTTGTGTGAGATGAGAACAGCACCACAGTAAACAGGATCTAGGTGGCACACAAAGGAGTGAGGGATTTCCTCACAGCAAGAGTTGAGGGGAGACTTCATGAGAAAGGGAGGTGAGAATTCCACTGTATGCCCCTCATTCAGAGGCAAGGCGTTTACTTATTCTACACCCATCCACCTGAGCTCCAAAAACCAACGTTAGCCTCTCAGGGCAGGCAACAAGTGGCCAAAAGCACGGAACACCTTTTAGAAAAAGGATGTGGCCATTTGGCCCCTCAAGCTGGTTCCATGATTCACTCAGACCTGGATGTTTATTCCACCCCACCACTTGGAAACCTCTCTGGCAAAGAAGAAAAATCCACCATTCACAGTTTTCTATTGTCATCCCGAACACCATCCCAAGCCTTGGACCTCACCCCCAACCACTCCCCCACTCCCCCCACCGCCACGCTTCCTGCACCACAATCCACACTCAACGCTGATTTCCAGGGACAACGTCCAGTCGTCTTTTCGGTGAAGAGGTGCCAGGAATTTTAATGTCAGGACATGCCCCACTCCAGAGAAAATAATTTCTCTCAATCAACCTTATCAAAGTCTTTGAGCATCTTAAACAGTTCAATTAAGCCACCCATTAATTTTGTCCCCACAAAGGACTACCAGCGTGGACAAGATTAACATATATACTAGACTAATATCAATCTAGTCTTTTCCAGGAAATTTACTCTGTATCTAACGCTGTATCTGCCCCTGTCCTGGCTTGATGCTGACAGAGATGTATATAAACACTTGCCCAATCAAAATGTGTAAAGTTACTGTTAACTCCCCTAAAGAAAGAACATGGTAATTATAATAAACAGAACTGGGACTCCATGGGGACCTGATGGCTGATGATGTTTAGTCCTTGTCTAGAGTCATGGACACATAAATTAAACTGTGCAATATAAGTGATTGTGATTGAGTCACGTCTGTACTTGTATTTACAACTCATAGGAGAATTGCATCAATATGATTCTGCTAATTTATGCTACTTTCAAACATTTTATATCGCAGTGGAATGGCCTCTATTTGATGTTGAAATTAACATCACTTTGAAAGCCCAGAGTTAATTTATTCAGTGTGTAATTTAGTGAACGGCATTATTGATCATAAATGAAAGATTTTATTTTACAAAGTGTTTAATTTTGATGAGTCCGTGCTTGTAATATGTAATTACAGAGTTCATTGTACATTGAGTAGAATAATGGATTTTATTTTACGTTATTATGTTTCATAAGCAAAATTAGATTTGATAACTTTTGACAAAATAGTGTTTACTCCAACTTGTGTCAATCTTTGCCTCCTTATTTGTCAAAGGAGCAGTATTACAGTGAGTGTGGTCAATAACAAATCATTCCATTTAGTGTAAAGCTCTCTCTACACCGTCCCTATCAAACACTCCCAGGACAGGGACAGCACAGGGTTAGATACAGATTAAAGCTGCCTCTACACTGTTCCCATCAAACACATTCAGGATGGAGACCGGACAGGGTTGGATAGAGAGTAAAGCTCCCTCTACTCTGTCCCCCATCAAACATTCCTAGGACAAGGATGGCACAGGGTTAGATACAGAATAAACCTCCTTCTACACTGTCCCCCATCAAACACTCCCAGGACAGAAGCATCATGGAGTTAGATAAAGAATAAAGCTCACTCTACACTGTCACCAGCAAACACTGCCAGCACAGGGACAGCACGGGGTTAGATACAGAGTAAAGCTCTCTCTGCACTGTCCCCCATCAAACACTCCCAGGACAGGGACAGCACGGGGTTAGACACAGAGTAAAGCTCTCCCTACACTGTCCCCCATCAAACACTCCCAGGACAGGGACAGCACGGGGTTAGATGCAGAGTTAAGCTCTCCCTACACTGTCCCCATTCAAACACTCCCAGGACAGGGACAGCACAGGGTTAGACACAGAGTAAAGCTCCCTCCTGTACTTTGCTTTCCTAGAAACTCCTGGGAAAAGCTGTTCAATTCCATGAACGTTTTTGAACTCACTCTGTCATTGGAATGGATCTGTAAATTATCAAAGTAAGGACTCCCACTCTGCACTCTCAAGGCCTCCCTTATCGGACACAAGGGACAACCTTGGGTTTTGTGTTGGTATGCACTCTGCGACTGTACTTTGTCTTGTTGTAATCTCTCCACCATTTAGCCAGAGCCGCGCAATTTTTCTTTGTCAGGTATTTACCCAATTTCCTTTTGTAAGTTATTGAACCTGCTCTGACCCCCATTCAGTCAGTGCATTCGGAACTATTCACAGCATAAAACCAAAGTGATTCTTCTTTCATCTGCAGTATTCTCAATTGGCATAGTTACCAATTTATTCAACTCAAAGAAACAGTTTCCCCTTATTTTCTCTGTACAAATTGTCTAGAATTTTGTAGTCAATTAAATCTCCCCGTAACCTTCCTGCTATAATGACAAAGATCATCGCTTTGAAACCCACCAGATAGCTGCCGTCCTGCACTCCTGAGATCGTTCTGCTTTATCTTCTCTGCACCCTCTCCAAACCCTTGACATTGTTCCCAAAGAGGAAAAAAAAGTCTCTATATTTGCTCAGAGATAAAAGGTACTGCAGATGCTGGAGAATCCGAGATAACAAGGCGTGGGGCTGGACGAACACAGCAGGCCAAGCAGCATCATAGGAGCAGGAAAACTTGACGTTTTGGGCCTAGACCCTTTTCTGATGAAGGGTCTAGGCCCGAAATGTCAAGTTTTCCTGGTCCTATGATGCTGCTTGGCCTGCTGTGTTCGTCCAGCCCCACGCCTTGTTATGTCTATATTTGCTCATTGACTTCAACTTCAGCCTATTTATTGTCAACTTATTACCTACAACCTGTTTGATTTCCCTTCTGAAGAGCCTCTTGTAATCTCTCATTCTTTTCCTCACCGGCAATCAGAGTTCAATCAGCAACACAGCTGAATGGCCCTGCTGAATTTTATTGCCGTGCCTAAAACTGAGCTGTGAGCTCTAAGACCATTGGGTATAGGAGCAGAAGGGACCATTCAACCCAGCAGGTCTGCGCTGCCATTCCTTTCAGAACGCCATTCTCTTGCCTTCTCTCCGTAACCTTTGAACCCCCCACCCCCACCCCCGATAGCTGGACGATTGCTCTCAAATTCAGAGTGATTTCAACTCACATGGGTTACAGCACACGTCTGAGGTTACCAACACCATCCCTCGCCTGAAGCATGGTGACCCTTAGGGTTTGATTTGATTTTATTTGTTATTGTCGCATGTCCCTAACTACAGTGAAAAGTTTTGTTTTGCGTGCAGTACAGGCAGATCATACCATACAAAGATCATAGGGTGATAGAACAGAGCGGGGAAATACAAAGTTACATCTGCAGAGAAGGTGCGCAAACAGCGAGGATCAGCGTTAGGTTTGAAATTTGAGAGGTCGGTTCAGAAGTCTAATATCAGCAGGGACAAAGCTGTTCTTGAATCTGATGGTACGTGTGTTTAAGCTTTTGTATCTCATGTCTGACAGAAGGGGTTGGAAGAGATAATAACCTGGATGGGAGGAGTCTTTGATGATGTTTGCCAATGATACCAAGTTGGGTGGGAGGGTGAACTGTGACGAGGATGCAGAGATCCTTCAGCATGATCTTGACAGGTTGACTGAGGGGAAAATCAATGGCAGATACAGTATAATTTGGATAAATGTGAGGTTATCCACTTTGGAAGCAAAAACAAGAAGGCAGATTACTACCTGAATGGCTGTATAATAGCTGAATGGGGAATGTGCAGTCGGACCTGGGTGTCCTTGTGCACCAGGCACTGAAGGTAAGCATGCAGGTACAGCAGGCGGTAAAGAAGGTAAATGGTATGTGGGCCTTCATTGCGAGGGGTTTCAAGTACAGGAGCAGGGATGTGTTGTTGCAGTTATACAGGACCTTGGTGAGACCACACCTGGAATATTGTGTGCAGTTTTGGTCTCCTTTTCTGAGGAAGGACACTCTTGCTCTGAAGGAAGTAGGTTTACCAGGCTGATTCCGGAGATGGCGGGACTGATGTATGAGGAGAGATTGACTGGATTAGGATTGTTTTTGCTGGCGTTCAGACGAATGGGGGAGGAGTCTCATAGAGACTTAAAAATTGTAACAGGACTGGACAGGGTAGATGCAGGGAGGATGTTGCCAATGATGGGTGTGTCCAGAACCAGGGGGTCACAGTCTGAGGCTTCAGAGTAGACAATTTAGGACGGAGATGAGGAGTCATTTCTTCACCCAAAGAGTGATGAGCCTGTGGAATTCAATACCACAGGAAGTAGTTGATGCCAAAACATTGAAAGTACTCAAGAAGCAGGTAGATATAGCACTTGGGGGTGAATGGGTTCAAAGGCTATGGGGAGAAAGCAAGATTAGGCTACTGAGTTGGATGATCAGCCATGATGGTGAAGAATGGTAGAGTAGGCTTGAAGGGCTTAATGGTCTCCTCCTGCTCCTATCTTCTATGTTTCTATATTGGCTGCTTTTCCATGGCAATGAGAGGTGTCGATGGAGTCAATGGACGGAAGCTTGGTTTGCGCGATGGTCTGGGCTGTGTTCACAACTCTCTGTATTTTCTTATGGTCCTGGGCACAGCAGTTGTTATGCCAAGCCATGATGCACCCAGTTAGAAAGCTTTCTATGGTGCATCTATAGTGAGGGTCCTTATGGACGTGCTGAATTTCTACAGCCTCCTGAGGAAGGAGAAACATTGTTGTGCCTAGGGCTAACCATCACCAGTTGTATCTCTCTAGTTAGACAGCAGGGCTATGGCCTAATTGGACAATGGCAACTTCACCTTTAACCAGAGAGATTTAACTTTCTGAAAATCCAAAACAAAACCCCTCAGACCCTGGAACAAGAAATGCAATCAGATTTCATCTCTCATTATCATTGCTGCCAGGCCTGTCATTAAAACAACCAAAACAATCTTTGAGAGAAAGCAGTATTTGGGTCTGTATCGCGGACGCATTTGCATTTTGCATTTCATAGGTCTGCATTCGAATAGAAACATACAGGAGCACAGTGGGATCTAAAGGTGAAAGAATGACACTTTCATCGCTCGTGAAGCCTCTGATTATTTCATTTTGATGACAGGACGATTAAAATATGCAAAGTGTCGGTTTTATTGATGTTTCCGAGACTAATTGGGTCCAGGGGGTAAAAAAAAGGGACAAGGGAAATTACCCAGCTTCCAGCAATATTAACATTAAATTAATCTTGTTCAATGATTAAGTAGCTTCTTTATCCCACTCAGAAATTAATGCCAGTCTCTGATAGTGATGCCAACAGGCAGCAAGCAGTAAAGCTTTACCATCTCGCAGTACGCATTGGAGGCTTCCAAATTGAGATGCATCAAAACTCAGGAAGACCTGCATCCATTTCCTGTCCAGTTGTATTCTCGTCTAGTTCTACCGACCTCCGAGACCTCTGCTATCCTCTAATTTTGGCCTGTAGTGCATCTAGTAATCAATCCACCACGAATGGCCCTGCCTACAGCTGTATATCTACAAGGGGAGCGGAAATAGACCATTCAGCCCCTCAAGCCTATTCTGTCATTCCATCAGATCACGGCAGCTTCTGACACGAATTGCGCCTGGCGGGGGAAGGGAACTCTACTCATCTACCAGTGATATTAATGATAAATTAATCTAATTCAATGATTTTGAATTCCATATCCCCATCTACCCCCGAGAGCCTTCAATACCCAACAGGAATCTACTTATCACGAATTGAAACATAGGAGTCTGATGAGGTTTGACAGGATCAATAGTGAGAGGATGATTCCCCTCATGGGAGAGCCTACGTCCAGAGGGCATAGTCTCAGAATAAAGGTGCAGCAATTTAAGTCTGAGGTGAAGAGGAATTTCTTCTCTCAGAGGGTTGTGAGTCTTTGGAACTCCCTGCCACAGAGAGCTGTGGGGCCAGACTTTGTGTGTCTACTTAAGGCTGAGATTCTTGATCCATTAGGGAATCAGGGGTTTCAGGGAAAAGGTAGGAAAATGAGGATCCTATTGAAAGATGGAGCAGTTTCGAGGGGCTGAATGGCCAACTTCTGTTCCTATTTCCAACGGTCTTACCTCGGCCTTAAAAATATTCAATGCCTCTGTCTCCACTGCTTTCTGAGGCAGAGAGTTTGAGAATCTCACAGTCCTCTGAGAGAAAAAAAAATCCTCCCCATCCCAGTCTTAAAAAGTCTTAAACATTCTGAACTGACCCACAAGAGCGAACAGCCTTTCCACATCCACTTTCTCAGAACTGTTCAGGATCAGTCTCCATCTGTTCAACTTCTCTTCTTGAGATAACACACTCAATGTAGCAAATCTCCTTGGAGCCCCCTCCAGTGAACTTACAGATGTCTGGGGCCAAAAGACTGGAATTCTCTTCCCAAACTTCTCTCCCTGTCTTTCCTTCTTCAAGACATTCCTTGAAACCGAGCTGGTCACCTGTGCTAATAACTCCTGATGTAGATAGGTGCCAGATTTTGATTCACAATGCGACTCTGCAACACCGTTGGTACACTTTACTGCAGAGAAGGCGCTACAGAATTGGAAGTAGTTGTTGTAGTTGAGACATATGCTGTATGTCTGATCTCGAAAAATTCTGTATTCCACATTTTCTTTTTACTTCTAATTTACTGAAACATAGCCTCAGAAGTTGGAAAACTACCAGGTTCTTCTGGAGTTTCGGTGCATCAATGATGACAGAACGGTCCCAAGCAGAACGTTTGAAAGGCTTACAAGTTAAGTGTTTCCTCGCTAGATAACTGCATAATGGATAACTCCGGGCCATGCAGTTAATAGCTGAGCTCACTGTTTCACTCAGTAATTCATTTTGTCCTTACCAACAGGATTAAGGTCATCTGAACGAATGGACTTGGATTTATATAGCGCCTTTCATTGACTTCCAGTTTGAACAATAGCTACAGGAATTTAATGAAGGCGCTAATGAAGGTAAGACACTCCATCAATTTGGCTGTAAAATGACCACACCATAGAATAAAATCCCTACAGCATGGAAGCAGGCCATTTGGCCTATCAAGTCCACACTGAACCTCAGAATAGCATGCCCCTCCCCTCCAGACCCATGCTCCCCTATCCTATCATCCTCCTATTTCCCCTGGCTAGCCCATCGAGCCTATCTGCCCATTGACACTATGGGGCAATTTATGATGGCCAATCCACCCTAACCTGCACATCTTTGTGCTGTGGGAGGAAACTCACACAGACACATGGAGAATGTGCAAACTCCACACAGACAGTCACCTGGGGTTGGAATTGAACCCGGGTCCGTAGTGCTGTGAGGCAGCAGTGCTAACCACTGAGACACCGTATCGCCCACCTTCATCTCAACTTTGATACTAAAACAAGTGTCTGACTGCTGTCCGAGTTAAACATTCTAAAGCATAGCCTCAAAGAGGAGCCCATATTCAATGAACAAAATCAGAAATTGCTGGAGGAACTCTGAGGATCCGGCAGCATCTGGGGGAGAAAGCAAAGTTTACTTTTTGGGTCCAGTGAAACTTCTTCAGTTCTGTAGAAGATGCTGCTGGATCTGTTGAGTTTTTCCAACAATTTCTGATTTTGTCAGACGCCAGCGTCCCCAATTCTTTGGGGTATTTTTATTTGTTTAGAACGTACAGCAAGCCCCCACAAACAACAAGGTGGGAATGGCCAGGTCATCTGTTGTTCAGTGATCGATGAATAGAGGCTCAGTGATTATGGGCTTCCTGCTTGATGTATGGCTTGAGAATCTTTGACATATATCCCAGAGGGTAGTCAGACCCTCATTTTAACATCGCAGCCAAATGTTGGGATGAAGGTTTCATGCAGTTCAATTCTACACAGTCTTTACATATATAGACCAAACAAACCAAAGGTGTCTCTCACTTGCACAAGACTATATTTACAAGCCTTTGAGGCACTAGGACGGTCCAATAACTGAATGGACTCCATTTAACTTTGGCAGAAAGACCTTAGATATTGGCCTGTCCCACTGCACCTTGCTGACAGCTGCCCCAAGCTTTAGTCCGTCCCTCAGAACCTAGTCCTGGACCTTCAAATGCGTCATTCTACAACAGTCAGGCAGGGTCAACTCCTCATTCTGGAAGACGAACAAGGATCGGGCAGATCAAAGAGCACCTTTCTCCGGGATGATGGTCCTCCAGGCACAGTCAATGTTTGTCTCGGTGTGCGTCCTGGGGAACAGACCGTAGAGCACAGAGTCCGGTATCATGGAGCTGCTCGGGATGAGCTTTGACCGAAACCACTCCGACAAAGGTGCTGTCCAATTAGCTACAAACAACACCTCACCCAAGTCCTGCTTAACCCCTTCATGTCAGACCTAACCTTCACTAGTTGACCTGGGTTGAGTTAGGGTAGGAGATTTGAGAATGGGTATGTGTTATCACACCACCATTTAATTCCCAACTTAACTGTCAGCGACTTGGCTCATTGTCACACCAAGAACTGACCATTTCGATGGATAGCATCTTCAGCCATGGCTAAATGTCAATTATGTTGCCTTCAGATCAACTGAAGGCACTGTCTGGGTTCCCAACTTTCCATCATTGGCCTGGAGTTTCGTGGAATGGAAGACTTGCTCATGGGAACTCTGAGCAGGAAGAACATTATTGGGGGTGACGGCAAAGATCATTTTAGTGACAATCAAAACAAAAAAAACACCCGAAGAGACGAACAAGTAGTCTGCTCAATTTCTGATTGGCTGTGGGGAGGCGGGTTGCCGTGTGGACGTGCTCATTGGGCAACCAATAGCAGGGGAGAGGAGTGTGGAACATGCTCAGAGGCAGGAGCACGTCCAATTGGAATTGGAGACCTTTCGGGAGAAATGGGAGGGGACCAGGTGTTTAGACCTGTAGGCATTAGAGAAGGAGCAGATGTGGAGTAGCACAGAAAGGGGACTGCCAGTCCAATCTAGATCCTAACATTTATCCTAACAAGTATTCCCAAGGTTTGACGAGAAAGAGAAATTTGTGACTTGTGTAGCTTGTTGACTATTATTAAATTCCTGTGATGTTAAAGGCCATGTATTCTGCTGTTTATGTTCAGTTGCTGACAGGCAGGGAACCACGCAGCTTGACAGCTCCAGGCTTGAGCAAGAGGTAAGCAAATTGAAGGGAGATCTGCAACATTAAAACACATCAGAGTGCCATAAAAGATTCATGAGTCACATTCCCACTAAGCGAAAGTCTGTCAATGCACTCTCCTCTCAGCTGCTCTCGGCTTTGGTTTCACCCCAAGAAGGGAGTGTTGGGAAAATTTCTATACATCTCTGATGCTGAAGGAAGGTGCAGGAGGAGGCTATTTGGCCCCTCGAGCCTGCTACGCCATTCATTACGATCATAGCTGATCATTGAGCTCAATATCCTAATCCCGCCCTCGCCCCATATCACTTGATCACTTTAGCCACAAGAGCTATAGCTATATCCTTGAAAAATTTGTCCATTTTATCTCCAATTTCCACCCCTCTATAACTTTCACATTGTCCATTTCCGACACAGCCCTTCCTTTCCTTGACCTGCCTATCTCCGTTTTGTGTAATAAACAGTCCGCTGCCATCCACTACGAAGCCACGGACTCCAAAAGCTACCTTCACGACAGCTCTTCCGACTCCATGTCCTGCAAGGATTCCATCCCATTCTCACAGTTCATTCGCCTACATCGTATCTGTTTGGATGATGCCACCTTCCAAAACAGCGTTGCTGACACAGCTTCCTTCTTCCATGGCCGTGGTTTCCCACCCATTGTGGGCCCTCAACCACGTCCGACCCATCACCTGTTCTCCCGCCCTTGCCCCTTCCCCTCACTCACAACAGCGTGATCATGTCACCTTTGTCCTCAATGTTCAAACCCACCAGCCTTAGTGTTCAAAGGGTCATTCTCCACCATTTCAGACAACTCCAGCAGAACGCCACCATCGAACACATCCCCCACCTCTGCATTTCACAGGGATCGTTCCCTCTGGGACACCCTAGTCCATTTATCGAACACTAAAGCCATCCCCCTTCCCACAGCACCTTCCCATGTAACCGCAGAAGGTGCAACACGTCCTCCCTAATCACCATCCAAGGGCCTAAACAGGCTTTCCAGATGAAGCAGCATTTCACCTGTACCTCCTCCAATCTTGTGTATTGTATTCACTGCACCCAATGTGGTCTACTCTACATCGGAGAAAGCAAACAACAGACTGGGTGACCACTTTGCAGAACACCTCCAGTCTGCACACAAGCATGACCCCGACCTTCCCATAGCTGGTCATTTTAAGACAGCATCCCTCTCGCATGCCCACTTGTCTGTCCTCAACATGCTGCGGTGTTCCTGCGAATCACAGCACAAGCTGGAGGAACTACATCTCATCCTCAGACTAGATGCTTTGCAGCCTCCTGGGCTTAACATTACTTCAACACCTTCCAATTGTGAACCAATTCCCATTCCTTCCCTTTCTTTTAGCTTTACTTGTTACATTCTCTATCACCATGTCCTCCCTCCCTTCCTCCCACTCTACTGGGGCTGCCTGTCCTTTCCAGTCTGGCAGTTAGACACACCATCGTTCTGCCATTCTCACACTTCGATCACTTCATCTAAACCATCAACATCTTTCCTCCCCCAGCACTCAACACCCCACCAGCCTCCCCACCCCAACCATAGCATAAATGCTGCCCCCTCCACACTGATGAAGAGTCATCTAGACTCGAAACATTAGCTTGCTCTCTCTCTATGGATGCTGCCTGACCTACTGTGACCTCCAGCATGTTTTGTTTTCAGTCCTACGCTCAATGCACTGACCAATAAAGGCAAGCAATACCAAATACCTTGAAAACATGTAATAATATTGTAATAAATATTATGTAATAATATTGTCCTCAACAACTCTCTGTGGTAGTGAATTCCACATGCAGAACCCACATTTCCCACATTCCTATCCCATTCTGTTCAGGCCCAGCTTGAGCCTCGGTTGCTATACCAACAGACCCTAGTTACAACCTCATGGAACGGTCAAGACACAAAGAGTGACCACTCAGCCCATTGCTTCTGCTCCATTCAATAAGTCCTCCTCATTCCCTAATTCAACATTATAACCCAAAGAGTGAGAAAGGCCTGTATTAACACTGCGCCCTTCATTATTGGAATGTAGGAATTGTGGCAACTGCTCAGCAAGCTCCCACAAACACCAACGTAATGATGACCAGATCGTCTGATTTTAATAGGGTCAGTTGAGTGATAAATATTGACCAAGGACACTGAGACATGTGCTCTTTGAAATATGAGATAGCATAAGCCTCCCCTTAGTGAATGGTCTGCTCAGAGTTGGCTCACCATGGCTAGAGGGCACATTCATTGAGATCACTTCAACAGCACCTTCTCAGCTCACAACCTCAACCTCAATCCTACCCACAAGGACAAGCGAGCAGATACATGGCCTTTAGGAATGTGAGAAATACCAGCAGGATCTGGCCATTTGGCCCATTGAGCCTGCCCAATCAGATCATGGCTGATCTTTTGTTTCCCCCCTCCATCCCCACAGTCCTTGACATCTCACTAAATTAAAATGGGAACACCACCACCTGCAAGTTCCCCTCCAAGCCACTCACCCATCCTGACATGGAAATATATCACTGTTTCTTCAGTGTCACTAGGTCAAAATCCTGGAACTCCGTCCCTAAGGGCGTTGTGGGTCAACCCACAGCACATGGACTGCAGCGGTTCAAGAAGGCAGCTCACCCCCACCTTCTCAAGAGGTAACTAGGGATGGACAATAAAATGCTGGCCCAGCCAGCAACACTCACAACCCCCAAAAAATAGAAGGCTCAATTTTAGGACAAAAGAGCACAAGAGAAGTACAGCACAGGAATAGGCCCTTCGGCCTTCCAAGCCTGTGCTGAACATCATGCCCTGACTAATCTAAAAAAAAACCTTCTGCCCTTATTTGATCCATATCCCTCTATTCCCTCCCTATTCATGTAACCATCCAGATGCCTCTTAACTGTCACCAATGTGCCCATTTCCACCACCTCTTCTGGCATCGCGTTCCAGGCCCCTACCACTCTCTGCGTGAAAAACTTCCCTAGCACATCTCCCTTAAACTTTCCCCCTCGCACCTTGAACCTGTGCCTCCTTGAAATTGAAACTTCAACCCTGGCGGGAGAAGCCTCTGCCTATCCACCCTATCTAAGCCTCTCATAATTTTGTAGACCTCCATCAGGTCTCCTTTCAGCCATCGTCCTTCCAGTGAAAACCACTCTAGTCTTTTTAACCTTTCCTCATAGTCAGTGCCCTCAAGACCGGGCAACATCCTGGTGAACCTTCTCTGTTCTGTCTCCAAAGCTTTCATGTCCTTCTGGTAATGTGTCAACCAAAACTGCACAAATACTCCAAATGCGGCCTAACAAGGGTTTTGTATAGCTGCAACATGTTTTGCCAACTCTTGTAATTTATGCCCTGGCTGATGAAGGTAAGCATGCCATATCCCTTCTTAATCACTTTGGCCACCTGTGTTGCCACTTTTAGGGAACTGTAGACCTGCACGCTCAGATCTGTCTGTATGTTAATGTTCCTAAGGGTTCTGCCATTTGCAATATAATTCACACCTAAATTTTATCCTCCAAAATGTATCAACTTGTATTTGTCTGGATTAAACTCCATCTGCTATTTCTGTGCACAAGTTGCCAAGCTATCTCTATCTTGTTGCATCTTTTCACAATCGTGGGCACTATCAGCAACTCCAATCTTTATGTCATCTGCAAACTTCCTAATCAGACCACCCACATTTTGCTCCAGATCATATATATGTACTGCAAACAACAGAGGACCTAAGACTGATCCCTGTGGAACACCACTAGTTACCAGTCTCCATTCTGACAAACACCTTTCCGCCGCTACCTTCTGTCCTCTATGACCAAGTCAGTTTTGTATCCATCTAGCCAGCCCACCCTGAATCCCATGTGATTTTAGTTTTTGTACCAATCTGTCGTGTGGGACTTTATCAAATGCCTTTCTAAAGTCCATATAAACTACATCCACAGCTCTTTACTCATTAATTATCTTTCTCACTATTTCAAAAAATTCGATCAGGTTGGTGAGGCATGACCTTCCCCGTACAAAACCATGCTGCCCATCGCTAAATAGGCCATTTTCTTCTAAATGTGTATATATCCTGTCCTTTAGTATCTTCTCCGAGAGCTTCCTCACCACAGAAGTCAGACTCACTGGCCTGTAATTTCCTGGATTATGCCTCCTTCCTTTCTTTAACAAGGGAATAACATTGGCTAATCTCCAGTCCTCTGGAACCTCACCTGTGGTCAAGGAAGATGTCAAGATATCTGCGACTGCCCCAGCTATTTCTTCCCTGGCCTCTTGCAGTAACCTGGGATAGATCCCATCTGGCCCTGTGGACTTGTCTGCCTTAATGCAATTTAGGATACCCAAAACTTCCTCCTTTTTAATATATTGACATTCTCTAGAGTATTCATACACACACCACTGACCTCAACATCAGTCATGTGCTTCTCTTGGTGAATAATGATACCCAAGTACTTAAGGATGTCTCCCACTTCCTGTGGCTCATTACATAACTTCCCTCCTTTGCCCTTGAGGGGGCCTTCTCTTTCATTTGTTACCCTCTTTCTTCTAATATGTGCATAAAAGATCTTGGGATTCTCCTTGACCCTGGTTTGCTAAAGACATTTCATGGCCCGTTTTGGCCTTCCTAATTCCTCTATATTCCTCAAGGGCTTTGTTAGTTTGCAGCTGCCTAGACCTATCATATGCTTCCTTTTCTCTTTTGATTAAGTTTACAATTTCCTTTGTCATCCATGGTTCCTGGATCCTGCCATTCCTACCCTTCAGTTTTGCAGGGATATGCACGTCCTGCATTTTAATCAACTGGTTTTCAAAAGCCTCACACTTGCCAGACATAGATTTGCCTTCAAATAACTGCTATCAATCCACATCCCCCAGCTCTTGTCTAATTTGGATGTAATTAGCCCGTGCCCGATTAAGCACCCCCACCCAAGGGTCACTCTTGTCCTTGTCCATGACGACTTGAAAACTTACGGAGTTATGGTCACTAAGTCCAAAATGCTGTCCTATATTGATCACTTGTCCTGGCTAATTCCCTAGTACCCAGACTAGTGTGGCCTCTTCTCTGAATTGTCAACATACTGCCTCACAGCCCTCCTGGACACATCTAACAAATTACTCTCCATCCGAGACCCTGGCTTTAAGGGAGTCCCTGTCAATAAGAGGAAAGTTGAAGTCACCTACCACAACTACACCTTTCCAGTATCTGACAACTTGAAAGTCAAAATCAATTTTCTTTGACCGAGTTGAAGGCTAAATAAGGCAAAGTCACCATAGCCCTATTGGTCCATAGGGTGGTTCTCCCATTATGGAGAGGTGACTGATGGGGGTTTAACCTAAGGATTAGCGCACATCAGGCATGGGGAGAGACTGAAAAGGAAAGTCCTTCGCAGTAATCTCAGCCAGAACATGAATCAAACTCATGCTACTGTGTCACTCTGTAACACAACCCAACCTATCTACTAACATCATCCCGCCCCTTGACCTGTCCGTCCTCCCTGGACTGACCTATCTCCTCCCTACCCCCCTACCTACACTCACCTTTACTGGCTCCATCCCCGCCTCTTCGACTTGTCTGCCTCCTCTCCACCTATCCTCTTCTCTATCCGCCTCCCCCTCTCTCCCTATTTATTTCAGAACCCTCTTCCCCTCCCCCATTTCTGATGAAGGGTTTAGGCCCGAAACGTCAAGCTTTCCTGCTCCTATGATGCTGCTTGACCTGCTGTGTTCATCCAGCCCCACACCTTGTTATCTCGGATTCTCCAGCATCTGCAGTACCTTTTATCTCTATCCAGTAAATGAACTCACATATGAGCAGGTTTCTAAGCAAAATGGTAGACAGAAACTAATTTAACTTGTACTCTTTCCTTCATCAAATCAGGATATTGAATTGGTTACATCTTGTAATATTTTTCAAAAAATTCTCCCAAAGGGTTCACACAATAGATTCAGAGAGTTTCGTCACTATAACTACAATTAGTGTACTGCCTACAGTGCCTGGATTGTTAGCATTTCTGCCGTAAATGCTCTGTAGTAAGTGATATAACAGTTCACCTGTAGAGAGAACAGTAGGTCGCCTTTTCACAGCTTCAGAACAACTCCTTGAAAACTCCTCAACTTCTTTTGACTTTGCACAGAGCCTTAATGCAGCTCGTCAAATTCCATTATGCTCCCTGTTTGCCTCAGAATCTCATTCGTTTACAAAAGAGGCTAGCTGAATTGAATCTCACCATGTAATCAGATCTGTGAGGCAGCGCTGTGGGTGGAAAACTGAGGAATTGGACAGACTGATGCCTGCCAGAGACTGTCTGCCTCAATCAGCTCTGTCACTCCCATACCCTGTGCACAAAACAGTTCTACCCCTTTCCTCAGTGCGTTTTCATGCCCTGCACATGTGCATGCGCATGCTTACATTCAAACACAGTCTCTTTTACACACACACATGCACGCATACACACACACACACACTCACAGACACATACACTCACACTCACGCATGCATGCATGCATGCACGTGCACACACACACACACGCTCACAATCACAGACACATACACTCACACACGCACATGCACACACACATGCACAAACACACGCATACACTCATACACACACACACACACACACACACACACAAATACGTACACACACAGATAGACACACACACATACGCATACACTCACACATACACACAGACACAGATACACACACGCATACACTCACACATACACACACACAGACACAGATACACACACACAGATACACACACACACAGACACACACACACGCACACACACACGCATACACACACATACACACACACAGAGACACGTACACACACAGATAGACACACACACATGCATACACTCACACATACACACACACAGACACACACACACACGTACACACACAGACAGACACACACACAAACAGATAGACAGACACACACACACACACGTACACACACACGTACACACACACAGACAGAGACACACACACACACAGACACACACACGTACACTCACAGACAGACAGACACACACAGAGACACGTATACACACACAGACACACACAGACAGACAGACAGACACACACACACACACACACACACAGAAACAGCCTAACATACAGTTTGACAACAATGAGCACACACAGTGAAACACTTCTACGTACAGAGTCATAGAATCCCTACAGCGTGACAGCCCTGGTCATTTGGTCAATCAAGTCCACACCAATCCTCTGAAGAGCATCCCACCCTATCCCCAAAATCTAGCATTTCCCATGGGCAATCCACCCTGACCTCCATATCTTTGGACTGTGGCAGGAAACCGGAGCATCCAGAGGAAACCCACACAGACACAGGGAGAATGTGCAAACTCCACACAGTCTCCAGAGGGTGGGATCAAACCTGGGTCCCTGGTGCTGTGAACCACCATGCCACTCACTTACAAATATGTACAGACACAAGCACACTCGTACACACTTTCACTGAGGTTCACACACAAATACACTCACAATGAAACAATTTTAAATAGATGCACCAACACACACATAAACACACTCACACTTGTTGTCACACACACCTTCGATCTCACACACACTGTCTCTCATGCTCATACTCTCACACACATCCTGTCTCTCTCACACACTATTTTACACACACATTCTCACATGCCTTCCGTCTGTCTCTCTCTCTCTCTTACACAAACACACACACTCACACACAGACTCACACAACTACCCGATGAATTAGTACCAGCACACACTCATTCACACAATGACACACAGCACTCAGGAACACACACACTCACACATTCACTTTTGACAAACACATTGAAACACACGCACTGACACATCCACTCTCAAGCACCACACACCCCTGCACTGACACACTCACTGACACACTCTCACTTACACACTTACTCACACACTCCTAATGTTACAGACTAAACTCAGCCAGCATCAACAACTTGAAACACTTGACAATTAATGCCACTGCCATTTAAGGTTTATCTACAGCTGTGACCCCCGAAGCTCTGTGAGCTCTTCAAACACAGCGGGCATCACATTCAATTCTCACCTTCTTTGGAAAGTGTCCGTTTCTTCCAACAAATGTTCCGAGCTGATTTGTCCCACTCTCCAGAACTGAGAAGGTGGTTCACGGATCAGCTAATCCAGCTCAGGAAAGGGATCCTGTGCTGCAGTGATAGTGTCTCTACCCCTCACCCAGGAGGCCTGAGTTTTCAAGTCACACCTCCTCCAAAGGTTGATTTGAAAATATCTGGACCACATCTGTAAGCGTGGCACTTCACTCTGGACCCTTTTTGGTGCAGGTAGTGTCACTACCCCGGGACCGGGAGGCCCAGGTTCAAGTCCTACCTGCTCCAGAGGTGTGTCTGTACAGGTCGATCAGAGGAAATAAACACCCAGCTCAGAATGAGAACTGGGAGCTCCTTTAGTCTGTGCAGCTCAAAGCAACAGGAACGTTCCAAAAGTGTCAACTCCTTGAGTTCCCAGTATCTGACTGGGATGGCAAGAGCTAGGACCTGCTGGGTAACAGTCCTATCAATGGGCAGCCCAGTGGCTCGGTGGTTAGCACTGCTGCCTCACAGCATCAACGACCCAGGTTCGATTCCAGCCTCGGGTGACTGTCTGTGTGGAGTTTGCATATTCTCCCACAGTCTGTGTGGGTTTCCTCCAGGTGCTCCAGTTTCCTCCCACAGTCCAAAGATGTGCAGGTTAGGTGGATTGGCCATGCTAAAGTGTCCAGGGATGTGCAGGCTAGTTGGGTTAGCCATGGGAAATGCAGTGTTACAGGGATAGGATGGAGTGGGTCTGGGTGGGATACTATTCAGAGGATCGGTGTGGGCTATCTGGGCCAGGTGGCTGGTTTCCACGCTCTAGGGATTCTATGACCTGTGAATTAACCATGAACCCTGGGTGCTTGCCAAAGAAATGAATTTACTGGATGTTACTGTGGCTGCCAATGAAGCCCTGTAGCTGGACTAACTGTGGCTCAATGGATAATCTTCCTGCTTCTGATAATCATAGGCTTCAAATCCTGCCCTAAACCCTCACACTCATCACCAATGCTGATGCCTGCAGTACTGGTCTATGGGTACGAGGATGAATCTGTCCTCTCACAGGACACAAAAAAAGTCCAAACTCAGTATTTTAGAGTAGATACTGACCAAAATTTGACCCTCAACCAACACTCACTAAATCAGACTGTTTACAAATATTCTCATTGCTGCTTGTGGGAGCTTGCTGTTTGTAAATTGGTTCCTGCTTTCCTGTGTTAGAGCAGTGACTACACAAGGTAGATTTCAAGCTCTGTATGATGTCCTTCCAACATAAAAACTGCTGTAGAAATGTTTTAAATTCACTCATGGGATGTAAGTGTCGCTCGCTGGGTCAGAATTTATTGACCATCCCCTTGAGAAGGTGGGGGTGAGCTGCCTTCTTGAACTGCTGCAGTCCATGTGCTATGGGTAGACCCACAATGCCCTTAGGGAGGGAATTCCAGGATTTCGACCCAGCAACAGTGAAGGAACGGCGATATATTTCCAAGTCAGGATGGTGAGTGACTTGGAGGGGAACTTGCAGGGGATGGTGTTCCCATGTATCTGCTGCCTTTGTCCTTCTGGATGGAAGGGGTCGTGTGTTTGGAAGGTGCTGTCTGAAGATCTTTGGTGAATTTCTGCAGTGCATCTTGGAAATGGTACACACTGCTGCTACTGAGTGTCGGTGGTGGAGGGAATGGATGCTTGCGGATGTGGTGCCAACCAAGCTTTGTCCTGGATGGTGTCAAGCTTCTTGAGTGTTGTTGGGGCTGCACTCATCCAGGCAAGTGGGGAGTATTCCATCACACTCCTGACTTGTAGATGGTGGACAGGCTTTGAGGAGTCAAGAGGTGAATTACTAAAGAATGGAAATCTACTTGTCTTTCAGGCACTGACCCTCACTGAAATGAGTGAGTCATATTCCCTGAATATGTTACAGCACCAATATGAGCCACACAGTGTTGAAAACTGTTATACACCCTGGGTCACATAGTAATGATAAAATACACCAGTCTTAAATTCTGGCTTCACTTCATAGAAATAGGGTTTGCAGTGCAACTTGTGATGATGCATCACAATAAATTAAACATACAGCAGACTGCCAAGGAACGTGCAGAATATAAAGCTATGAATCTACTCCGGGTCTGCCCAGTTATTCAGTCTGGCCGTTATAGAATACCAATTGGCAGTCACATTCCCAGCTGTAATCTCCGCTATAGCACATCAGTGCTGGAATGACCCTCATCAGACATTAGAGGTTAGTGGGAACAAGCACACTCATAAAATCTGACCACCCACATTGTCCTTGGAGTCTGAGACGTGCAGCAGCTTTCTCTTGCTTAGGCCTGTTGTAGATGGCAAGGTCACCTTTCCCTGCTCATCTCACAGTGTCCTTAAGAAGGTGCTGCCTCTGGAACTCAGGAAGGACACAGTGACCTTGGAAGGGATCCAATGACAGCGCACCATCATGAGACTGTTACATCATGAAGAGTGTCGAGGCTGGGCCATTCAGTATATTCAAGGCTGGTATAGACAGGTTTCTAACCCAGAAGGGGATCGTGGGTCATGGGGAAAAGGCAGGAGAGAGAAGTTGAGGATTCTCAGATCAGATCTGCTCCTCCATGTCTTAGACGTGCTGTGTATAGACTCGATTTGTGCTGCCTAAGGTATCAACGGTGTACCCTAAGACCCAGGAGCAGAGGTAGGCTATTTGGCCCATCCTGTCTGCTCTGCCATTTGGTGAGATCATGGCTGATCTGATAACCCTCAACTCCTCAATGAATATGTCTCCTCTGTGTTCACCGCGGAGAAAGACATGAAGACTTGGGAACTTCGGGAAGTTAGTGGCGATGCCTGGGGGACAGTCCATATCACAGTAGAGGAGCTGTTGGAAGTATTGGAGTGTATGAAGGTGAATAAAATCTCCTGGTCCTGACCAGATATATCCATGAACCCTACAAAAGGCGAGAGAAACAGGGGCCCTGGCTGATGTATTTGTATCCTTATTAGCCACAGGTGAGGTCCCAGAAGACTGGAAGGTAGCGAATGTTGTGCCTTTGTTCAAGAAGGGCTGCAAAGAAAATCTTGGGAATTATAGACCAGTAGGCTTAACATCTGTGGTAGGTAAGTTACTTGAGAAGATTCTGAGGGATATTGCATTTGGAAAGATAGGGTTTGATTAGGTGTAGTCAGTGTCGGTACATGCATGGGAGATCACGTCTCACAAATTTGTTAGAGTGCTTTCATGAAGTCACCAGGAAGGTTGATAAGGGCAGGGCGGTAGACGTAGTCTATATGGATTTCAGTAAGGACGTTGATAAGGTTCTACATGCTAAGCTGCTCTGGAAGGTTGGATCACATGGAATCCAGGGAAAACTGGCAAATTGGATACACAATTGGGTTGATGGTCGGAAGCAGAGAGTAACAGTGGAAGGATGCTTGTCGACTGAAGGCCTGTGAGTAGTGGTGTGCCTCAGGGGTCGGTGCTGGGCCCATTGCTGTATGTTATCTCTATCCATGATTTGGATGAGAATGTACAAGGCATGATCAGTAAGTTTACAGATGACACTAAAATAGGAGTATCGTAGACAGTGAGGAAGGTTATCAGAAATTGCACCAGGATCTTGATTAGCTGGGGAAATGGGCCGAGAAATGACAAATAGAGTTTATATAGATAAGTGTGAGGTGTTGCATTTTCGCATGTCAAATCAAGGTAGGAGTTTCATGGTGAATGGTAGGGCCTTAAGGAGTGGAATGGAACAGGGGGACCTTGAAGTTCATGTGCATGGATCTCTGAAGGTGGAGTCACATGTAGACAGGGCAGTAAAGAAGGTGTATGGCACACTGGCCTTCATCAGTAATGGCATTGAGTATAGACGTTGGGAAGTTATGTTGCAGTGGTACAGAACGTTGGTGAGGCTGCACTTGTGTTATTGTGTTCAGCTTTGGTCACCTTGCTATAGGAAGGATGTTATTAAACTGGAAAGAGTGCAGCAGAAATTTACAAGGATGTTGCCAAGACTCAAGGAACTGAGTTACAGGGAGAAGTTGGACAAGCTAGGACTGTTTTCTTTAGAGTGTAGGAGACTGAGGGGGGGAATCCTTTAGAAGTGTATAAGATACTGAGAGTCATGGATAGGGTGAATGCACTCAGTCTTTTTCCCAGGTTTGGGGAATCAAAGACCAGAGGGCATCAGTTTAAGGTAAGAGGGGAAAGAATACATGGGAACCTGAGGGGCAACTTTTTAACACAGAGGGTGGTACGCATATGGAATGACCTGCCAGTGAAAGTGGTTGAGGGGGGTATATTAACCACTTTTAAAGGGCATTTGGACAATACACGGACAGAAACATTTAGAAGGATATGGGCCATGTGCAGGGAAATGGGGTTAGGGTGGATGGACATTTTGGTCGGCATGGACCAGTTTGGGCCAAAGGACCTGTCTCCGTGCTGTAGGGCTCTATGACTCTACAACCCCACTCAATGACACAGCCTCTACAGCATCTGCGGTAAAGAATTCCACAAATTCACCACCCTCTGAGAGAAGAAATTCCTTCTCAACTCTGTCTTAAATGGCTGACCACTTACTCTGAGGTGACTGGACCTAGACTGTGCCACGAGGGGAAACAAAATCTATCATGACAAGCCCCGTGAGAATACTGCCTGTTTCAATAAGGTCATCTTGTCCCGTTCTTGTCATTTCCAAAGAGTACAGGCCCAACCTACTCAAACCTCTCCTCACAAGACAGTTCCTCCATTCTCAGGATCAACCAAAGAACAGCAGATGCTGGAAGTTTGAGACAGAAGCAGAAATGGCGGAGAAACTCAGCAGGTCTGGCAGCATCTGTGGACAGAGAAATAGAGTTAATATTTTGGGTCCAGTGATCCTTCTACAGAAGTGATAGAAGCAATGGAAAACTGATATTTCTGCTGATAATGGGGGAGGGTGTGCCAAGGAGTGAATGGTTATGTAGGGACAGAGCCAAGAGAAAGAAAGAGGAAAGAGTGACTAGCTTACCATCAGTAATCCCTTTGTCTGTCTCGTCTTTTATTCTCTCTCCTTCATGGGCTCTGTCTCCATCTGTCAGTTCACTCCTCCCTCGACATCCCCGTCAGCAAAAATACAACCTTTTCCCTTGCTGCTATCCATTCTGACTGGAAACGTTAACAATGAGGGGAGCTGGGATTGAGGCGTTCAAACTGAAGAAGGTTTGGACAGTGACAAACCATTCCTATTGCTGAAGGATTGAGAACAAAAAGGCAGCTTTAAAGTGACCCATGAAAGAAGCCATGGTGACACTCAAACAATGAGGGGTTAGGGTCTGGAATATACTGTCTGAGAGCGTGAGAGGGGCAGGTTCACTCGAGGGGTTAGGGTCTGGAATGGACTGTTTGAGAGTGTGAGAGGGGCAGGCTCACTCGAGTGATAATGTACTGCCTGAAAGTGTGGGGGAGCAAGGGTTAATTGAGGCACTTAGAAGGGAATTGGACTATAATCTGAAAATGCAGGGATAAATGGAAGCTGGAGTGATGTTAGGTGAATTTCCCTTTTGGAATGCCAGAAGATGCAATGGGTTGAATGGCCACCTTCTGTGCTGTAAGCACTTTGTGGTAAGCTGTGCATTTTATGGACTACTAGATTCAATGATGAAACAGGCAATGTCACTTGCTGCTGAGACACTGAATGCGGGACTTTAACACGCAATAACAAGGCCATCCCAATATCACTTCGACAATGACTGTCTGAGTCTTCAGGCTGACAAAATAAAGTGTCAGCCAATGTCTGCGAGTTGACTCTCTTGCTTCTGAATCAGGAATCATGGATTCAAATCCACTTCAGAATGTGATCTTCAAATCCAGGCCAACATTCGCAATGTAGAACTGAGGGAGCGCCGCACTGTCAGAGGGTCAGTGCTGAGGGAGTGCCGCACTGTCGGAGGGTCAGTGCTGAGGGAGTGCCGCACTGTCGGAGGGTCAGTGCTGAGGGAGCGCCGCACTGTCAGAGGGTCAGTGCTGAGGGAGTGGGCACTGTCGGAGGGTCAGTGCTGAGGGAGCGCCACACTGTCGGAGGGTCAGTGCTGAGGGAGCGCCGCACTGTGGGAGGGTCAGTGCTGAGGGAGCGCCGCACTGTCGGAGGGTCAGTGCTGAGGGAGTGCCGCATTGTCGGAGGGTCAGTGCTGAGGGAGTGCCGCACTGTCGGAGGGTCAGTGCTGTGGGAGCGCCGCACTGTCGGAGGGTCAGTACTGAGGGAGTGCCGCACTGTCGGAGGGTCAGTGCTGAGGGAGTGCCACACTGTCAGAAGTGCAACGTTTCAATTGAGACATTCAACCAAGCCCATCTGCCCTCTCTGATAGATGTAAAAGATGTGGCCTCTATTCTGAAGAGAAGTACAAGAACTATCTCTGAATCATTGGGCAGCATTGTTGAACATTCTGGAAACAGATTGATTGGTTCCTGTTTGTGGGATCTCCTGTGTGAACACTGTTTTGTGCCTTTTAGCATTGCATACACTTTTACAGTATCTAATTGGCCATCAAACATTTGACGTAGGGTTGTGAAAGGCAGTATAGAAATTCAGATCTACCTTAAACTAAATGAGAAGAGTCATGCCAGATCTGGAATATTAACTCCATTTCTCTCTCCGCAGGTGCTGCCAGACCTGCTGAGTTTCTCTAACGTTTTCTGTTTTCATTTCAGTTTTTTCTGCGTTGCCAGCCATCACTGTTCCAGAGGGCTGGTGCTTATGGATTTTAAATTCTCATTCAGGATTTGCTCAGGAATTGCATTAACACTTTCTGTAACTTCATTGCCTACAACTTCCAAGGAGGACAAACCGATGACCGCGGATCTGCAGAGTTATTATCACCAGATGTCTGCAATCCGAGTTTCAAAGCCTAATGTGCACTAAGAGCAGGAGGGCTTATGGCATAGTGTGTAGTGTCCCAGCCTTTGAGCTGGCAGCATTAGGTTCTATCCCTCCTCTGAGACTTGATTGCCAAGGAAGAGGTCTACCAAACAGGTTGAGTGTAAATTGGTGACTCCTCCCCACACACACCACCAGGAGGCAGTTAAAGCAGGTGTGATTCCTCATGGGCTGCTGTCATAGAATCCCAACAGTGTGGAAGCAGGCCATTCAGCCCACACTGACCTCTGAAGAGCACCTCTCCCTGTAACCCTGCATTTCCCATGGCCAATCCACCCTAACCTGCACAGGTTTAGACTGTGGGAGGAAACCAGAGCACCCAAAGGAAAGCCACACAGACACAGGGAGAATGTGCAAACTCCACACAGACAGATGCCCGAGGATGGGATCAAACCTGAGTCCCTGGCGCTGTGAGGCAGCAGTGCTAACCATTGAGCCACCTTGCTGTTGTGGTGGCAAGAAATTGGAGTCTCGGCCATCACTACCTGTAGCTCCAAACAGTAACATGCAAGACAAGCTCTCTGCAACTCTGAATCCTTGGCTGGTGTGGACCAAATTGGCTCATTGGGTTTGAGCCCTGTTTCTGGCTCAGATAGGTTCAGGTGCTGCCTCATGGTCAGGGTAAGTCTAAGAATTGCTGTACTCCAGTCCAGCAGAGAACTAGAGGAGAGCAATATGGACAGTATATTAAGCAGGATCACCTGGAAACCTGATAACATTGGCAGTGCCTCCTACATCACCTCCCTCCCTTCCAGCTGGATGGATAGACTGGGGAATAAAAGGACATCATTGTGCCAAGGAACCCTATTCAGTCCCTCTCCTTTCTGAAGCATTGTCAATGCCAGTGCCTTACAGTGATGAGTGGGTACACCCACACCATCTCCCCGTTTCGGAAAAAATCCCAAACCAATGCCCACTTTTTTCAATCATTCATTGTCTTAATAGAGTCCCTCGTCACTGCTCATGAATATTCACCGTGTGTGAGGCTCATGAATATTGATAGGTCAGGTCATGAATATTGATGAGGACAACACGAAGGAATTAAAATGAGCAGTTTCACATCAGCGATCTGATCGGTGTTTGAGCAGCACAGCCAACTGGCCTGGACATTGTACATCATCATTGTTCATCATCAGGAGAATTGCTTGGATCAGTTTCCGAACTGAAACACCAGTCCAAAATAATCAACTATACAGCGATTCTGGTCTGTTCCTCCCAAAACTGCAAATCGAAACATATTTCTAATTCAGCAAAAGCATTTGCTCCTCATGAGCATCTCCTTTTACCTCACATTATCATCCATTAATTGTTCGTTGCTTTTTTACTGACTCATGGCACGTGGGCATCACAGACTGGGCCAGCATTTATTGCCCGTCCCTAGTTGCCCCCGGAGAAGGTGGGGGTGAGCAGCCTTCTTGAACCGCTGCAGTCCATGTGCTGTGGGTTGACCCACAATGTCCTGAGGGAGGCAATTCCAGGATTTTGACCCAGCGACAGTGAAGGAATGGCGATATATTTCCAAGTCAGGATAGTGAGCAGCTTGGAGGGGAACTTGCGGGTGTTTCCATGTATCTGCTATCCTTGTCCTTCTAGATGGAAGTGGTCGTGGGTTTGGAAGGTGCTGTCTGAGGAGCCTTGGTGAATTTGTGCAGAGCACCTGTATACACTATTGACTCCGTCCTGTCCTGCACCCTGTCACAGACCCTCCTTTTAGCTCTGTCCCTCACCTAAAATGTCAATACAAGGAGGTAGATTCCATTGGCTGGGAAATTTCTGACTTGGGAACTTCATCTATGAACTGGAGCTATGAAATTAAGAAGTGCTCCCTCACTCACAATGTGCTGAAGGTTCTGTATTCTCTTTTAAGTTTAGTGATTGATGGTGGATCAACCGTTCGTTTTAAAACCGATAGTTCATTTCAAAAGTGATTTATCGTTGTCTGCCAAAGGGATTATTGAAGGATATGAGGCATAGCTGGCTCTGTGGATTTAGGTCACAGATCAAGCATGATCTCATCCATTGATGGACCAGGAGCTAGGTGAAGCGGCGAAATGGCCTCCTTCCTGTTTCCCTCAAACATCCTTCAGTTGTGAACGGAAATGTTCATCTGTCCTTCTACCTCCACAGGGTCTGGCCCGTCCAGTTTAGTAATCTCAGCTTCCATTTAAGATTTCCAGCCTCTGCAGTGTTTTGCTTCTGTTTGACTGACTTTTTATTTAATTCATTGGACAAGGGCATCACTGTCTAGGAACCATTTATTGCCCAGAGGGCAGACAAGTGTCAACCACATTGCTGTGGGTCTGGAGTCACACGTAGGCCAGACCAGGTAAGGATGGCAGTTTCCTTCCCTAACGGGCATTAGTGAACCAGATGTGTTTTTCCAGACAGTCAACAATGGTTTCACAGCCATCATTAGACTCTTAATTCCAGATGTTTATTGAATTCCAATTCCACTATGTGCTGTGGTAGGATTCAAACCAGAACTTTACCTGGGTCTCTCTGGATTACCGTGCAGCAATAATGCCACCAGTCCATCACCTCCCCTGACTGACTTGGCTCCAAGTACAATGAAAAAGCCAGCAATGTCACATGGCTAGTTTTCCCAGACCCACACTGAAGTCTTGAGAGCAAACAAAATTGCAGGAGATAAATCCCCGGGGCGGTTAAAGAGGTTTATGTCTTTAATCGGTTCCACTTTATCAGTGATAAAAGTACTGGAGCTGAGAGAGAAGACCTGAGTGACTCAGCAGAAAGGCTAGTGATGGCAGGACAACTGATGCAATCTCCAGGAAAGTGTACAACCAGAGGTGGGAACTCAACAGTGACTGCCACCTGAGTTTAGATAAAGACTATCTCAAACAAAGCAGCTTTGACAACGGCCTGAATGGACCAATTCTCTACAAAGGGGCCTCCCTTCTTAATTCTTCCTGCCCTAATGCAAGTTTTTGAAGACAAAAGAAGTGACTACTCAGAGCAGAAAAGCTATTGCATAGCCAAACTTCAAAACTCTTTGCTGTCCAATAAAAGTCTATCACGCTGACAGAAAGTGCACCAGAACTTCACTTCTCAGATGTAATGAACAGATTTGTCATTAGAATTCTAGTCCAATAAGTTTGCTGAATCAGCATGTAGTTTGCACATTAATTTCAATATTGGCACACATGCGGTGATGCATTTCGATAGGAGGAATAGAGATCACACAGTCCTTGGTAAATTAGTCTAAATGCAATCAAGAAAGAGAAGTTGCTGGGGTTATAGACATACAAAACTCTGAAAATAGTGACAAGATTACTTAAGTCATTAATAATAAAATCCTAAGAGGGATAGCGTTGAGAAGTGCTGACCAATTACATTGCACAAGTCAGGCCCCACTTGCCTGGATGGGTGCAGATCCAACGACACTCAAGGAGGTCAACACCATCCAGGACAAAGCAGCAGCCCCTTGATTGGCACCACATCCACAAACATTTACTCCCTCCACCACCGACGCTCAGTAGCAGCGGTGTGTATTATCCACAAGATGCACTGCAGAAATTCACCAAAGATCCCTAGACAGCATCTTTTAAATTCTCAACTACTTCCATCTGGAAGGACTCTTGCAAGTTCCCCTCCAAACCACTCACCATCCTGACTTACAAATATATCACCATTCCTTCAGTGTCGCTGGGTCAAAATCCTGGAATTCCCTCCCTAAGGGCATTGTGGGTCAACCTACAGCACATGGACTGCAGCGGTTCAAGAAGGCAGCTCACCCCCACCTTCTCAAGGGGCAACTAGGGATGGGCAATAAACGCTGGCTAAGCCAGCGACACCCACATCCCACAAGAGAATCCAAAAAATATATTAGGCACTGATAAAATATTGGTTCAATTACACAGAAGAATCCACACACTGCTCTAATCTCCATATTACACAAAGGATACTTTGGCACTGATGAAGATACGAAGAAGGATCTACATAGTTGGGAGCTGAACTGAGAGAGGTTATTAGGGGAGGTTGAACAGGTTGGAGCTTATTTCTCTTGGAAACAGAAGGCTGAGGTGGTAATCAGATGCAGGACTTTAACATCGTTAGGTTTGACAAGGTAAGCGCACAGAAAATATGTCTATTCATTGGAGGGGATCCAAAACAAGGGCCATGAATACATTTAGCCAACAATGTATCCAATCAGGAATTTAGGAGAACCTTCTTCAGCCAGAGAGCAGTGGGAATGTGGAACTTGGTCCCACGGGGAGTGATCAAGGTGAATCGTATCGATGCATTTAGCGATAAATACCTAAGTGAGAAATAAATAGAAGAATAGAAGCTTGTGTGGGGCATAAACACCAGCACAGAGCAGTTGGGCTGAAGGGCCTGTTTCTGGGCTTTAAGCTTGAGGTGACTCTAAACTGGTTTCTGGTCCTGCTTTTCCAAATGCTTGTGAGGGGCTTAGAATTCAATCCCATGACCTGCTTTTGATCCTTACAACATAGGTTGGATTTTGACTTCAGTATTTAGTCTTAAATGCCAGCCACTGAGCCCCAGCTTCGTTCTGACAAACACGGCAAAATGAAAGCTGAGTTGGGGGTGTGGAGGTGGTGTTGGCATGGCATGGTAACCATCTAACTTCAACAAAATCCGACTGCCAAATGATCAAACAAGATCAAACTGCAAGATTTTGCCCTGCAGCCACAATCAACCGTGATTCCGAACATCATAGTGAGGGGCACCTCCTCCATCGGGAATGCCAGATATAGGCCCATGGTCCGGAATGTAGATGGAAGGCTGGGTGAAAGGACCATGTTAGTCAGGACGATTCCAAGGTTGGGATTGTTAAAGTACTCAGGTACAAGAAGGAAGTTAGTGTACATACAAAATAATCAACGACTTTGAACACTCTAATGAAGGTAAAGCCCACCTGAGACTTGAATTGTGATTTTGGTGAGGCTTATATTGGATGGGCCATCATGCTCACACCCTCAGCTCTCCGGCATTTCACTCACATTCTATTTATTACTATTGCCATGCCAACTCTGCCATCCGAACATTCCATTTTACATACCGCTCCCCCTCCGTCCACTCTCACTGTGTTAAGATCAAGACTGAATTTCATGCTAATTGCCCCTCAGGAGCCTGAAAGAAAGGCACCTCTCCCATTCTCTCCAGTGGTCCCCTCCACCTGGCATCTGGGAGTTTTACAAACCCACAGACTACTGCCACCCGCCTCCGAACTTCACTCTTTCCACCTTGAATGAGTGATCCCCTGAGTCAGCGACGGTCAATGCCAGTGAACTTCATTCACACAAGTTCCCCATTTCCAGTCCACGTTGGAAGCCCTGGACTGGTTAATACTCAGACTTTTCAAGTTGCTGGCATATCTGCACTGCCCCCTGTGTTGAGGCAGGATTGGAAAGTCATGATTATGAGATTGAATACTGTCAGAGTGCCTGGGGTAGTGGGTGGGGGGAAGGAAGACGGAGCTCAGGGCTAAAGGATATGGGTTACACACTACCTTAATGCACCAACATCGAGGGCGGGTGGTTTGTTTGAAGCAAAAGAACACAATGGGAGCCAGCTCTGGATAAGGCAGCTCCTCACCCTGCTCCAAGGAGATCTCATCCTCTAGAATGTCTTCGCCCGACTGCGTGGTATTCTCTGTAATCCCTGTGTCCTCCGTGTCCGAGTGTAATATCCCAGCAGTAGATGTCTGGGGCATCCTACTCCAGGTGGGAGACATGTCCTTGACCATACTGGCAAGCATGGGGAGATTCTGGAGGAGGGGAATAAAGATACAATTAGAGAGAAAGTCAGGTATAAGGGCTGAATTTTTACAACATATTTACACAGGGGATTGGTTCCAGGGCCGCTCCCCATTGGACCCAGTATCGGAATGTAGTCTCACTGAGACGATGAATCCAGCCTGGCCCAAGGACTTTAATGTGAAACAAACCAACGATATGATGACGGCCAGGTATATAACAGTCTGAAAACATGTACCAACAGATTCAGGAACAGCTTCTTCCCTGCTGTTATGAATGGACCGCTCATATATTAGAGTTGATCTTCTAATCCAAAGATGCGCAGGTTAGGGTGGATTGGCCAGGCTAAACTGCCCCATAGTGTCCAGGGATATGCAGGCTAAGTGGGTTAGCTATGGGAATTGCAGTTATGTAGATAGGGTGGGTCTGGGTGGGACGCTTTTTGGAGGGTCGGTGTGGACTTGATGGGCTGAATGGCCTGCCTCCACACTGTAGGGATTTTATCCTGTGATCTTCCTCTGGTCCTTGTCTGTGGCTGTAACACTACATTTTGCATTCCGTTCTACTACCCTGATGTACTAACGAAAGGTTTGATTTGCCTGAATAACACACAAAACAGCACTTTTCACTATATCCCATTCTGGCCTCTTGTGCTTCCTCCTGTTGCCTTTGGCTCCACCACTGACAGGTATTTTTTGATTTGATTTATTATTGGCCCTGTACTGAGGTACAGTGAAAAGTTTTGTTTTGCGTACAGTACAGGCAGATCATACCATACAGACATCACAGGGTGATGGAACAGAGCGAGGAAATACAAGGTTACAGCTGCAGAGAAGGTGCACAAACAATGATCAATGTTAGATTGGAAATTTGAGAGGTCCATTCAGAAAGTTTAATAACAGCAGGGAAGAAGCTGTTCGTGAACCTGTTGGTACGTGCGTTTGAGCTTTTGTATTTTCTCCCTGACGGAAGAGGTTGGAAGAGATTATGTCTCCAATTGGGCACTAAGTCCTGCAGTTCTCTCCCTGAACCTTTCAGCCCCAATCTTTGTCTCCTGCCTCCTGTAGGATGCTCCTTAAGACCTACGCTGTTTAACCTAATGCCTCATTCTGTGATGAATAAATCAAAGAACTGCAGATGCTGGAAATCAGAAACTAAAACACAAATTGCTGGAGAAACACAGCAGGTCTGGAAGCATCGAATCCAGTGACCCTTCTTCAGAACTCCATCTGTGACTCAGTTACTTCTTGATCATTGCCCCTGTGAAATCTTTTGATGCTTTTGCTACATTAAAGATGCTATGTAAATGCAAGTTGTGGCTAATGTTGGCATATAGATGATATCCTGGAAATAAATAACAAATTATTTCTGTACAAGTGTAAATATCTAACTAAAAAAAAACCTTAACCTGGTCTTTAGAAAACAGGCACCTGAAGTAAAACAGAAATGACACACACAGGTCAATCCTCACTGCGCATCTGTGTACAACAGCTTTTGGCATTTAAATACAATTGTATTTTGGAGCGGAACTCATTAACACCAACAAGGCTCTGATGAGAGGTATTAAAAAACAGGTTTTTTATTTCAAAATTGAGACAGGCTGAGCCTCAGGAACAATTTGAGTTACTTTCATTCCAGGCTCATTCTCCATTGAATGACTGCTTAGAATCATAGAATCCCTACAGTGTGGAAGCAGGCCATTCAACTCAAGTAGTCCACACCAACCCTCTGAAGAGCATCCCACCCAGACCCATCCTATCCCTGCATTTCCCATGGTTAACCCACCCAGCCTGCACATCCCTGGACACCATGGGACAATTTAGCATGGCCAATCCACCCTAACCTGTGCGCGGAAACTGGAGCACCTGGAGGAAACCCACACAGACACGGGGAGAATGTGAAAACTTCACATAAACAGTTGCCCTGAGGGTGGGATTGTACCCAGGTCCCTGGGGCTATGAGGCAGCAGGGCTAATCACTGAGCTGCCATGCCACCCATAATCAGCAGCAGAAACAGAACTTGCTGGAAATGCTCAGCAGGCCTGGCAGCACCGCTGAAGAAATATCAGAGTTAATGTTTCAGGTCCAGTGATCCTTCTTCAGAACTGCCAGCCATAACGCTTGCCCAATGTTCATTTAAACATCTTATATTCAGATTTAAGGCACTCGAGGTAGGGCTGAAAAATACAGGGGGCGTACTCTTGGAGACAAGAAAGGAATTTTAGCTTTGTCGGTGATGATTCCAGGTTATAAGGCAGAAACGATTGTAGAAATGAAGCAGAGAAATAGAGGGAGAATTAACACAAGGCAGAATGCTCATGCCTGGTCACTGGAGCATCCCCTACTCTCCATCAGAATCTGGCTATCAATGTGAGAAGTGATATTCTGCAGCATCTTCTTGTTTTACGGTTCACGCTACCTTGTGCTTTACAGTCACCTACAGCAATCCCACACAACAATATCCTTCTGCTTTATGTTCCACTCAGGCCCCAGTCTCTGCTCACTCACGTAGGAAGGAAATTCATCTGCCTTCCTCTATTCTGAGCTCCCTCCAGTTCCACAGGGTACACTGTCCTCGTAAATAGAAGTGGAACCAGCGTCCACTCAGTTCTGGTGTGTTCAATTCTGGTCTCTCTGCTATAGGAAGGAGGTTGTGAAACTTGAAAGGATTCTCACAAAGGGTCACTGGACCCAAAATGTTAACTCTGATTTTTTTTCTTCACAGATGCTGCCAGACCTGCTGAGCTTTTCCGGCAAATTTTATTTTTGTTCAGGAAAGATTTACAAAGATGTTGCCAGGGTTGGAGGGTTTGAGCTATAGGGAGAGGCTAAATAAGCTGGGGCTATTTTCCCTGGAGCATCCGAGGCTGAGGGGTGACCTTATAGAGGTTTATAAAATCATGAGGGGCATGGATAGGGTAAATAGCCAAGGTCTTTTCCCCAGGGTAGGGGGGTCCAAAACTAGAGGGACATAGGTTTAAGGTGAGAAGGGAAAAGATTTAAAAGGGATCTAAGGGGCAACATTTTCAAGCAGAGGGTGGAGTGTGTATGGAATGAGCTGCCAGAGGAAGTGGTGGAGACTGGTACAATGACAATATTTAAAAGACATCTGGATGAATAGGAAGGGCTTAGAAGGATATGGGCAAATGCGACTAAATTAATTTAGGATATCTGGTCAGCACAGATGCGTTGGATTGAAGGGTCTGTTTCCATGCTGTACAGCTCTCTGACTCATTGCTGCACTGGCCCAGCTGTATTCAAGAGATGGATGGTTAAAGCTGCCTGTACAGTGAACCAGTCACTGGGTCATGAGCAGTTATCTGTCACTACCTTGGCCACAAGGACACTGCCAGTGAGATATGGTGCTGATAAAATGAGCAGTCACCCATAACCATCATCCTCGCAAACTAATGGTCTAGAAGGACGCTGAAGGGGACAAGGAAACCACAAGATGGTCAGCTGGGGAAAGAGGAGCTCCCAGAGAGATCAGAGGTTGATGAAAGGTGCATCCTGCCAGCCACTGCCTGCCCTTACAGCATCTAGACCAGAAGCTGTCTTGTGCGACAGTACCACACCAGGCAATGTCTAATACAGAGCAGACCTCCGCAACACAAACCACCATCTTACAAAGACAGAAGGCTGACAATGCATAACAAACCAGGCAGATACACACCAGCAGCAGACAAATAAATGTAGGAACAGTTCAATGACAAGGCTCAGATGGATTTTTAATCAGGAAGGGAAACAAGAGTTATGGGGTGAAATGAGAGCACTAACACCAGTATCCCAACACCAAATCACCTTTTATTTCCACGTGCACAGTACATCACATCTGACTAGCCAGCTCACAGCCCATCCCTAGAATGAGGAGACTCGTCAAATCTCCTGTTTATATCTGTCAGCCAGGGCTCCCTGATTGGCCCAGGTTAACAACGCCAATCAAGAATTTCATCGTTAATGAGGTCCACTTGGCCATTGTCCAATCACTACAAGGAGAAAAGGCAGGGAAGTTGGATTATTGAGGATTATCAGATCGGCCATAATCTTGTTGAATTGTGGAACAGACTCGATGGGCTGAATGGCCCACTTCACTTCAACATCTTATGGCCCTCTTGGGGTCATAGCTGACCCATAGGTTCCTTATAATGTATCTGATGAGTGATTCTAAACACGCAGCTTTCCCTATCTCTTGATACTCATAGTTAGCAAAAATGTACTCATCTCAAATTTACATTTAAATAACTGATCTAGTATCGATTACTTTGTGTAGATGGGAGTTCCAAATCCCTACATTTTAGGGAAGCGGGGATTCCCAGTATTCACTCGCAAAAGATCTGGCTGTCATTTTTTAGATGATGTTTCCGTGTTTTAGACTCAGGCAGCAATACATTTGGGAGAAATACAGGGAAGGTATACATCAGGAGTAGGTATACACTTGTGGAGTCTACCCCATCGAATCTTGTATATATTTCACAGGGTCCTGGCTATTAAGCATGACCTTAAATTGCATTTGTTCCCTAAAATGTGAACATGAAATGCAAAGAATTTAAGTTTTTGTTCTGTTAAATATTAAACAATTATTTAATGCTGTCCCACCCTCCCTTCCTTGTTTACATTCCAGGACAGTTAAAGTCATAACTACACTGGAAACATCTCAACTAGAATCATAGGATCCTGACAGTGTGGAAACAGGCCCTTTGGCCCAACAAGTCCACACTGACTCTCATAGCATCCTACCCAGACCCATCCCCTATTGCCCACCTAATCTACACATCCCTGAACACTACAGGCAATTTAGCATGGCCAATCCACCTACCCTGCATATTTTTGGACTGTGGGAGGAAACTGGAAAGAAACCCACACAGACCTGGGGAGAATGTGCAAACTCCACACAGACAGTTGCCCAAGGCTGGAATTGAACTGGGGTTCCTGGTGCTGTGAGGCAGCAGTGTTAACCACTGAGCCACTGTGCCGCCCCAACTAGGTGCAACTTTTTTGGCTTAACTTGCCTCCTTTCCCTTTTAAGTGTTCATTTTGTTCTTTAATCTATTACCAAAGTAGAAAAACCCTGCTACTGCTCTCTTGAGAAAATATTGTAGCTCTTCATCGTCTGGAGAGACTAGGGATCAGAATGGGGGTTAAAGGGGTTATGGGGATGAAACTCCTTGATGATGGTAATGGAACCTCTGAACTGGAGACAGCTAAGGAACATTCTAGCAAAGAGAGGGACTAACATCAGCGTGGGGATGACTGGTCAAGAAAAGGGAGTCTCTCATGATTTCTTCCACTCTAGAGATGGGAGCCCTGAGGTGCCCTGATAAATGTGACCATAGTCCCAGAGAGCTGCTCTCTCATTAGAGAAAGAGAGGATTGATTGTGGTTTAACCTGAGGGTCACTACACCTCAGGCAAGGGGAAAGGTTGAGAAGGTAGGATGTTCATGATAACCTCAGCCAGTGTGGGAACTGAAACCACACTGTTGGCATCATTCATGGATGTCAAACCAGCCATCCATCCAACTGAGCTAACTCACCTCCATCTGAGGTAATGAGACCTGTGCTGAATCCACACACCCTACCATAGATGGGGCAGCTGCTGTTTGAAGACATGGGTTAGGGTTACGGGTTAGGGGTTGGATATTCAACATACCCCTTCCACTGTTTGCGTTTAGCCTCTGCCTGAGCCTGTTAGAGGTATTAAATTATTTGTCACCTCCTCCAGTTTGAGCCATCCTGTTTCCCATTGGTCAGTGGGGATGTGGCATTCTTTTCAGAGAACTTTTGAGGACATTGTTGAGCTGTTCCTCTGTCTCCCTGACAACCGCTAGCCAGAATGAAGCTCGGATTAGCGATTGTGCCACTTTCTAACCTCCTGACAATCGCATAAAACCATGATGGTTGAGGTCCTGACTCACCCCAGCAATCAGTGTCTATCAACCAGTCCACAACAGATCCAAGATAACAAGGTGTAAAGCTGGATGAACACAGCAGGCCAAGCAGCATCAGAGGAGCAGGAAAGCTGACGTTTCTGGTCTGGACCCTTCTTCAGAAATGAACAACAGATCCACAACAGAGCTAGTTCTGGCTAGACTGTGGATTCTGGACCAACAGGATTCTGTTCTGAGGTGGGAGCTCAGAGAGAGAGCACTCAGCACAGATTCAACAGAATGATTCTGGGACCAATCGGGTTACATCACGAAGGCAGGGCTTGTGTTCCTCGAATATTGAAGATTCTGTGGTGATATAATTGAGAGGTTCGTGATGATGAACAGATGTAATAGGCATTATTTCTTCCAGTGGGAAATTCCAGAGAAACAGGGCAGAATCCTAACAATTGAGGTTACTCAGGCGAGGTTAATATCAGGAAATACTTCTTCACAAAAACAGACGGAAATTAGTGCCTCTGTCCACCAGAATAATGGTGAGTCTGGGAATTAATTGAACATGTTTAAATACGGATTGATAAATCTTTATGAGGCAGGGTTAATTCAGAATTACAAAACAAGCAGGTGGATGGAATTGAGATAAAAGCAGATTTCAGCAAATGCAGATCAGAGATAAAAACTTTAGCAGGTCTATCAGCATTTTTGCGTTAACATTTACTAATCCGACTCCTGCACTGAAGAAGGATCATACTGGACTTAAAGGTTAACTCTGTTTCTCTCTCCGGAGATGCTGCCAGACCTGTTGAGTTTTTCTAGCCATTTCTGTTTTTTAGTTTAGACAATATTAAGATTCTGCGAGCACATGATCTTATTGAATGTCAGAAAGGGGCTGACTGGTCTGTTTCACTTGCCATGGCCCTTTCCCCTATTCCCCTGTGTATGCAGCCTGATGCTGCCTCCTGCTGACACAATGCCTTCGTTGTAAAATTCTCTTCCTTGGTTTCAAGTCCATCCATGGCCTTGCCCTCCCTACATCTTCCTCCAACCCCACATCCCTCAGAGATATCTGCCCTTCTCTCATTCCAGCCTTGTGCACATTCCCAATTTGATCTTGGAACCTGGGTTCGAATCCTGCCATGGCAGGTGGTGGAATTTGAATTCAATAAATATCTGGAATTAAAAATCTAATGATGACCATGAATCCATTGTTGATTGTTGGGAAAAACCCATCTGGGTCATTAATGTCCTTTAGGGAAGGAAACTGCCATCCTTACCTGGTCTGGCCTACATGTGACTCCAGACCCACAGCAATGTGGTTAGCTCTTAACTGCCCTCTGGGCAATTAGGGATGGGCAAAAAATGCTGCTTAGCCAACAATGCCTTCATCCTGTGAATGAATAAAGAAAAAAAAATTGCTCCATCACTGGACGTCACCCCTTCAGTCAACTGGGCCCCAAGCCGTTGAACTCCTTCCTTACACATCTCCATCTCTCTATCTCACCTTCCTCCTTGGATAATATTCAGGTGTGCAGAGGATACACTGGGAGCAGCACCAGGCATTCCTAAAAATGAGATGTCAACCAGCTACAACACAGTTATCATGTACTTACACACCATGAGTAACGTAGGACAGAGAGAATTAAGCAATCCCACACGCCATGAATCAAATCTAAGCCCTGTGGTCCTGCCACATCCAGTTGTGAATAGTGTAGTCAGTGAAATAACTGACAGGAGGTAGAGCCTCCACAAATATCTCCATTGTTAGTGCTGGGGGTAGCCTAGATCATCAGTGCAAAAGACAAGGTTGAAGTATTTGCAGCAAGCTTCAGCCAGAAGTGCTGAGCGGATAATCCATCCAGAGATCCTCAGTACCAGAAATACCAATCTCGTTCCAATTCAATTCACTCTACGTGATATCAAGAAATCATTGGAGGCACTAGATACTGCAAAGGCAATACTGTAACAGTACTGAAGACTTGTGTTCCAGAACTAGCCATACCCCTAATCGAGCTGTTCCAATGCAGCTGCAGCACAGATAATCATCATCGAATCCCTTCAGCCCAACAAGTCCAAACCGATCCTCAGAGCATCCCACCCAGACCCATCTTGCATGACCCACCTACTCTACACATCCCTGAACGCTGTGGGGCAATTTAGCATGGTCAATCCACCTAGCCTGCACATCTTTGGACTGTGGGAGGAAACTGGAGCACCCGGGGGAAACCCATGCAGACACGGGGAGAATGTGCAAACTCCACACAGACAGTCGCCTGAGGGTAGAATCAGAATCAAAACCAGGTCCCTGGTGCTGTGAGGCAGCAGTGCTAACCACTGAGCCACCGTGCCACCCAAATGTGGAAAATTGACCAGGTATGTCCTGTGCACAAAAGACAGGACAAATTCAATGCAGCTAATGGCCACTCTACCAGTTTACTATCCATAATTAGACAAGCAATGGGGAAGTCATCGACAGTGCTAAAACGAAAACCTTCTTGTAAAGGAATAACCTCTTCACTGACACTCTGCTTGTGCTTCCGCCAGGGCCACTCAGCTCCTGACCTTTTGACAGTCTTGGTTCAAGCATGGACAAAAATCTGAAATCCAGAGGTGAGGGCGGAAGAGTCTGCTTTTGGCTATAAGGTCACAGCTAACTGAGTGCGGCATCAAGGAGCCTTAGCAAAACTGGAATCGATGGGTGTCAGGGGGCAAACTCTCTGTTGGCTGGAGTCATAAAGAACAAAGAACAAAGAAAACTTACAGCCCAGGAACAGGCCCTTTGGCCCTCCAAGCCTGTGCCGATCCAAATCCACTGTCTAAACCTATCGCCCAATTCCTAAGGATCTGTATCCCTCTGCTCCCCACCTACTCATGCATCTGTCCAGACGCACCTTAAATGAATCTACCGTGCCTGCCTCTACTACCTAATACCTGACACATAGGAAGATGTTTGAGGTTGTTGGAGGTCAGTCATCTCAGCTCTAGGATACCTTTGCAGGAGTTCCTCAGGGTAGTATTCTAGGCCCAACCATCTTCAGCTGCTTCATCAATGACCTTCCCTCCATCATAAGGTCAGAAGTGGGGATGTTCACCGATGATTGCACCATTCGTGACTCCTCAGATACTGAAGCAGTCTATATCCAAATGTAACGAGATCTGGGCATATCCAGGCTTAGGCTGACAGGTAACATTCATGCTACACAATTGCCAGGCAATCACCATTTCTAACCATAGGAAATCTCACCATTGATGCTTGACCTTGAATAGGATCACCATCACTGAATCCCTCACTATCAATGATCTGGGGTTACCATTGACCAGAAACTGAACTAGACTAGCTGGATCAATATTGCAGTTAGAACAGCAGGCCAGAGGCTAGGAATCCTGTGGTGAGTAACTCACCTCCTGATTCTCCAAAGCCTGTCCACTATCTACAAGGCACAAGTCAGGAGTGTGATCGAATACTCCCCAACTGCCTGCATGAGTGCAGCTCCAACAACACTCAGGAAGCTTGGCACCATCCAAGACAAAGCAGCCCACTTGATCAGCACCACAGTCACCATCTTCAAGATTTCACTCCCGTCACCACTTGTCGCAGTGTGTACAATCTACAAAATGCACTACAGAAAGTCACTAAGGTTCCTCTAAATCTGTAACCTCTGCCACTGAAGGGCAGCAGATACTTGGGAACACCACCTCTCCAAGCAAGTTCCTCTCCAAGCCCCTCACCATCCTGACTCGGGAATATATCGCAGCTCCTTCAATGTCACTGGGTCAAAATCCTGGAACTCCCTCCCTAATGGCATTGTGGGTATCCCTGCACACCAGGAATACGGCAGCAATTCAAGATGGCAGCTCACTAGCGTCATTTTTAAGGCAATTCATGGCGAGCAATAAGTACTGATCCAGTCAGCGACACCGGCTTCCTGTTAATGAAATTTTTAAAAGCACACGATAAAATTTTCTTTGATTGAGAACTTGGTCATCTGAAATCTCCTTACATGGCATGGCATGGCACTTTGTTTTATAAAGCTAAGGAAGAAAGTTACTATAGCCCTGTTGGACTGCTCTCTCATTAGACAGACAGATACCTGGTGTTGGTTAAATCTGAGGGTCTCAGGTGAGGGGAGAGGTTGAGAAGGAGAATCCATCATGGTAACCTAGGCCAGTATGGGGATTGAGCCCGCACTGTTGGCATCACAAACCAAGCCATCCAGCCAACTGAGCTAACCTGCAGCCAAGCTTTACTTTATAACTCTCCTGTGAAGCTCCTCGAGACATTTCTTTTATGTTAAAGGCACTACATAAATGCATTGTTGTTGTTGATGTTCCCATCCTCTAGACACGACACTAGCAGACCTCCTAGTGCTGAAGAGTTCTGGGAAGCAGAGGGTTAAAGTGGTGTGTTTATCCAAGGCCACAGAACGCTCTCTACTGTAGGTAAGCTGGCGCTTTTTGACAGGTGACTTGGATATTAGAATACAAAATGAAAATTTCAAAGTTTGCCAATGGCACCAAACTTGGGAGATGTGGCAAACAGTCAAAATGTTACCAATCAACTGCAAGAGGCTATGAATAGGTTGGCAGAATGGGCAGGCAGCTGGAGTTCGATACAGAAAAATGTTCCTTGACACACTTTGGCAGGATGAAAATGGAGATGCAATATCGACTTAATGGCACAGTCCGTATGGCACGGTTGGCATGTACAGGGGGAGAGGGTTTTGGGGACTAATGCATAGTGATTTTTGGAGAGGGCAGAACGTATTGAGAGAATAGCAAAGCATCTGGGCTTCATAAATAGAGATTGAGTACAAAAACAGGGGAGTTGTTCAGAATCTCTGGTTAGACAACTACAGTTCTGGCTACCGCCCTTCTGGAAGGACTTGAGCGTCCTTGAAAAGGTGCAGAGGAGATTTGTCAAAGCTGTGCGATAGTTGAGGGATTTTAGTTGAACATTCAGGCTGGGAAAACTGAGGCTGTTCTTCATGAATGGAGATTTCACAAAGGTGTATAAGACTATGATTGATTGACATTAAGATAGGCAGAGGGAAGGTCTTCCAATGAACTGACGATACGAGTTTAGGGTTTTATTATATTACAAAAATATTATATATTAGATATTAATTATTACAAATTAATGGTTCCAGGCAAGAGAAATTGAGGGGGCATTGAGGAAGAACATTTTACGCAGTAGGTGGTAATGACATGCCCAGGAAGTTTATGGAAATGGAGATGACCCTGGATTTCAAAAGGAAATTGGATGGGCACTTGAGGAAAATATACTCACAGGGATATGGGGACAGAGTGGGGAAATGGGTCTAACTGATTTGTTCTGAGAATAAGCATGAGGTCGATGGGCTGACTGGTGCCCGTCTGCTGTAATAACTTTATGAAGCTAAATCCATAGCTCATGTGCCTGCACATCCCAACATGGTAAGCCATCCAACTCCAGACACCAGTGTAAGTAAGGAATCTCACTGACTGCTTAGCTACACAGCTCAGTCTAGGACACAACTATATCTGGCTACTACCTCCTGAGTCACTGCAATAATCACACAGTAATTACAAGGACCACACAGTCCGGCAGATAAACAGCTACAAGGAAATATCAGCAGGCTGTGTTTCGATGAGTTCAGGATTATCAGTTGGACAGGTAGCTCTCACAGCTTATGCAGTGGTAATTCAGATGTAGCATGGGAGGCTCAGGCTCTGTGGGAAGGGGGGGATCCAGGATCGAGCTCAGTTCTGATGCCATTTATGTTTAAACAGAAGTGTGCTGACATTTACAATCTGGGATCTAGAGGGCAGTGAGATCCTCAGAACAAATAACCCCACCTACACCTCACCGCTTCCCTAGCATCTTTAAGAAAGGTGCAGGAAATTAAGAAAATAAAGGAAAACTAGGAAAAGATGGAAATCTCCTTTTAGAAATAGAGGGATCAGTGATCTTTCTTTCATTCTAATTTTAAACATTGAACAAGTCCAGTATCTATTGTCCATCCCTAATTCACAGGATCAGAGTGTTATGGTCCAGAAGGCTATTCGGCCCAATTTGTCTGTACCAAATTATCTTTGTTACCTGGCGCTGATTTCCTACTTTTATCTGTATCCATGTACATTATTTCTATCCAAATAATTTCCCATGCCCTCTTGAATGCTTCCATTCAATCTGCCTCCCCCAAACTTTCAAGGTAGTGCATTTAAGAACATAGAACATCGAACAGTACAGCACAGTACAGGCCCTTCGGCCCATGATGTTGTGCTGACCTATTATCCTACTCTAAGATCAATCTGCCCTGCATACCCTACATTTTACTATCATCCATGTGATAGTATTTCATACCTGAATGAATGAATTACCCCTTGGGAAGGTGGTGGTGAGCTGCCTCCCTGTACTGCTCCAGTCCATGTGCTGTAGGTATAATGTTATTGGTGAGGGAATTCCAGGATTTTGATCCGGTGACACTGAAGGGGTGGCGACATATTTCCAAGCCAGGATGGTGAGTGGTTTAGAGGACAACTTGCAGGGGGTGGTATTCCCATGTATCTGTTGTCCTTGTCCTTCTAGATGGAAGTGGTCATGGGTTTGGTAGGTGCTGTCTGAGGATCTTTGGTGAATTTCTGAAGTGCATCTTGTAGATGGTACACACTGCTGCTACTGAGCGTCGGTGGTGGAGGGAGTGAATGTTGAAAGTGGAGGATGGGGTGCCAATCAAATGGGCTGCTTTGTTGTTAATGGTAATGGCGATGAAGCTGGTATGGATGGTGGTGATGGCATCATGGATTGCGGTAAAGGTGCCATGGATTTCAAAACACATCATAACCCATTTTAGTTATTTTAGCAAAATTCCCAACAAGAGGACAATTTTAACAGTAGGGGAATTGGGGACGGGGAATGGTGACAGCATTAATCCTGAGCCCAACACTGTCATGAAGTGAACATGGAAACATATCCAGTAAAATAGGAATAAAGGGAGGCCATTCAGCCCTTCAAGGCTAGCCCAACTTTCAGTAAGATCATGGCTGATCTGCATGATCACCAGCTTCTTGAACATGAGAACCTGCTCAGATCCTAAAAGATATATGTTACTTATTACAGGCTGACACTGGTTAAGGTGACAGTCACAGGGTCACAGTCACCTTCTCTACTCATGCCCCCACCAATTTAACCACTGACTAATATGATAGAGTTAAACTGATGCCCCAACCTCTGCAGACATCATTCTTTACTGCTTTTTAATAAATTGATTCGGTGTTTAAAGTGAGTCATCAGCCCTAGTGTGGGGTGTTAAATTCACCTGATATCAGGGCTTTCTGTAGTCAGTGCTTGTTTTTCCCATTCAGCCAGCTCATTCAGTCCATTGAACGCAAGAGGCACTGGCCTCCCACATATGCCGGAGGCCATTCAGCCCTTATTCTATGTCATTCCATCCCCCAATCATCCATCACAAGCTGGTCTCTGTCCCCCTGGGTTTATCTTCCCTGTGGCTATTGCAGTTCTCCCTCATTTGCGGTGTGAAATCATCATTCCTGAACATGTCTCTTACCAGTTTCTCTCTCACATACACATACATCTAACAGCCACGGTTTTAACCTGGGATACTGGCTCAAGATTATTTGCGATACTTTACAGACCCACCAACCTTCCATCCCATCCCCACCTCAACCGTAAAATGTTTCCCCACACCCTGCCTTCAGAATGCTACCATGTGGCGGGCAATCTGTAACACAGCTCAGGGGATTGAGGGGTTTGTGAGGGTGGCAGGGGGATTGTTGTGAAATGTGGAGGGGGTGGTTGGTGGAAATTAGGAAGAGGTGCAAAAGACCCATTTCCCCAGGAAAGACTGTGTGAGATTGATGCTCTGTACCACACACATTTTTGAGCAGAGACTGAATGATGTATTTGGACCCAGAGAAAACAAGCAACCTTTATGTCTCTGAATATCACAACAAACAGATGGTGACTTGATAAACGTTCACTTTAAATCTGCATTCCAGCTCCTACACATTAAAAAAAACACACACATACACATATATATATACCTGAGGACATGCACGTTCACTTGGCAGAGATAATTGTATTAATTCTGTTAGTAAGATCCACTCCATAGGCTCTCCCAATATGAAACTAACAATTGCATTAAATTAACCTAATTAACATACAATCGAGACAGATTTTGCATTACACAACAGAACTCCAAACCCCACTGTAGATGTTTTTATTATTGGGGTTAACACCTCTGCAGTTCTATAATGGCTAGTTTTCTGCAAATCTTAAAACAAATGTCACTTTGGAGATAGAAAGTCCGGGAATTATTCCCATTTCAACCCCTCAGCAATTTTTTTCTTGCACAAGAATTTCCGAATTAATTTCACCTCTCTGGCTTCGAAGATGAGATTCCTTCAAACGCAGCTCAGTCGCGCACATACACACACATACACAAAATGACAAGAGGCATTATTTTGCCAAAATGAGTAGGGCTTGCTCGAAAGGATTTAGAGCCGGTCTGCTTTCATTGATAATAATGAGCAAGATGTTAATTGAGAGTTTCTGGCCGTGTATTAGAAACTTTGACAGATATGAGCCTTGAGTATGAAAGGATGAAATTCTGCTTGGGTGAAGGATCACAATGTTTATTTCTGTTGTTTTAAGCAGACAGCCCGTTCCCTATATTAACAGTTCCAACAAGTAAAATATTTCTCAGCAGGAGTGGGGAGGCGGAGGGGGAGTGGGATTCAAAATAAAACTGGCTTTTATTTTCACCATTTGCTCTAATTTCAAACGGGAGCAGAAGCTCCTGAAATCCCAAAGTTGGACCATTTAGCGCTCCTTGTTTTACCCACTTCACACACACACACACACACATACAAACCCCTTACCTTTTCATACGGTCAAAATTCGAAGCAGTAGTTTGCAGAATACTTGTTCGAGAATAAGAAAGGGCGAGAAAGGCTGAGTGCAGTCCATTCGGTGAAACCACACAGAACACATTTTGTGCGAGAGAGAGCGAGCGAGATCGTGTTGCTTGCTTTCAGAGGTAGCTCCTTCTCGATCTGTTATCTTCAGCTCAGGGTTTTAGTGGCTGTATCTGTATGTTTGCATTTCCTTGAGTGGTTTGTTTTCGTTTTGTTTTAAATGCAGACGCGCACAACGACAACAAAAAGTCTAGAATTCCGTTAGATGGTTGGAAAAGCAGATGAAGAGACAGTCAACCAGAGAGTGAGAGAGAGAGAGCAGGGAGGTGAAATATCTTGTAGCAATTGCAGACTTTAGGAGACTGAATGGAGCTCCTTCTCTGAGTTTACGTCCTACAGTGACACCGACTGTTCCACACTCTCGCTGCAATTCCAATTGAAAGCTTATTTACAATACAGGCAAGCAGGTTTTTCATAGCTAAATATAGTTTTTTTCCCCCCACCCGCGAGAAAAAAAAAGTGTCAGTGTATATCCTGAAAGTTAGATTTCTAAATCAAAAACAGTTCATTGTCTCCTTCCTGCCCACGTTCCAAAATGATATTGATTCTCCAAAATGCTGCCAAGGATTAAATGGGATTGCATGTGCGATATACGACCCTTAAATTGTCCTGATATTGACTGCAAGTTTCTGCCGAGATAATACACACATCTCCCCCTCTCCCACACACAATCCTGATAGCATCCCTGTATGCAACTTCCTGGGTGGGGGTCTATGTCGCAAGTATATGGGGCTTTTGTCTTCTCCCAGTCTCCTGCACCTCTCCACCACACTCAGTCCATGTCTGGCTCCATTACTGAGTTGGATTTCACATTTCATCTGGAGGGAACCTATTCCTTTTCATTAATAAGCTCATGGGGCATGGTAGTAGTGGACTAGGCCAACATTTATTGACCAAGTCAGAAGCCACGCCACACGAGGTTGTAGACCAACAGGTTTATTTGAAATCACAAGCTTTTTAAGCTCTGGAAGCTTGTGTTTTCAAATAAACCAGTTGGACTTTAACATGATGTGGCGTGACTTCTGACTTTGTCCAGCCCAGTCCAGCACCAGCACCTCCACATCATTTATTGACCATGCAATGCGTCCACCCCCCACCCCCCCAACTCCTTGACATCACCCCATTTTTGGACATCCACAGTCCCTTAAATAAAAACCGAAAGAACCGCGGACGCTGCAAATCAGGAACAAAAACAGAAGTTGCTGGAAAAGCTCAGCAGGTCTGGCAGCATCTGTGAAGAGAACATCAGAGTTAACGTTTCAGGTCCGGTGAACTCTGTTCTGAGGAAAGGTTACTGGACTCAAAACATTAACTCTGATTTTTTTTCTTCACATCCACATTCCCTTGTCAGTGTGAGGACTGACACAGTGCAGTATAGGAGGGAGCGCCAGGATTCTGACCCACTGACACTGAAGGAATGCTGATATGGGGGATGGCATGATGGCTCAGTGGTTAGCGCAGCTGCCTCACAGCGCTAGCAACCTGGGTTCGATTCCACCCTTGGGTGACTGTCTGTGTGGAGTTTGCACATTCTCCCTGTGTCTGTGTGGGTTTCCTCCAGGTGCTCCAGTTTCCTCCCACAGTCCAAAGATGTGCAGGCTAGGTAAATTGTCCATGCTAAATTGCCTGTCGTGTTCAGGGATGTGTAGATTAGATGGGTTACAGGGGAATAGTTCTAGGTGGGACGGTCTGAGGTTTGGTGTGGACTTGTTGGGCCAAAGGGCCTGTTTTGAAAAAGTAGGGATTCTGTGATATGTCTACAAGTCAGGATGGTGAGTGGTTTGGAGTGGAACTTGTAAAGGGGTTGGTTTTCCCATCTACCTGCTGCCCTTGTCCTTCCAGATGGCAGTTTTCTGACCTGACTGTGACCCACTGTGTACAGTTCCACAGGGTCACTGTCATTAGGAAGGGAATCTGACACAGTCTTTGCAAATTGAGGAGGGTCTGACCACAACAGCAGAGCTCCAATCACCACATCCAATGAAGATGAGCAAGTAATGCTTTCAAAAATAAAACGCAAAATTCTGAACAAGCTAGGGCATGGCTGGTTACAATTCAAAATCAAGCGAGTGCTAACATTTAGAAGTCGTGGATACTGATTGTGAAGTTGCCTCACTCCAAGATCCCATTATGGCATTGAAATTCACTACTAGGTGTTCATTATTCTTCATGGATGTAGAAAATGCACTCGCTGTGTGAAAGCTTCATCAATATTCAGAGCTCATGCAGCTCTTTGGCGATGCTGGAACAAAGTAGTGACGTGTTGCATCAGTCCAAAGCAGTTTTGCCTTCGTATTGTTGCAAAATGCTCAGCAGAAACCATTCTCTCTCCTGTTGCAAACAGAAAGGTAGACTATGCATTTATATAGTGCCTGAAGGACATCCTAACATGCTTCCCAACCAATTAATGCACATGTTGAAGTTGCAACGTAGGCAACACTGTGGTCAATTTATGCACAGCAAGCTCACTCAGACTAAAAGAAATTTTGTTTTAATGATGTTAGTTGAAGGATAAATCTTGGCACCAGAATACCAGAGATAAGCTCTCGGCTCCTATTCAATTTTGTGCTTTCATGCCCAGTTGCAAAGCTAGCAGGTTAATGATGGCTGCTGAATCTACCTTAGCACAGATCCTGTGTAACTGGTGATGATGCCAAGTGGCAAAGGTGCCAAAGTGTCTAAGGCTAGAAATGGGAAAGTCCTGTGGACCAGAGAGGGGCAACAACCCCAAGATATGGAATGTTGCACACAGCTCTGGTCACCACACTACCAGAATGATGCGGGTGCTTTGGAGAGGGCACAGAAAAGGTTTACCAGGATGTTGCCTGGTATGGGGGATTTTAGCTATGAAGAAAGGTTGGATAGACCGGGTTTGTTTTCACTGGAACGCAGGAGGTTGAGGGGCGACCTGATAGAAGTTTGTAAGATAGTGAATGGCATGGATAGATTGGAAAGTATGAGGTGTTTTCCGAGGGTGGAGGGGTCAATTACTAAGGGACACAGGTTCAAGGTGCAAGGGGGGAGGTTCAAAACAGACGTGCGAGGCATGTTTTTCACACAAAGGGTGTTGAGTGCCTGGAACGCGCTGCCAGAGGAGGTGGTGGAAGCAGACACAATAGCAGCTTTCAAGCAGCACTAGAACGAAGACATGAAAAGGAAGGGAATAGAAGGATACGGATCCTGTAAGTGAAGGCAGTTTTAGTATGGAAGGGCAAAATGTGTCAGTGCAGGCTTGGAATGCCGAAGGGCCTGTTCCTGTCCTGTATTGTTCTTCGTTCTATACAAAGTCACTTTATGAATAAAATCACTAAGTGACGGAAGAGAGGGAGTCACTTGGGCCTTCCATCTCTTCTCTGCTTTTTCATTCAAAAGAGGCTTTGCTCTAGACCCCTCACCCAAGAAAAATCCATCACAGCTCCCTCAGCATGGTCGGCCTTCTGGACAAGACAGTTCCAGAATTCGTCCAGAGATAATAGGAACTGCAGGTGCTGGAGAATCTGAGATAACAAGGTGTGAAGCTGGATGAACACAGCGGGCCAAGCAGCATTATAGGAGCAGAAAAGCTTGACGTTTCGGGCCTAGACCCTTCATCAGAAATGGGGGAGGGGAAGAGGGTTCTGAAATAAATAGGGAGAGAGGGGGAGGCGGATAGAAGATGGATAGAGGCGAAGATAGGTGGAGAGGAGACAGACAAGTCAAAGAGGATGGGATGGAGCCAGTAAAGGTGAGTGTAGGTGGGGAGGTAGGGAGGAGATAGATCAGTCCAGGGAGGACGGACAGGTCAAGGGGGCGGGATGAGGTTAGTAGGTAGAAAATGGGGATGCAGCTTGAGGTGGGAGGAGGGAATAGGTGAGAGGAAGAACAGGTTAGGGAGGCGGGGACGAGCTGGGCTGGGTTTGGGATGCGGTTGGGGGAGGGGAGATGTTGAAGCTTGTGAAATCCACATTGATACCATTGGGCTGCAGGGTTCCCAGGCTGAATATGATTTGCTGTTCCTGCAGCCTTCGGGTGGCATTGTTGTGGCACTGCAGGAGGCCCAAGATGGACATGTCGCCTGAGGAATGGGAGGGGGAGTTGAAATGGTTCATGACTGGGAGGTGCAGTTGTTTGTTGCGAACTGAGCGCAGGTGTTCTGCAAAACGGTCCCCAATCCTCCGCTTGGTTTCCCCGATGTAGAGGAGGTCACAACGGGTACAGCGGATGCAGTATACCACATTGGCAGATGTGCAGGTGAACATCTGCTCGATGTGGAAAGCCTTCTTGGGGCCTGGGATGGGAGTGAGGGGGTATGTGTGGGGGCAGGTGTAGCACTTCCTGCGGTTGCAGGGAAAAGTGCCGGGTGTGGTGGGGCTGGAGGGGAGTGTGGAGCAGACAAGGGACTCACGGAGAGAGTGGTCCCTCCGGAAAGCAGATAAGGCTGGGGAGGGAACAATGTCTTTGGTGGTGGGGTCGGATTGCATTTTTCCAATGCCACCCGAAGGCTGCAGGAACAGCAACTCATATTCAGCTTGGGAACGCTGCAGCTCAATGGTATCAATGTGGATTTCACAAGCTTCAAAATCTCCCCTCCCCCTACCGCATCCCAAAATCTAGCCCAGCTCGTCCCCGCCTCCCTAACCTGTTCTTCCTCCCACCCATCCCCTCCTCCCACCTCAAGCCACATCCCCATTTCCTACCTACTAACCTCATCCCGCCCCCTTGACCTGTCCATCCTCCCTGGACTGTCCTATCTCCTCCCTACCTCCCCACCTACACTCACCTTTACTGGCTCCATCCCCACCTCTTTGACTTGTCTGTCTCCTCTCCACCTATCTTCTCTTCTATCCATCTTCTATCCGCCTCCCCCTCTCTCCCTATTTATTTCAGAACCCTCTTCCCCTCCCCCATTTCTGATGAAGGGTCTAGGCCCAAAATGTCAAGCTTTCCTGCCCCTATGATGCTGCTTGGCCTGCTGTGTTCATCCAGCCCCACACCTTGTTATCCAGAATTCGTCCATCGGTTACATGATAAATGAACGAATGGGGCATGGGTCACACTGCTCAGCCAGTGTTTGCTGCTATCGACAAATTGTTCTCAGGAAAGAGACAGTAAGCCACTTTCAGGAGGGTGTCAGGGTCTGGGGTACACCCACAGTGCTACTCAGGAGCTTGATCCTGTGACACTGATGGAATGGTGGTATATTTCTAAGTCAGGATGGTGCTGTGCAGTATGGTGGCTCAGTGGTTAGCACTGCTGCCTCACAGTGCCAAGAACTTGGGTTCAATTCCACCCTCTGGTGACTGCCTGTGTGGATTCTCCCTGTGTCTGCATGGGTTTCTTCCAAGTGTCCAAAGATCTGCCGGTTCAGGTGGATTGGCCATACTAAACTGGTCATAGTATCCAGGGATGTGCGGGCTAGGTGGATTAGACATGGGAAATGCAGGGTTACGGGGTAGGTCTGGGTGGGATGCTCTTCACAGGGTCAGTGTGGACCTGATGGGTTGAGTGGCCTGCTTCCACACTGTATGATTATATTGCTAGTTTGGGGGAGAACTTGCAGGGCGTGGTAATCCCACATATCTACTGAGCCTGTCCTTCTAGATGAAGAACTCATGGGTTTGGAAGATGCTGTCTAAGGAGCCTTGGTGAATTTCTGCAGTGCATCTTGCAAACAGTACACACTGTTACTACTGAGTGGTGGTGAACATCGAAGGCGTTCCTTGGGATGCAGTTAAGATGCTGAATGGTATTGCTGGAGTTGCATTTATACAGTTAAGTATGAAGTATTGGATCATAATCCTGGCCTTTTGCCTTGTAGATGGTGAACCAACTTTGAGGAGTCAGGAATTGGGTCATTCACTATAGTAATCCTAACCTGAGACATGTAGTAACATTAATTTGGCTTGTCTTGCTGAGTTACAAAAAGCTGAGAATAGCTAACAATGGCTGATACTCCAGCGCCATGTTGAAGAAGTGTAGTGCTGTCATCCAGATGGGACATGAAACCAAGTCATTGTCTGTTCCAGATAGATGTAAAAGATTCCTATGACACTACTTTAAAGACATGTCAGTGTCCTGACCAATATTTATACTTCAATCTACATAGGTTCGTACAGTTATAGAGTCAAATAGAGCGGAAACAGACCTTCCAGTCCAACCAGTCCATGCAGAACATAATCCCAAATTAAACTAGTCCCACCTGCCTCCTCCTGGCTCATATCCCTCCAAACCTTTCCTATTCATGTATTTTAAACTTTGTGACTGTACCCACATCCACCACATTCTCAGGAAGTTCATTGCACATGTGAGCCACCGTCTGTGTAAAGATTTTGCTCCTCATGTCTTTTTTAAATCTCTCTTTTCCCACCTTAAAAATGTGCCCCCTCCCCCTAGTTTTGAAATCCCCATCACTAGGGAAAAATCAACTACCACTAACCAGATCTATACCCCTCATTATTTTATAAACTTCTATAAGTTCGCCTCACAACCTCCCAAGATCCAATGAAAAATGTCCCAGCCTATCCAGCCTTTCTTTATACCTCAAACCTTCAATCTAGTTATTATCACATTGCTGTCTGTGGTTGCTTGCTGTACATGGACTATATGCCACAGTGTTACATTACTGCAGCGACCACACTTCAATAATAATTCATTGTCCGTAAAGTGCTCTGGCACATCCTGAGGCTGCAAAGCCTTTCTTTCTTGAATTAGCCTTATCATTATTTATCATATTGCCAAATTTTGTATCATCTGCAAAGTTTATATTGATGTTCCAGCATTGCGAATGCTTTTGTTTCTCGAGGCCGATCTTGGCAAAATTACTGCAGACATTTATCACTCGTGGAGTGAGAATGATCTTCCAGATATTGATTCTCTACTGAGGGTGACTGGTGGAGTCACTGCAAAGCGGCAAGTTAATAGGGAACAACTGGTATACATTCTACAAGGGAGTGAGCTTGTTATAGAAAGCTCCTTGATTATTTTAACGAATTAAGTAATATAGTTTAATACCCGTTATCTGGCCTTCCAGAAGGTTTTTGCAAAAGTGGCAAATGAAAGGCTTCCGATGAATCTGAAAACCACAGGAATCCAGGTTATAATTAGGTATTAGATTAGAAATTGTTTATTGAACCAAAGAAATGGGAAATGTGTTGAGTAAGCTCAAACCCTTCATTTCTCTTTGATGTTAGTAAGGACACAAAAGCTCTGAAAGCAACTGACGTTGGCTGGTTTGCTGGCTGTACTCTTCTCAGTCCTTCAGCACTCTCCAAAAGGGCTGACCCTCAGTGACAGCAGACAATGACAATGGAATGCAACATTGATTCCGAGTCACCAGTGCATCCTTCAGATGCCTGAGAAGCAGAGAGTTAGAAATCTGAGACTTCAAACCCAGCACCAAGTTCATGGCCCCCTTCCTGTATTCTTCAGAGACATGGACCATGTTCAGCAGACACCTCAAATCCCTAGAGAGTCTTCATCAGCACTGCATTCGCAAAATCCTGCAGATCCACTGGTAGGATAGGTGCACCAATGTGAAAATCCTCTCCCAGGCTAATATCCCCAGTACCAAGGCACTGGGCACACATGACCAGCCGCAATGGGTGGCCCACATTGTCCATTTATCTGACACAAGGCACCTAAACAAGTGCTTTACTCAGATCTCCACAATGGTAGGTGATGATTTTTTCCTAGGATGATGACGTCGGCTAGTACGAGGGGGCATAGCTGCAAATTGAGGGGTGATAGATTTAAGACAGATGTCAGAGGCAGGTTCTTTACTCAGAGAGTGGTAAGGGCGTGGAATGCCCTGCCTGCCAATGTAGTTAACTCAGCCACATTAGGGGCATTTAAACAGTCCTTGGATAAGCATATGGATGATGATGGGATAGTGTAGGGGGATGGGCTTAGATTAGTCCACAGGTCGGCACAACATCGAGGGCTGAAGGGCCTGTTCTGCGCTGTATTGTTCTATTCTATTCAATTCTATGATGAGGAGAGCAGAGGAAAAATACAAAGACACCCTAAAAGCTTCTCTAAACAAATGCAACATTCCCAATGACAATGAAATTGCTCGACCCTGGAACCCACAAACAGGAGAAGAAGCATCAATCACCAATGAGAAAATGGGTGAGATTCTCAATGATTACTTTACATCAGTGTTCACTGAGGAGAGGGACATGATGAATGTTGAGATTAGAGATAGAAGTTTGTTTACTCTGGATCACGTTGACATAAGGAGGGAAGATGTGTTGGGTAGGCTAAAGGATATTAAGGTGGACAAATCCCCAGGACCGGATGGGATCTATCCCAGGATGCTGAGGGAGGTGGGAGAGGAAATAGCTGGGGCCCTGACAGATATCTTTGTAGCATCTTTAAACACAGGTGAAGTGCCGGAGGACTGGAGAGTTGCTAATGTTGTCCCCCTGTACAAGAAGGGTAGTAGGGATATTCCAGGTAACTACAGACCAGTAAGCCTGACGTCAGTGGTGGGAAAGTTGCTGGAGAAGGTACTGAGGGATAGAATCTATTTATATTTGGAATAGAATGGGCTTATCAGTGATAGGCAACATGGTTTTGTGCAGGGGAGATCATGCCTTACTAACTTAATAGTGTTCTTTGAGGAAGTGACCAAGTTGATAGATGAAGGAAGGGCTGTAGATGTCATCTACATGGACTTTAGTAAGGCATTTGATAAGGTTCCCCATCGTAAACTAATGGAGAAAGTGAAGTCACATGGTGTGCAGGGTGTTCTAGCTAGGTGGATAAAGAACTGGTTGAGCAACAGGAGACAGAGAGTAGTAGTTGAAGGGAGTTTCTCGAAATGGAGAAAGGTGACCAGTGGTGTTCCACAGGGATCAGTGCTGGGGACACTGTTGTTTGTGATATACATAAATGATCTGGAAGAGGGCATAAGTGGTCTGATCAGTAAGTTTGCAGATGACACGAAGACTGGGGGAGTAGCAGAAAGCATAGGGGATTGTCAAAGAATACAGGAGAATATAGATAGACTGGAGAGTTGGGCGGAGAAGTGGCAGATGGAGTTCAATCCGGGCAAGTGCGAGGTGATGCATTTTGGGAGGTCTAATTCTAGAGCAAACTATACTGTAAACGGAAGAGCCTTGGGAAAAGTTGATGAGCAGAGAGATCTGGGAGTTCAGGTCCATTGTACCCTGAAGGTGGCTGCACAGGTGGATAGAGTGTTCAAGAAGGCATATGGTATGCTTGCCTTCATCGGACGGGGTATTGAGTATAAGAGCTGGCAGGTCATGTTAAAATTGTACAAGACTTTGGTTCGGCTGCATTTAGAATACTGTGTACAGTTCTGGTCGCCACATTACCAAAAGGATGTGGAAGCTTTGGAGAGAGTACAGAGAAGGTTTACGAGGATGTTGCCTGGTATGGAAGGTGCTAGCTATGAAGAGAGGTTGAGTAGGTTAGGATTGTTTTCATTAGAAAAAAGGAGATTGAGGGGGGACCTGATTGAGGTCTTCAAAATCATGAAGGGTATAGACAGGGTTGATAGAGATAAGCTTTTTCCCAGGGTGAGGGATTCAATTACTAGGGGTCACGCGTTCAAGGTGAGAGGAGAAAAGTTTAAGGGGGATACACGCGGAAAGCACTTTACACAGAGGGTGGTAGGTGCCTGGAACGCGTGGCCAGCAGAGGTAGTAGAGGCAGGCACGGTAGATTCATTTAAGGTGCGTCTGGACAGATGCATGAGTAGGTGGGGAGCAGAGGGATACAGATCCTTAGGAATTGGGCGATAGGTTTAGACAGTGGATTTGGATCGGCGCAGGCTTGGAGGGCCGAAGGGCCTGTTCCTGGGCTGTAAGTTTTCTTTGTTCTTTGTTCTTAATCACTTTGAGCATCACCGAGTGGAGCATGGGGAGGGCAGCTGAAAGCAGCAGAAAGAGCTGGCAGTATCCAGAGTCTCACTCACCCCTCTGCCTCGTCAAGCAACTCTTGCTCCCGTGTGGGGCAGAATCTGCATCACCAGGATTGGACAGTTCAACCAACTCAGAACCACACCCCCGTGCCCCCTTCCCCCCCCCCAAACAAGACTGGAAGCAAGTCATCCTCAACCCTGAGGTACTGCCAATGAAGAAGATGAAGAAGATTTCTGACAAAGGTGTTATCTGAAAGAGTCCCTTTCAGGAATGTAATGGTGGGATGTGCATCTGCCCCTTTTGATTGTTATCCTGGGCAATTCCATAGACACAACCCAACAGCATAATTTCCCGGAGTACAGTTAGAGGGTGGCTGTATATCTCTCAGCCCTGTGGCATTTCATGAGAACTCCCCCTATGTCAGTTTAGAGCAGCCAGTTGTAAGGAGAAAATGGATGACAATGCTAAAATGTAATTTATTTGGAAAGTCACTGTTTCACATGAATAATAAATAGATCATTTAACATTGCTTGCTGAGATTATACAAGGGTATTTACATTGACTAGACTCAGTCAAGCTCAAGAACAATTATCAGATTAACATTTGTGTTAGCAAATATCAAATGGCTAACCCAACTAGAGGAAGTATTTATCCAGTTTTCTAATCAACCTGTTCAGAGTCATAGGGACATACAGCATAGAAACAGATGCTTTGGTCCAACCAGCCATACCTACCGTAATCCCAAACTAAACTAGCCCCACCTGCCTGCTCCTGGCCCATATCCCTCCAAACCTTTCCTAGTCATGTACTTATCCAAATGTCTTTTAAATGTTGTGACTGTATCCACTTCCACTTCCTCATGAAGTTCATTCCACACACAAACCACTCTCTGTGTAAAACATTTGCCCCTCAGGTCCCTTTTAAATCTCTCTCCTCTCATCCTTTTGAAATCGCCCATACTAGGGAAAAGACACCTACCATTCACCCTATCTATACCCCTCATGATTTAAAAAACCTCTATAAGGTCACCCCTCAACCTTCTATACTCCAAAGAACGAAGTCCCAGCCTATCCAGCCTTTCTTTACAACTCAAACCTTCCATACCCAGCAACATCCTCAACCAGAGAAATGGAAAATGTGTTGAGTAAGTTCAAACCCTCCATTTCTCTTTGATGTTAATAAGGACACAAAAGCTCTGAAAGCAACATTTCGTATGAACCCTCTCCAGCTTAATAATATCCTTTCTATAACCTGAGGGGAGGCGATGGCCTAGTGGTATTATCGCTGGACTGTTAACCCAGAGATCCAGACAATGTTCTGGGACCCTGGGTTCGGATCCCACCACGGCAGATGGTGGAATTTGAATTTAATAAGTCCAGTGATGACCGTGAATCCATTGTCAATTGTTGGAAAAACCCGTCTGGTTCACTAATGTCCTTTAGGGAAGGAAACAGCCATCTTTACCTGGTCTGGCTTACATGTGACTCTAGACCCACAGCAATGTGGTTGACTCTTAACTGTCCTCTGGGCAATATGGGCCGGGCAATAAATGCTGACCAGGCCAGCGACGCCCTCATCCCATGAATTAACAAAGGAAAAAAAATAAAGAAACGGGATGACCGGAACTAGATACAATACTCCAGAGGGGGCCTCACCAATGTCCTATACACCCTCAAACTCTGGAGCAGGTGGGCCTTGAACTGAGGCTTCTTGGTCCAGGGGTAGGGACCCTTCAATGAACAAACAAGACTGAGTTCATGGGATGTGCATGCTGTTGACTAGGCCAGCATTTATTGCTTATTCTTAATTGCCCCTTGGACTGAACCCCTTGCTAGGACAAATTCAGAGGATCGTTAAGAGTCATCCTCATTGCTGTGGGTCTGGAGTCACATACAGTCCAGACCAGGTAAAGATGGCAAGTTTCCTTCCCTAAAGGACATTAGTGAACCAAATGGGGTTTTACAATAAATGACAATAGTTATCCTGATCACCATCGCTGAGAAGGGCTTTTATACTCCAGATTAATTAATTGTATTTAAATTCTACCAGTTGATCTGGTGGGATTTGAACCCAGGTCCCCAGGGCATTACTTCAAGCACAAATGGGGTTGTGCAACAACTGCTGGGAGACCCATATCCCGTGATCGAATAAAACAATTTCCACCAAAGCATCATTAGAACAGGGACTCCTAATGTACAGAATAAATGCATCGCTTCAGAGAATTGAAGCTTAGGGAATGTTTCTTGTTTATAATTTATGTCAGGTAGTCTGAAGCAGAATCCTTAGTGACCAGTAAGTTGAAGGATAGTGTTTTATTAAAAGGAGAAAGAAAACCCATTAGCTTCCACATCACCACATCTCTCCATCTCTTCTCTCTGCAAAGGGATCTCCTTTTTGCTCCTTCGCTTCATGGATACTGAGCATTGCAGTGTTCCATAACTATTTGGACACATATTTTCCTTTGTGCTTTCTCCGACATTTCATTCCCACCAGTCTCTCACTTCTCTGCCCTTATCTCCCTTCATTGCTCGAATGAAACTTTGTTTTCTTAGGAATGTCACTTAATCGCCCATTAATTACCCATTAGGTGTCACTTATATTTTGTCATTATGCACTTAAATACAATTTTAACATATGATAAATGTTAATGACTGCCAATAAACCACTTGACATCATGAATTAACTGTTCCACATATTTTTCAACGAGTTCAAATTAGTCAAATTTATTTTTTTTTACTTTTTGGTCCCCCCCCAGTCCAATCTTTCTTTCCCTTCCTTCATTTCTCTTTCTCAAAAAGATTGAACATTGACTCAAGATATTGTGAAACTTGAAAGGGTTCAGAAAAGATTTACAAGGATGTTGTCAGGGTTGGAGGGTTTGAGCTACAGGGAGAGGCTGAATAGGCTGGGGCTATTTTCCCTGGAGCATGGGAGGCTGAGGGCTGAACTTATAGAGGTTTAAAAAATCATGAGGGGCATGGATAGGGTAAATGGCTTTTCCCCAGGGTAGGGGGGTCCAAAACTAGAGGGCATAGGTTTAAGGTGAGAGGCGAAAGATTTTAAAGGGACCTAAAGGGCAACTTTTTCAAGGAGAGGGTGGTGCCTGCATGGAATGAGCTGCCAGAGGAAGTGGGGGAGGCTGGTACAATTACAACATTTAAAAGGCATCTGGATGGGTACATAAATAGGAAGGGTTTAGCGGAACATGGGCCAAATACTGGCAAATGGGACTGGATTTATTTAGGATATCTGGTCAGCATAGACGGGTTGGACTGAAGGGTTTGTTGTACATCTCTATGACTCTGTGACTCACCGCTCTAACTCACTTTCTCTCTTATCTATTGTACCATCTTTCAAGGGATGCCCTGTTGGTGGCCCATTTAGCAGATGCGATCAAAGTCCCCAAGACACCAAATCTTCAGTATGTCACTTCCATGTTAACGACGCTGCGCAGTTCAGCTTTCTTCCCAGGATGCACTGAAGATATTAAGTGCTTCTAATCAACCTGCTCAGATTAGTTATAACACACCTCTAGAGCAAGCGGGACTTGAATCCTGGCCTCCGAGATAGGCACACTACTGCTGCATCACAAAACCCCCCGGCACCGCACCTCCCCCCGCCACCCAACATCACACAGATCTTACTCATGTGTGTTGAACATAGCTTAATCATTCTGTAACAGGTTCAGGAAAGAGGCATTGATATACTTGTGACATAAGACAGGAGATATACGTAATACCTTGCATGTCACTGCGGCGTCAGACTCCTGCAAGTGAAGTCAGACTACAGTCTTACCAGAACGTAAGGCTGCTCTCTCATCAGCGACAGACAACTGGTGGTTGAGCTTGAGAAGGAGCTTCCTTCCTGATAATCTCAGGCAGCATGGGAATTGAATCCATGCTGTTGGCATCATTCAATGTCGCAAACCAACCAACTGTGCTACCCCTTACTCCTGTGCATAACTATCTGTAATATTTCATGAGTTAGTTTGATAACACGTAGTTTCTGTCTATAACTCTAGCACTGCATTTCCTACCTCACAATGTGTTAAATAAGGAAGTGGTCCTGCCAGCCCTTCGACAAAGTGAAAAAAAGTCACTCTCTGGGTTTGCGATGATGCATAGATATCAACCGATTGCAACACTCTGATAAGTCAGGTCACGCAAAAATAAAAATGTAGCTATCATCTTTCATCCAGTTGCCAATAATGTTCCAACACAAAAAAAATTGCACTAATTACATGTCTCAGCCTCTCCTATAATTACTTATTTAGGCCATTTAGCACCTAATCATTTGAAAAAAAATTAGCAAATAGATTTGAGCTGGATGAACGCAGCAGGTCAAGCAGCATCATAGGAGCAGGAAAACTTGACGTTTCGGGCCTAAACCCTGGGGTTTAGGCC
>JAHRHZ010000008.1:17938874-17948885 GCA_024137785.1 Ginglymostoma cirratum | reverse complement strand
GTTTGATGGGGACAGTGCAGAGGGAGCTTTACTCTGTATCTAACCCCGTGCTGTCCCTGTCCTGGGAGTGTTTGATAGGGACAGTGTAGAGGAAGCTTTACTCTGTATCTAACCCCGTGCTGTCCCTGTCCTGGGAGTGTTTGATAGGGACAGTGTAGAGAGAGCGTTACTCTGTATCTAATCCCGTGCTGTCCCTGTCCTGGGAGTGTTTGATGGGGACAGTGTAGAGGGAGCGTTACTTTGTATCTAACCCTGAGCTGTCCCTGCCCTGGAACTGTTTGATGGGGACCAGTGCAGAGAGAGCTTTACTCTGTGTCTAATCCCGTGCTGTCCCTGTCCTGGGAGTGTTTGATAGGGACAGTGTAGAAGGAGCGTTACTTTGTATCGAACCCTGAGCTGTCCCTGCCCTGGAACTGTTTGATGCGGGGCAGTGTAGAGAGAGCGTTACTCTGTATCTAACCCCGTGCTGTCCCTGTCCTGGGAGTGTTTGATGGGGACAGTGTAGAGGGAGCGTTACTTTGTGTCTAACCTCGTGCTGTCCCTGTCCTGGAACTGTTTGATGGGGACAGTGTCGAGAGAGCTTTACTCTGTATCTAACCCCGTGCTGTCCCTGTCCTGGGAGTGTTTGATGGGGACAGTGTAGAGGGAGCTTTACTTTGTGTCTAACCCTGAGCTGTCCCTGTCCTGGAACTGTTTGATGGGGACCAGTGCAGAGAGAGCTTTACTCTGTATCTAACCGCACACTGTACATCCCCAAGTCGAGCGTGGAGTGAGATGATGAATTTGTGCTGGGGAAGACAAGAAACTGATGAGAAATGTGAGCCCCTTTCCTGCAATGAAAACAGGATAAAGTAATCTGATTATTCAGTTCAGGTGAGGAGAATGTGTTCATTGGCTGCCAAATTATCATATTCGACAATACAGTGCGCTGAATTATTTGAATTATTCATATCATTAGTGTAATAAACAGCAGCAAGTCATTTCCAAACCTCCAACTATTCACGATTAGCATATTGAACAATATCCAATTAATACAGTATTCAGCTGTGAGAATGTTCTATAATTTCATGTGATGATTGTAACAAAGGAAGATATCATCAAAAAAGGCAAACACCCCATTGGGACCATGTTCCTCAAGTGCTTTGGGGGATCCAGCGACAGAGGAGAGAAAGTGCAAGTGGGAATTGGGGAAATATTGTAAAATGAGTGAAGAGAAATTAAGAGGTGGGCAGAAGAGAACAAACTGGTAAAACAACGATCACAATGGAAAAGGACTGGACTGATGACGTTTTATTCTCTCATGGGACGTGGGTGTCACAGACTGGGCCAGCATTTATTGCCCGTCCCTTGTTGCCCCTTGAGAAGGTGGTGGTGAGCTGCCTTCTTAAGCAGGTGTAGTCCTCCTGCTGTGGGTTGACCCACAATGCCATTAGGGAGGGAATTCCCGGATTTTGACCCAGTGACAGTGAAGGAGCGCCAACATAATTCCAAGTCAGGATGGTGAGTAGCTAAGAAGGGGACTTGCAGGGGGTGGTGTTCTCATGTATCTGCTGCCCTTGTTCTTTGAGATAGAAGTATTTGTGGGTTTGGAAGGTGCTGTCTAAGGATCTTGTGAATTTCTGCAGTGCACCTTGGAGATGGTATGCACTTTTGCTACTGAACGTCGGTGGTGGAGGGAGTGAATGCTTGTGGAAATGAAGCATGTTAAGATATTCTGAAGTCATGAAAGGCATCAGATAAATATTTATAAGGTCCTAGTTTTTATTAATAGACAAACAGAAAAGCAAGAAGCAATGCCAAACTTTCATAAAATACACGCTATTTAATGGAATGAGCATTGCAGCCAATTCTGGGCACCCTATCTGAGGGAGTTGGCAAATTCCTGAGAGGAATTTAAAACAGGAGAGACTTTTATATCCCACTCCATTAACCTATTGGTTACCATTAAACTAGCACCATGCTCCAGGTTCAATAATTGCAGTGCAACCCCACCAGCTACTGTGCTGGGGTTTCAACCTCATTCCCCGGGGAATTAGCATTATCTTCAGTTTATTGTGTAGACACTGTCTCTATACTGCCATTGTCCCACTGATGAAACGGGGCTTGTTTCCCTTAGAATTGGACACCACTGAAGTCTTAAGCTGATAATGGAAAGCAATAGAATTCCTACAGTGTGGAAACAGGCCCTTTGGCCCAACAAGTCCACACTGAACCTCAGAGCATCCCACCCAGACTCATCCCCCTACAACCCACTTAATCTACACATCCCTGGACACTACAGGCAATTTAGCATGGCCAATCCACCTAACCTGCACATCTTTGGACTGTGGGAGGAAACCGGAGCACCCGGAGGAAACTCACACAGACATGGGGAGAATGTGCAAACTCCACACAGACAGTTACCCGAGGGTGGATTGAACCCAGGTCCCTGGCACTGTGAGGCAGCAGTGCTAACCACTGTGCCACCATGCTACCCTGCAATGTAGAATAATAGAATGATCCAGGACCTATTAAGGACATGCAGTCCATCATATCTGCGCTAACTCATTGGTAGAAAAATGCACGTAATCATATTCCCCCTGCTTTTTCCCCCAATTTCCTTGTCAACTGTTCCCATTGAAATGCTGGCTCAAACAAGCTTTACATTTTCCGACAGGATTTGCATCCACTGTACATTCCAGATCTCAACAAGTCACTGTGTTAAAAAAAAATTCTCATTTATCCTTCTATCAGTTACCTTAAACCGCACACCCCCACCCCCTCCCTCTCGCTTATTGTCCTTTCTGTCACTGGAACCGGATCCACCTTACTTACACTGTTAAAATCCTCATGAAAAGTTAGCAAATCATCTATAAACATTCTCCAAGGAGATCAACCTCAGTTCTCCAATCGTTCCCTGATTCCTGGCACCCTCCAGCAAATCTTCCCTGTTCCCCTTACCACCTTTCCTAAAGAGCGCTACCTAAACTTTGACACCATCCTCCCACCATGCCTAATCAGTGAAGGGCTACCATTAGGGCTGGCATGGTGGCTCAGTGGTTAGCGCTACTGCCTCACAGCACCAGGGACCCAGGTTCAATTCCACCCTCGGGTGACTGTCTGTGTGGAGTTTGCATATTCTCCCTGTGTCTGCGCGGGTTTCCTCCGGGTGCTCCGGTTTCCTCCCACAGCCCAAAAATGTGCAGGTTAGGTGGGTGGGCCATGCTAAATTGCCCACAGTGTCCAGGGATGTGTAGATTAGGGGGATGGGTCTGGGTGGGATGCTCTGAAGGTTAAGGTGGACTTGTTGGGCCAAAGGGCCTGTTTCCACACTGTAGGCCTTCTATGATTCAGTTCTGTACTTTGGTAATCTATTCTTCAATGACAAGGTTTCCATGTGCAACCATAAGACATAGGAGTAGAAGTAAGGCCATCAAGTCCACTCTGCCATTTAATCATGGCTGATAGGCATTTCAACTCCACTTACCCGCACTCTCCCCATAGCCCTTGATTCCTTGCGAGATCAAGAATTTATCAATCTCTGCCTTGAAGCCGTTCAACGTCCCGGCCTCCGTGGCAATGAATTCCACAGGCCCACCCCTCTCTGGCTGAAGAAATGTCTCCTCATTTCCGTTCTAAATCGACCCCCTCTAATTCTAAGGCTGTGCCCACGGATCCTAGTATCCCCACCTAACGGAAACGACTTCCCAGCGTCCACCCTTTCTAAGTCATGAATTTAGAATATCCCAAAGTTCTGTATAAATAAAACATTTTTTCAGTGTTGCAATTATTGTACAGTCAGAAACATAACAGTCAGTCTGAAACGAATAAATCCCACTGAATTAAAGTACCAGATAAATGGTGGAATGATAAATGTTGATCAGATCATAAACTTCACAAATCACCTTTATATTGTGGCTGTAAAAACTTTACATCAAGCCAAGAGGACAATCAGATCCTGGTTTAACATCAGCATTTCTGACAGTACAGCACTCCCTCAGTACTCCTTAATTCACTAAACGCAGGGAGCAAAAGTAAGAGCACTCTAGAAAGAGCTACATCTGATGCTAAACTGGCCACAATACTTAGGCACAGTCTGACCAGAGCCTGGACAATTTAAGGATTCCTTTTGTAGTGATTAGAACCAGATGGATCCTATTGATTATGAGATCCTTGATTGATTTGATTTATTGCCCTGTGTACCGGAGTACAGTGAAAAGCTTTGTTTGCGAGCAGTATGGGTAGACCATAGTAAACAAGGATATACAGATCATAGGGTCAAAACAAAATTGCACAGAGTAAAGGATAAAGGTTACACTGCACAAGGCGTGTGCTAGATAAGATTGACATTAACAAGATCAACATTATTTGAAGTTGGGGAATCAGTACAATTACAACAGCGAAGAAGCTGCTCTTGAGCCTGTTGGTGTGTATGTTCATTCTTCTGTATCTTCTGCTTGATGGAAGCGGTTGTAGGAGATCATTACCAAGGTGGAAGGGGTCTTTGATAAAGTTGGTAGCCTTTCTGCAGCAACGAGAAGTATAAATGGAGTCCATGGATGGAAGGCTGACTTTCATTTTGGTCAGGGCTGTGCACACCACCTTCTGTAGTTTCTTGTGGTCCTTGGCAGAGCAGTTGATGTACCAGGCAATGGTGCACCCAGACAGTATGCTTTCAATGATGCATTTGTAAAAGTTGGTGGGGGTCCTTACGGACATGTCGAATTTCCTAAGCCACCTGAGGAACAAAAGGTGTTGTGCCTTCTTGACTATAGAATCTACGTGGGAAGTCCAGGACAGGTTGTCAGTTACTGTCATTCCTCAGAACTTGACGCTTTCCAGCCTCTCAATCTCAACTCTGTTGATGTAGATGGGTGCGTGTTCTCCTGCTTTCTTTCTGAAGTCGATGATCAGTTCTTTAGTTTTGCTGACGTTGAGAGACAGATTGTTTTCATTGCACCACTTCACCAAGCCCTCTATCTCCCTTCTGTATTCTGACTCATCATTGTTTGATATCTGCCTTACCACGGTGGTGTCACCAGTGAACTTGTCAATGGCGTTCATTCAGAATGTGGCAACACAGTTGTGGGTGTACAGGGAGCACAGTAGGGGGCTGACATCCTTTTCTGGGGTGGGGGGGAGCGGTGGATCTCCACTGTTGAGTGTTATTGAGAAGGAGGTGCAGTTGTCTATCTTCACTGACTGTGGCCTATGGATCAGAAAGCTGCAGATCCTGTTGCAGAGGGCAAAGCTGAGACCACATTCGTGCAGTTTGTGATCAGTCTGAAGGGGATAATGGTGTTGAAGGTGAAGCTATAGTTGATGAGCAGGAGCCTGACGCAGGTGTTCTTATTATCCAGATGTTCCACGAATGAGTGTAGGGCTAGGGACATGGCATCCATTGAGGATCTTTTGCATCAATAGGCAAATTGTAGGGGATCGAGGTAGGCTGGGAGACTGGATTTGATCTGGGCCATGACCAGTCTCTCGAAGCACTTCATGATTATTGAAGTCGGAGCCACTGAGTCATTAAGGCACATTGCATGTGCTTTCTTACGTACTGGGATGTCGGTGATCTTCCTGAAGCAGACGGGGACTTTGGCTTGTAGGAGGGAAAGGCTGAAGATGTCAGTGAATCTGCCAGCTGGTCCACACAGGATCTCAGCGCTCGCCCAGGGACACCGTCCGGGCCATCGTTTTCCTTGGGTTGACTCCCAGGAAGATCGATCTGTGACGTTTACAGCAGTGACTGAGGGAACAGGTGTGTCCGGGGCTGTCGGGGAAGGTGACACTGTGCAGCTGGCGGTCTGCTCAAACCGAGCATAGAGAGCATTGAGCGCATCAGGGAAGGATGTGTCTTTGTCTGCTATCTTGTTCTGTTTCATTTTGTACCCCGTTATATTGTGTAGGTTTTGTCACAGGAGACGGGAGTCTGTATGGTTAGCTTGGGCCTCTAACTTGGTCCAATACTACCTTTTGTCATCTCTGATGGCTTTGTGGAGGTCATATCTGGATTTTCTGTATGGGTCCGGGTCATCCGACTTGAATGTTGCTCGCCTGGTCTTCAGCAGGGGATGGATTAGCGTTGTTGACCAGGGCTGACCAATATAAACAGTAGAGTCAGAGTCGCCTCACTACAGGGACTGACCCCGAGCTGGCTGGGCTACAGCCAGTGTACTGTGCACATGTAAATCAAGGGTGACTTAGTGATGGGATACCTGCAGTTATTCCATCCTCAAACTTTCAATCTTCTGCTTATCTAGTCTACAACTTTATTTTCTCTCTCTCTCTCTATGTCAGTGTGCATCTCTCCCTGTCTGGTGAGTGCTGCTCTGTGTTGGTTGACATAGTAAGCAGGATACAAATATAAACTCTCCTTTAATTATTTATTCTTAGCATTGGTGAGGTTGGCATATATCGCTCATCCCTACTTGGCCCTTTGAAAGTTGGTCATGGATATTTGTCTTATACTGCAGTTGGCTGTAAAATGAAGGTCCTCCCACAATACTCACGGGGATGAAGAATCATAGACTCCCTACAGTGTGGGAAACAGGCCCTTTGGCCCAACCAGTCCACACTGACCGTCAGAACATCTCGGCCAGACCCATCACCCTATAACCCACCTAACCTACACATCCCTGGACTCTATGGGCAATTTAGCATGGCCAATCCACCCTAACCTGCACATCTTTGGACTGTGGGAGGAAACCAGAGCAAAACCACACAGACACGGGGAGAATGTGCAAACTCCACGTAGACACTCGTCCGAGGGTGGAATTGAACCCAGGTTCCTGGTACAGTGAGGTGGCAGTGCTAACCATTGAGCCACTGTGCCACCCCAAGTTTCAGAGCTTTGAACCCAACAGTGATAACAAAATGGTCAATATATTTCCACAGTGGTATAGTTGGTGTGACATGGTACAGTGTTTCAACGCAACCATGTTCCCAGGCCTTTACATACAAACATAAAGAAAACGTAAAGAATTTAAACAGGGAGATAAAAGAACAAGAGAACCAAAGGACAAGTGTGACGATTGGGTTGAAAGTCATAGAGATATACAGTAAAGAAACAGGCCCTTCGGCCCAACTTGTCCATGCTGACTGGGTTTCCTAAACTGAACTAGTCCCATTTATGCTGACATTCAGTGAAAGGTAAGGTGAACCAAGACCAAAGTCCAACAAGTGGATATAGTGAGACAACAGGTTGTGGGGCTGGATGAACACAGCAGGCCAAGCAGCATCAGAGGAGCAGGAAAGCTTGACGTTTCGGGCCTAAACCCTTCATCAGAAATGGTGGAGGGGAAGAGGGTTCTGAAATAAATAGGGAGAGAGGGGGAGGCGGATAGAAGATGGATAGAGGAGAGGATAGGTGGAGAGGAGGCAGACAAGTCAAAGAGGCGGGGATGGAGCCAGTAAAGGTGAGTGTAGGTAGGGGGTTAGGGAGGAGATAATTCAGTCCAGGGAGGACGGACAGGTCAAGGGGGCGGGATGAGGTTAGTAGATAGGATATCCATCTTCTATCCGCCTCCCCCTCTCTCCCTATTTATTTCAGAACCCTCTTCCCCTCCCCCATTTCTGATGAAGGGTCTAGGCCCGAAACATCAAGTTTTCCTGCTCCTATGATGCTGCTTGGCCTGCAGTGTTCATCCAGCCCCACACTTTGTTATCTCGGATTCTTCAGCATCTGCAGTACCTATAATCTCGGATATAGTGAGACACTTTGTTTTCCGTGTCCAAATCCAAAGCTAGGTTAACGTGCCCTGAATGCTTGTTTACACTCCTTGTCTGTCACAGTCTCCAGGAGAAGGAGAGAATGCGTTTTAGCAGCTAGCTGCCATTTTGTCAAACAGAATAGAACTGGCCATGTCCAAGGGACACTCAGTGAGCCCCTGTATCTGAGGAAGAGCAAAAGCATGTTGAGAGAAGGTAACTTTACCATACCATCTTGCTCTGTGTGAGACTGAGAGCTTTGATATTAAATCAGGGGAAACATCTACACTGTAACCTTATGTTCAATAAATAATGATTCACAAGTATCTGAGCCTCATTTCATTGTAAGCACCTTTCACACCTAATGAAGAGGTGACTATCATCCCTCTGAACTTTAACCAGAACAATGTTGATAGCTCATGTTTGAATGCAATGCTCCATGTTCCATCTTTGATAACACCAGAATATCCATTCCTATTTGAACAATATTTCTCTTTCCCCATCTCTCTCTGTCTCTTTCAGACACACACACAGACACATACACACACACAGACACACACACACATGCGAGTGCGCACACACTTCAATAATAATCTGGAAATAAGAGCCTAATCATGACGCCAAAACCATTGCCAATTGTCAGTAAAATCCTATCTGGTTCACTAATGCCCATTATGGAAGGAAATCTGCCATCCTTACCTGGTCTGGCATTCACATGACTCCAGACCCACAGCAACGTGGTTGACTCTTAACTGCCCTCTGGGCAGTGATGTCTGCACCCCACAAATAAATTTTACAGACACAGATACACACACAGACACACACACACAGACACACACACACAGACACACACACACAGACACAGATACACACACACACACACACACACACATACACACAGACACACAGACACACACACACAGACACAGATACACACACACACACACAGACACACACAGACGCAATAACTATCCAAGTGTCAACCTTGGATCAGACTCTGTATCAGAATCAAGGATCAGGCCCCACTCCCAAGTCTTGGGCATGTGTCCCCAGTTGATAGAGCTAGACAGGGTAAACACAGGAAGGATGTTCCTGATGGCCAGGAAGTCCAGAACCCGGGGGTCACAGTCTAAGGATACAGGGTAGGCAATTGGGACTGAGATGAGGAGAAATACCTTCACCCAGAGAGTGGGGAGCCTGTGGAATTCTTTGCCACAGAAAGTGGTTGAGGCCAAAACATTGAATGATTTCAAGTATGAATTAGATATAGTTCTCAGGGCTAACTGAATCAAATAGTATGGGGAGAAAGTGGGAACAGGGCACTGAGTTGGATGATCAGCCAGGATCATACTGAATAGCATAGCGGGCTCGGACGGCCAAATGGCCTGTTGCTGCTGCTATTTTCTATGTTTCTATGACACGCTGCTACAGTAGAGGAAAGGCTACAATGTCAAAGAGGTGTTGTTTTCAGGAAAATTAAACTTTGACCCCATCTTTATCTTTGCAGGTGGCCGTTTCAGATACTAAGCCACTGAGCGGGTGAAGAGCTGGTGAGTTCTCTGCTGATACCCTCAGCCAATCTTTGTCTCCATCCATCAACATGCCAAGCAGATGATCTGGTCATTATCAGTTTGCTGGTTTAGGAGGCTGCAGTGTGCAAATTGATTGTGGCGTTTTGCCACATTACCACGGTAATTTCAAAAAATACTCAATTTGCTAGAAAACACTCGGAGGCTATATCTATTGTTCATTTCTCATTAGCTTTCAATTTCTACATAAATGCCATAAAGTTGCTTATTGGAATGTTCCAGGTGCTTTAAGAACTATTACGGTCTGACCCCAATAAGAGATGAGTGTTCATGGGCCTCAGATTTAAAACAACATGATCCATAGCACCATCTGACTGCCGACTGGTCAAACCGAGAGCCACAGCTTATACAAAACAGCAACACTATATTTAGAGAAATCATATGAGGAGAATTGTCAATTGAGCAAGGAGGGAAAAAAAAGACAGCAGATTGCGTATTTACATGTACTAAGTGACAGACAGAGAGGGACAGGCACGGACGGACAGATACAAAGACTGAGAGAGAGAGAGAGAGGGAGATATGAAAAGACAGACTGAGTAAAACAGAGAGTGACATGGCTTGGTGAAACAGAGAGGGGGATATAGCAAGAGACAGACTGCGAGACACACACAACAAGAGGCAGATACTCACTGGCAGAAAAACACACCACACAGAAAGACACTCACTGACAGAGACACACACACACACACAGAAAGACACTCACTGACAGAGACACACACACACACACACACAC
>JAHRHZ010000008.1:17915183-17938474 GCA_024137785.1 Ginglymostoma cirratum | reverse complement strand
TCCTGCTCCTATGATGCTGCTTGACCTGCTGTGTTCATCCAGCCCCATGCTTGTTATCTCGGATTCTCCAGCATCTGCAGTACCTTTTATCTCTAAGCAATGCTGTGTTGTTTCTTGCCACTCTAATTGATAAAATAATTAACCTTGTGCTTTCTTCAATGGACGCCCACAACCAAATGAAATTCAGTTTGAATGGTGTGCTTGTTTCATTGATTAGCTTCACCTATTCCTTAACATTAGCTGCACAACTGTGTCAGAGCTGATCATTATAGCTCCATAGTTTAACCCAATGGTGTGAGGTTCTGGAACACAGCCCCATGAGATACAACTGCCTTTCGACAAGTTATACCAGAGAAGTGTTTGTTAAGGAGAGTTCACTCCTCTGGCCCCACTCGTTATTATCTATTGATTAAACATTTGCTGAAATTACTTGAATTAGATAACTAATTAACGCCGCTGACAAGATTCCATTAGTCTTGAGTTAATGGAGTTGGAAGGCAGAGATTGACCTGATCCCATATCTAATGGAACGTAGAAGGGAGAAAACATGACCAATTCTCTGAAAAAGTACATTACCACCCTCCTAGAGGGGTTTACCTAACCCAGCCATAATCTTGTATGACACGATCAAATTTCCCTTCAATCTCCGTTCCTGCAAAATGTCCAGCCTCAGTGTGTTTAACCTAAGCTTAACCTTAATGGGACCCTGGTTCGATTCCACCCCCAAGCGACTGTCTTTGTGTGGAGTTTGCACATTCGCCCCGTGTCTGCGTGGGTTTCCTCCAGGTGCTCTGGTTTCCTCCAAAGATGTGCAGGCTAGGTGGATTGGCCATGCTAAGTTGTCCCATAGTGTCCAGGGATGGTTATAGGGGATGGGTCTGGGTGCGATGCACTGTGGGTCGGTGTGGACTTGTTGGGCCGAAGGGCCTGTTTCCGCACTGTAGGGGCTCTATGACTCTATGGTTCTAACCTCATCCCTGAAACCATTCCGGTAAATTCCCTCTCTCATCCTTCCTGACGTGCAGAATTGGATGTAACACTCGACTCTGTGTTTAAACAGAGTGTGAGAGAGATTCAGCACAACAGCACTGTTTTTGTATTTGCTATACATCCCATGTAACTCACTAACCACTCTCTCGGTATGTTTTACCACCTTGGAGGACCAATGCTCTTGAACCACAAGGTCCCTCTGCCCCATTACACTCAGATCTGTGTCATTAGTCTGATACTGCCTTTTCCTCCCCCTTCCGCCAAAACTCATCACTTCACAACTCTCTGCATTAAATTTGAGGTGCCACTTATTTACCCCTTGTCACTATTTGCCACACCTCCAACTTCAGTATCGTTAGCAAAATTTGAAATTCCATGTTGTGTTCCAATTTGTTCCTTAATTTTAACCTTAGCAATTCTGTCTATCACATGGGGAAATGATAGCCTAATGGTACTCTCACTAGACTATCGCACCCAGAGACTCGGGTAATGTTCTGAGGCACAGGGCTCAAATCCTACCATGGCAGAATTTGAATTCTATAAAGACCTGGAATTAAGAGTCTAAGGACCACCATAAAAAAATCTGGCTCACTGATAGAGCCTTAGAGGTCTTTAGTGTGGAAACTGGCCCTTTGGCCCAACGTGCCCATGCTGTCCGATTTTCACAATTTAAACTAGTCCCATTTGCCTGCATTTGGTACATAGCCCTCCATACCTACACCTTCCATGTACCTGTCCAAATACTTCTTAAATGACAAAATTGTACTCACTTACACCATTACCTCTGGTAGTCTGTTCCAGACACTCACCAACCTTTGTGTGAAAAAATTGCCCATTTAGACCCTTTGGTATCTCTCCCCTCTCACCTTAAACCTTTGCCCTCAAGTTTTAGACTCTCTTACCATGGGGAAAATCTGTCGGCTATCTACTTTATCTGTGCCTCTGATGATTTTACATACCTCCATAAGGTCACTCCCTCAGGCTCCTATGCTCCAGTGAAAAAAGTCCCAGCCTTTCCAACATCTCGTTATAATGCAAACTTTCTAGTCCAGGTCACATCCTAGTAAATCCTTTCAGCACTCTTTCTAGTTTAATGATACCCTTTCTATAGCAGAGTGACCGGAACTGCACGCATTATCCCAAATGTGGCCTCATAACATCTTGTACAGCTGCAACAGGACATCTTAACTCCTATACCCAGTGCTCTGACAGATAAATACCCCAACCTTCTCTGATCTGGCCTCAATGTGGTTCCAGACACACTGCAAAGTGATTGATCCCCAATAGCTAATAAATGCTGGTCTAGCCAGTAATGCCTACGTCCCGTGAATGACGTGTTTTTTTAAGTTGTTGTCTCAACAAGAGCCTGACTCTCTGTCATGTATGTTATGTGGATTAACACATGCAAACTGCATCAAGGGCTGGGGTTTTCCTTTCATTAAGGGTTAGTGAACCAATAGGTACAGGTATTTAAACAGCAGTTCATTAGTTTATCAGGAAGGAAAAAAGTTATGAGGCTTTGAGAAAAGAGAGGTGGGATTCATTGGACAGCTACAGCAAAGAACCTGTGCAGATATGATAGGCTGAATGGACTAGTCATGCTTTTCTTAAAAAAAATTGATTCAATTACTTGAAACTAGGAGGCAAAGAATCCAGCTTTCAAACACATCATTTTAAACTAAGAATGAGCACATTACTCATGTTGACAATTGGACTCATTCTGTCTGTGCATTCCTCATTCTCTAAATGTCCCCAGCTCCTCCCTTGTTGGCTGAAGGCTGGAGAAGAGATTCTTATACATTTGCAAATGAATATTTCAGACCGAGAAATTTGCAGATTGCCAAAAGCTATGGTGACAAGGGAGAGCTGAGAAGCATCGATATATGTGGCTGTATCTGTTCCCTGCTAACATATGGAATTATGTGCCCATTCAGGTAAACACAATACCACTTTAAAATTAATTCTGCAACATCATTCTTTTGCTGTTGCCCATCAAATGCTATATTTACTCATATGAATCATTCGCAGTTTCACCTGAGCAGTGGAACTCCCAGTGACACTGGCAGAATAATAATTTTTTCAATAAGTGACCTGCCACATCATTCCATAATTTCCCTTGAGCGTCCTGCGTGACTGCAACTTGAGTCAAGCTGACTGAGGTAGATATGAATGTCCTGCCAGCACCAAACATGGTTGACCATTGTGGCAAACATGGCTGATGCCAACAACAAATATGGCTGACCCATTGTGGCAAACACAGCTGCTGGCAACAAGAAATGTGAGATTTCTTTTTGTACTTTATGATTTTGGTGCATTTTAGTAAGTTGATTCATAGAAACATAGAAAACAGAAGCAGGAACAGGCCCCCTAAGCCTGCATCTCTCCTCTTTATTGTTGCCCACATCAAACATGGTTGGCTGTCTACAGCAAATATGGCTGTCACATCCGCAAAAAACATGAGACTTTTTCTTTGGTATTTTATCATATTTTTGCATATTTTAATAGACTGCTTTGTAATGTATACAAATATTAAAAAATAGGAGCAAGAGTATTCCATTCAGCCCTTCACCTTAACCTCTCACCTCTATTATTGCCCACATCAAACATGGCTGCCTGTCCATATCAAACTAAAAGGTTTTTTATTCATATTTTATCCATCCTTATATCTCTGCAGCTGCCTAAATGAAACTCACTTTGGCATTCAATCTTTCTGTCACTGACTTTAAATTATCTCATCCTCTCTATAACTGACGAAAAGGAAGCAAAATGACATAGCCCTCCCTTGTTCCACACAGCAAAAGAGCGATGTTGTGGAATTAATTTTAAAGTGGTATTGTGTTTACCTGAATGGGCACATAATCCCATGTGTTAGCAGGGAACAGATACAGCCACATATATCGATGCTTCTCAGCTCTCCCTTGTTATCATAGCTTTTGGCAATCTGCAATTTTCTTGGTCTGAAATATTCATTTGCAAATATATGTTGACATCCAGCTGCGCATAGCATCATGTTGTTCAAATCTTTGTCTGAAAATATTATATAAACATATTACAAAATCACAGTCTCTCTGTCAGTTGTGTCTGACCTCTTCACGTTGACAGCAACTCATGTCTGTGCCAATATCCCAGAAGAAACAGAGAGTCAGGTCCATTGAAGCAGAATATTATACTGGGGCCAACTTCATGAAGACTTCCAGGCATTTATCTGATTGAGGGCTTTGGCTTTTATCTTCATCAATATCATTGCAGAACCTTTGGATATATTTTTCTTCTTAACAGATCCAACTTTTGGCCTCTCTACTTCCAAGTTCAGTTTAAGGATTTTGGCACGCTTGCCTTCATTGCTTAGTCCTTGATGAGTATACGAGTTGGGAAGTCATGTTGAGGTTGTACAGGACATTGAAGAGGGCTCCTCTGGAATACTGTGTCCAGTTCTGGTCGCCCAGTTACAGGAAGGATATTATTGAGCTGGAGACGGTTCAGAAGAGATTTACCAGGATGTTGCTGGGTATGGAAGGCTTGAATTATAAAGAAAGGCTGAATAGGCTGGGCCTTTACTCAATGGAGCGTAGGATGTTGAGAGGTGACCTGATAGAAGTTTATAACATAATGAGAGGTATAGATACAGTTAACGGTGGTAATCTTTTCCCTAGGATGGGGGATTGCAAGATGAGGGGACACATTTTTAAGGTGAGAGGCGAGAGATTTATAAAAGAAATGAGAGGCAAATGTTTTGCACAGAGAGTGATTCCTATGTGGAATGAACTTCCAGAGGAAGTGGTGGATGTGGGCTTAGTTAGAATGTTTAAAAGACATTTGGATAAGTATGTGAATAGGAAAGGTTTGGAGGGATATGGGTCAGGAGCAGGCAGGTAGGACTAGTTTTGTTTGGGATTATGTTTGGCGTGGACTGAAGGGTCTGTTTCCGTGCTGTATCACTCTATGGCTCTAATAAATACCATAGCAATTCTCTCACATGGGAACCTATCTAGTCAAGTTAAGTTGCACAGTTGCTTAGAAATGATTTTTTGACACAATACCAAAAAAAATTCTGACCTTTCAAAAAAAATCAACTTCACAGAATGAAAAGCCAAAAAACAGTTTGAACTTTAGTGTCACTTAGATAAGTTCTCAAATAATATAGTGTTATAAACCTGGATCACATCTAATATATCCCTATCGTACAAGCAATCAAGTGAAGGCTCAGTACGCTGATTCCTGGGTTAAGGGGATTGTCTCAGTGGAGAGATTGAGTGGATTATACGAATATTCCTCTGAACTTAGAAAAGTGAGAGGTGATCTCACAAAACAGTATACAATTTTGAAGAAATGTAACAGCAAAGATAAACAGAGGATGTCAATAACTGAATGTAACCATCTCAGTATAAGGGGTTGGGTATTTAGATCCAAGAGGAGAAAATTTCTTTTAAAAGGCTGTGAATCTTTGGAAGTAAGCAGTAAATGCTCAGTTGCCAAGATATTCATAGCGGAGATCAATGGATTTTTGGACATTGGGGAAATCAAGGGATATTGGGATAATAGAAGAGCTGACATGGGATAGCAAGCATTGAAGGTCGAATGACCCTTCAGCTCCTATCTTGGAACAATCTTTTGAAAAAAAATGCACGAGGACTATCAAAGTCGCTCCGCATCTCAGGAAATGCGAGTTCTTGAAAAGATTTTGCTGGTGATGTTACTTGCTTTCCAGAAGCAGAGATTTCAGGGCAACAACACTTTGAAGTTACTAAAAGCGACTGACAGAGTTCACCCCAGCTAAGCGTGGCAGCTGGTGCATGTGCAGTCAGGTCCTCCAAACAACGGTGAGCTCAATGAATAATTCACCTTTTGACTGAGATGGTAAAAGAAAGGGCTTGCATTTATGTAGCTTCTTTCACATCCCCCCAGGCACTTCACAGCCACTTTTGAAATGGAGGCACTGTAGCAATGTCGGAGGCACAGCAGCTAATTTGTGCACAGCAAGCTCCCACAAAGAACAGTAAGAATAACGGATAGACATCCGGCTTGTGCTATTTTAGTTATTTCATTAGAACATAGAACAGTACAGGAACGGGCCCTTCGGCCCACAATGTTGTGCCAAACATGATGCCAATTAAACTAATCCCTTCTGCCTGTCCTTGGTCCACATCCCTCCATTCCTTCCATATTCATGCGCTTATCTAAAAGTCCCTTAAACTCTCTGATCGTATCTGCCTACACCACCACCCCCTGGCAATACATTCCAGATTCCTGCCACTCTCTGCGTAAAAAATTGCCCCTCACATATCCTTTGAACTTTATCCCTGTCATCTTAAATGCATGCCCCCAAGAATTAGACATTTCAATTCTGGGAAAAGGATTCTGACTGACAACGCTATCTATGCATCTCATAATTTTATAGACTTCTATCAAGTCTCCTCTCAGACTCCTCCCACTCCAGAGAAAACAACCTGAGTTTTTCTAGCTTCTCCTTATGGCTCATATCCTCTAATCCAGGCAGCAGCCCTTCCCCTCCCCCATTTCTGATGAAGGGTCTAGGCCCGAAACGTCAAGCTTTCCTGCTCCTATGATGCTGCTTGGCCTGCTGTGTTCATCCAGCCCCATGCTTGTTATCTCGGATTCTCCAGCATCTGCAGTACCTTTTATCTCAGCATCCTGGTAAACCTCTTCTGCACCCTCTCCAAAGCCTGTACATTCTTCCTGTAATGTGGTTACCAGAATTGAATACGATACTCTAACCAAAGTCTTATAAAGCTGCTATATTGAGATATAGAATGCACTGCCTGGAAGTGTGGTGGAGGCAGGTTGAACGGGGTTAATCAAGAGGATTTTGGATAATTATTTGGATGGAAATGGTGTGTAGGGAAGATATTGGGTAAAGGCAGGGGATTGGGACAAGGGACGACAACTGGTGCAGGCACAATGGGCGGTGCCTGAGTGGTATTATCGCTGGACTGTTAATTCAGAAACCCAGATAATGTTCTGGGGGCCCAGGTTCAAATCCTGCCACGGCAGGTGGTGGAATTTGCATTCAATAAATATCTGGAATTAAGAATCTAATGATGACCATGAATCCATTGTTGATTGTCGGGAGAAAAACCCATCTGGTTCACTAATGTCCTTTAGGGAAGGAAACTACCATCCTTACCTTGTCTGGTCTACATGTGACTCCAGACCCACACAATGTGGTTGACTCTGAAATATCATTTGGACAATTAGGGATGGGCAATAAATGCTGCCTGGTCAGTGATGCCCTGATCCCATGAATGAATAAAGGGGAAAAAAAGTGATAAATATTGACCAGGATTTTGGAGAGAACTCCTCATTCTTTACATAACATCATAGAATCTTTTACATCCATCTGAGAGGGCAGATAATGTCTCACCTGAATGACAACATCTTGGGCAGTGCAGCACACCCTCAGCAGTAGCTGGAGTGTGTCCAGGTCGCGCACTCAACTCCCTGCAGTTAGACTTGAACCTGCTGAGCGAAAGGCAAGGATTTTCTGCTCACTGGGAAAAACGGTTATCTGGGGGAAGAACTCTCAAATTGAAAGATACCTTTATTTAAAAAATAACAAAGTCCACAAGAAACTTCACAGCAATGGTGTAACCTTTTTAAGACAGAAGGCACAAAATGAATAATGGAAGAGACAGAAATCACAAACCTTTAATCTAATGACATTAATGAACTCAATTACAGCTCAATCACAGCCATTGTACTCTTTGAAGAAATCTCAGCTTTAAGAGGTGTCAATTTGCTAAACCCCATGATTAGCCATTTATTTTCTAGATATCCTGCATCTTGAGACAGAACGAATGATTTGGAATCAAACGTTGAATTTCTGTTTGATCGTACAGAGTACCTGGACTCTGATCTGATGTTGGGTTGCCAGATGGCAACAGTAAAGACCAGGGTCTCATGGCTTTCCCAGAGAAACTAGCCCCTCGTTGCCGATGGAGATGATGGCCGATTGGTATTATCACTGGGACTGTTACTCTAGAGATCCAGATAATCTTCTGGGGAGTTGGGTTTGAATCCAGCCATGGCAGATGGTGAAGTTTGAATTCAATTTTAAGAAAAAGAAAAACTTGGAATTAAAGGTCTAGTAACGACTGTGTGTCAATTGTCAAGAAAAACCCATTTGGTTCACTGATGCCCTTTAGGGAAGGAAACTGCCATCTTTACCTGGTCTGGCCTACATGTGACTCCAGACCCATAGTGCTGGGGTTGACCCTTAACTGCCCTCTGGGCATTAAATGCTGCCTAGCCAGCGGTGAATGAATAAAGGAAAAAGAACAAGATTCAGGTCTGAACTCTCTCCAATGTTCCCTGCTCAGATTCTCCCTCGCACACTCTGAAACCTCCTACTTTGAGATGAGATTATGATAGGGCAGGCCAGAGGGAGAGGTCATTGCCCCATTAAGCCTGTACTAGCCACTTCACAAAGAAACCCCCATTAGCCCCATCCTCCCTCCATTTCTTCTCTTTGTTATGGCCTTTATCCAATTCCTTTTCCAAAGTGACATTTGTTGCAAGGAGAAATCCCAGCAGCAGCCGTGTGGCAGATAAGTTCCTTGTTGAGATCTTTCTATCATCAATAGCCATGGGTGAGGTTCCAGAAGGTTGAGGGTAACAGTAGGTAACAGTAAATAAATCAAATCAAATTAATCGTTGTCTAAAGCAGCTTTTTTTTCTCATGTTTCCTTTGGTTCTTTGGTGAAACACCTTAAACCTGGTGTGATCCATGTTTTTGTTTGCGTTTATTTTATTCAGGCCAGACCTTGAGCTATTTCTTCAGGAAGTAATTTCTTACACTATATACATAAGGGCCTTGCATTAGAGATCTCAGCCTTGCTCCAATCTCCTAGCAGAGTCCCTCTCACAAGAAGTTACATCACAGCTTGCTTCAGAGGCTTACCTGTATATTCCTTAAACCCTAGCTCAACAATCTGGTTACCATCCCATCGGCCAATGCTTTTTTATTGACTCTGTTTGAATTTTCCATGCAGTAGAACAGACCTTTCCTCAAAGGAAATGACCTGAGCTCCAGCATACCATCCCAGCATCTCATTCACACCTTTCCACATCTACTGCTTCTCCGCAATCTTCCCGGAGGTGGGAATGTTGTGTTCAAAACACAGTCAGATCAGCCACGAATTATGGAGCAGGCACAACAGGCCAAATGATCTATTTCTGCTCCTAATCCATACACACGTGGTTAGAGGGAGTTTATCCCCTCATCTGTGAGAGAAACGAATAAAGGAAAGTCTTGTCAGTGGCTCCGAAAAGTTGGAACTACAACAGTGTTGGCCAACTCCTCTGGGATTGATTCCGGGGTGTGTGACCTCACAGCTCCAATACCTCCTCCCCCTGCCCCACTCTCACCATTAATCAAATGAGACTTCCGTTGTACACCATTAATCAAATGAGACTTCCGTTATCCGGGCACCGTCCCCACTTCAGCGGGAGTGGGCAGATGGCTCCTCATTATCCTGTTGAAAGGTTCTCACTTGAGCAACAAAAAACAATTGAGAATTATCGTTTTTGATCATGGGCTTCCACCTGGTGTCACTTAAAGTCCGCCTTGAGCAAAATAATCAATTCTTGGGCAGTTTGGGGCATTCGCAGAGGGTTGGCAATGCCCAGGTCAGTGCAAAAGTTCAAACCTGTCTTTCCTCATTTCCACAGATGACCAAGCCACTCAGCGTTTCCAGAACTCTCTCTTCTTTCAGAATCCTCACACTCACACTTTTATGTTTCAGTTGACCTTCAGCAGAGTCAGTTCGAATGGAAGAGATGAACAATACAGGACGAAGGGAAGTTACTCAATCTGGACAAGGCTACATCATACTAAGGAAGTGTGCTCCAGGGTGCCTAGCAACTGTGAGTCATCTGTGATTTGGCTCAAGCTCCGGCTGTCTGTCAGGTTGCAGAGGTGAAATGAGGGAGCTGACTGCACGAAGCATCATTTCTGTGGCTGCATTCTGCTTTATCTGGCAGTCTTCTGTCTTGGTGCCAAATCAATCAGTGACGCGGCCTCTGACAAATATTTACATCAAACAGTGCCCTGGGAGCTTCACTCTGTATCTAACCCAGTGCTGTCCCTGTGCTAGGAGAGTTTGATGGGGGAGAGTGTAGAGGGAGCTTCACTCTGTATCTGACCCCGTGCTGTCCCTGTGCTGGGACAGTTTGATGGGGGACAGCGTAGAGGGAGCTTCACTCTGTATCTAACCCCGTGCTGTCCCTGTCCTGGGAGTGTTTGATGGGAACAGTGTAGAGAGAGCTTTACTTCCACTTTTGCTTCAGTTTAAAAGACTAGCGGGAGTTTTACTTTCAGTTTAAAAGAGAAGAGGCAACTCTACTCTGTATCTAACACTATGTAATCCCCTTACTCTACATCTAACTCTGTGCTGTCCTGGCAGTGTTTGACGGGGACAGTGTAGACGGGGCTTTACTTTGTATCTAACCCCGTGCTGTCCCTGTTCTGGGAGTGTTTGATGGGGACAGTGTAGACGGGGCTTTACTTTGTATCTAACCCCGTGCTGTCCCTGTTCTGGGAGTGTTTGATGGGGACAGTGTAAAGGATGCTTTACTCTGTATGTAACCCAGTGCTGCCCTGGGAATGTTTGATGGGGGACAGTGTAGTGGGATATTTACTGTGTATCTAACCCTGTGCTGTCCCTGTCCTGGGAGTGTTTGATGGGGGGACAGTGTAGAGAGAGCTTTACTCTGTACCTAAACCCGTGCTGTCCCTGTCCTGGGAGTGCTTGATGGGGGGACAGTGTAAAGAGAGCTTTACTCTGTATCTAACCCCGTGCTGTCCCTGTCCTGGGAGTGTTTGATGGTGGGAGAGTGTAAAGGGAGTTTTTCTCCATATCTAGCAGGAACTAAAATGGATGGTGGGTGTTTGAAGTGGCAAATCCCTGATTTCTAGTTGTCTTGATGATCACAGACAATTTGATACAAGTAAAAGACCATCCAGGGAAAGAAATATATAAAAGCTAAATATTAAGGTCAGAGAAGTTAATTAAAGCCCAAAAATTATATCTGAAGTGAGAAGTGACCTGAATGCATGAGGGTGTGAAGAGAATATGAGTTCCGTATTTTACCATCCCAGATATCTGGTTGAGGTACCAATTAACCTGTTACTAATGGGTCAATGGTTTTCAGCCTTCTGCTGATACTTTCACAATGAAGGACAGCAGCTGTTTTGTAATTCTTTAATAGCAGGGTTTTCTGGCACGTAATTATATTCTTCCCTATGTTTACTTTTTTTTCCTTCACATCTCCTCTCTTCTCTTTCCCTTCATCTGTTGTCTGACAGGATAATTAACTCTTCCAGTGCCTTGTCTATTGAAGGCGGGGATTAGAAAAAAATTACTTGGGGAGCAAGTGACGGCTCTTCCAGAATCTCAAGAAAAGTTGGACAGATGTTGCAGTCAATTGAGAAGCAAAAGCTATGGACAGTGAAAGGAGGACTGGGTCGGAGTCAAATGTGAGAAGACCACGAGAAATAGGCCATTCAGCCCATCCAGTCTGGTTTGTCATTCCGTAAAACCATGGCCAATCTGATCATCCTCAATTCTGATCAATTTTTCATCCCCCCAACCCTCGATTCCCTTTCTGATTAAAACATCTGTCTATTTATACGACATGACCCACCCTCGATAGTAAAGAATACCACAGACACGCTATCCCGAGAAAAGATATTCCTCCCCATCTGTCTTAAATATGCAAACCCTCATACTGAGATGACGCCCTTCAGTCCCAGACTCTCCCACAAGGAGAAACAATCCCTCCATATCCACCCTTATTTCATTAAGGTTTCCATCCATTCTTCTAAACCCCAATCTGTATGCCCTTGTTTGCTATGATCGGTCTGTACTGCTCGCAAAACAAAGCTTTTCACTGTACTTAGGTACAAGTGACTACAGTAAATCAAATCACCGTCAAATTATCATATTACTGCAATGCTAACCAGGCGATCTGTCTCTGAGTACATGTTCCCAACATTAGAAAGCAGCGGCACAATTAAAACTGGCCACTGTGATCCATTTGGGCATGCTCAGTTGCTCCCGTGACATCTTGTCATTTGTGGGAGAGAAATGAGCATTTTAACCGAATTCTATTCTCACTGCACTGTTCTACTGACACCCTGCTGTATATCTGTGTTCTGAAGCCACACTGGCTATCACTGTGCTATGCCAGGTGAGCGTTGTAACAGCACTCAGACTGAGAGCAAATAAAAACCAAAAGAACTGCGGATGCTGTCAATCAGAACCAAAAATGGAAGTTGCTGGAAAAGCTCACTTCTGTTTTCGTTCCAGACTGAGAGCAGTTTGGATTCACCTTTTGGATGAACTGGAGCAAGTTTTCTCTATTGCCACTGCTCGAGAGAGATTTTGCAGTTTTGTATCTGGAGCGAACCTGCTGTATCACCACACACCTCTGAACAATTGTGAACATTTTTCTCTTTCACTGGCATCACATCGAGTGTTGCTGCGATTCTGCACATGTGGGCGTGATGCCCCTCTAGTGGCAGATGTGGCCATGAATGCGGCCAAACTGTTTCTCATGTTGCTGGCCGCGGAATAAATATTGGTCAGTATTGCTTGCGATAAGACTCCTGGTCCTCTTTGAAATAATTTAGTCTCTGCTGTTTTCACACAGTCTTGTTTTAATACCTGATCTAAAAATGCAGGTCTTGCTCATCATTGCACAGAGAGGTTAGCCAGAACCCAACCCCTCTCTCCCACCCCCAAACAATCCCACTCCCATTTAGGGGAGAGCTTTGGGGAAAAAGTAGCTCAAATATCATCAGGCTCCTCTCACCAAACTTTGCCTACAAAATTACTCAGGTACTGGGTCTGCTAAAATGCTGTTTCCTGAGAGAAGGCTATCTCATAGATCATAGAATTTCTACAATGTGGAAACAGGCCCTTCGGCCCAACAAGTCCAGGCCAACCCTTGGAGCATCCCACCCAGACCCATCCCCCCTATGCTACACATCCCTGAACACTACAGGAAATTTAACATGGCCAATCCACTTAACCTGCACATCGTTGGACTGTGGAAGGAAACTAGAGCACCCAGAGGAAACCCATGCAGACACAGGGAGAATGTGCAAACTCCACACAGACAGTTGCCCAAGGGTGGAATTGAACCCAGGCTCCTGGTGCTGTGAGGCAGCAGTGCTAACCACTGAGCCACCGTGCCTGAACACATCAATGCTAAATTCTCCCAGCATCTTCCTTAGGAGTCAGTTGCACAGATTGACCGCGGTCTCTCAATGCAATATTATTTTCAGACGTTAGAATGGAATTTGTTCATTCATCTAGTCCAGGCTTTGTGCTTGGGGTCTGCCATCAGCCCCAGAGAACTCCTTAACCTGGGAAGCCCTGATTAAAGTCTCCCTTCTACTAGCCTGACCCTCAGGAGATTAGTGTGGAACAGTCACTGACAAAAAGAACTTCACTGCAACTTAATTCTCTATCTGAGTGCCATTGTACAGATAGTGACTACATGCAGCTTTTCTGAGAGAGTGGAAGCTAAATGACCCTCCCCACCACAAGATAACATCAACCTGAGAGGCTGTGCTTGGTAGGGTCGATGGCCAGTTTTGTCTTGGTGCCACTGTCATTCAATTCATAGATTTATACAGCACAGAAATGGCCCTTCAGCCCATCGAGTCTGCACCGACATAACTACCACTACAGGCACTCCAATCCTAATTTCCCTCACTTGTCCCACATCTTTGAATGTTCTGATATTTGAAGTTCTCCTCCAAATTTTTCTTAAAAGTTGTAAGTTTTCCAGCCTCACTACCTTCCCAGGCAGTGCATTCCAGATTCCCACTACCTGCTGAGTGAAAGAGTTTTTTTTCCCAAATCCTCTCTGAATCTCCTGCCCCTTACCCTACAATTATGCCTCCTTGTGATCACCCCCTCATCCAAGGGGAACAGCTGCTCTCTATTCACTTCACCCTGTCTATACCCCTCATAATCTTATACACTTCAATCACGTCCCCCCTCAGTCTTCCCTGCTCTAAAGAAAACAATCCAAGCCTATCTAGTCTCTCCTTATGGCTCAATGTCTCCATCCCAGGCAACATCCTGGTGAACCTCTTCTGTACCCCATCCAGTGCTATCACATCCTTCCTGTAGTGAGGTGACCAGAACTGCACACAGTACTCCAGGTGTGGCCTGACCCACGCTCTGTACAACTCCAACATTACCTCCCTGCTCTTAGACTCTCTGTCACGTCTGATGAAAGCAAGTGTCCCACATGCATTCTTACCTTTCTACTTTCATGCTGTGCCAACATCAGGGTTCTGTGAATTATTACCTTAAGATCCCCTGTTCCTCTAAGCTACCCAGTGTCCTGCTATTCATTAAATATTCCCTCATCTTGTTTCTTCTTCCAAAGTACATTACCTCGTACTACTCAGGGTCAAATACCATCTGCCACTGGTCTGCCCATCTGACCAACCCATCTATATCTTCATGTAATTTACAACTATCTTTCTCACTACTAACCACTCTTGGTGTCATCTTCAAATTTGCTTAACAATACCCCCACATGTTCATGCACATCATTTATATATCTAAAACAAACAATAAGGGTCCCGGTACTGATCCCTGTGGTACACCGCTAGACACCAGCCTCCAGTCACTCAAGCAGCCTCTACCACTACCATTTGTATCCTATTACAAAATCAAAATGGATAATCAAACGGGAAGATCCCAGTAACACTGCCCCCCAGACTTAAGACAGAGCAGAGCATTGGCAATTTATTTGTTCTTAATGTTTTTAAGTTGTTCATAATCTTTACCGACAGCAACTGCTTCCTTACAAAAGGACTCATTCCTTGACACATCCCAACTCGTACCTTCCTCCAGTGACCCTGCAGCCTATCTTGAGTCTGTGTAAACCCACCACCCCCTCCCAGTGTAATTACATTTTAAGATTCAACTTCGAACCCAGGCAATACCTGTTGGTTTGGTGTACAGATTCCAGATTCTAACACTCCACTGCCACAGCCTCAACCTGTCCCAATAGTATAAAACACAGCATTCACTTCCCATTCATTTCCACTAAGTCTTCTACTTGACTGCTCCCTGAAAATTCATTCCCCCCAGAGCTGCAGTCACAGCAGTGTGTACTATACATAATGCCATCGGGGGAAAAAAAAATGGAAGCCAGGCTAAAACAGCAAAAGGAGCACACTGCCAGACCAACGCCCCACCCAGCCCTTCCTGTGACCACTTTCTGCCCCAACAGGGCCTGCGGAAGCCACATCGGTCTGTACAGCCACCTACAGACTCACCCTGAGGCCGGGAGAGAATCATTCTCGTCTGTGAGGGACCGCCAATGATGATGTTTATCTACAAGATACTGTGTAGCATTTCACTAAAGATCCTCAGACAGCACCTTCCAAACCCACGACCACTTCCACCTAGAAGGACAAGGGCAGCAGAAAATCTTGGGAACACCACCCCCTGCAAGTTCCCCTCACCGTCCTGACTTGGAAATATATCACTGTCTCTTCGCTATCACTGGGTCAAAATCCTGGAATTCCCTCCCTAAGGGCATTGTGGGTCAATCTGCAGCTCATGACTGCAGCAGTTCAGAAAGGCAGCTCCCCACCACCTTCTCAAGGAGCAACTAGGGACGGGGCAATAAATGCTGCTTTTGGTGGGGAACATATAGTTCCCAAAAAATGAAATTAAACAAAAAAGCTTTCCTATCATTATCCTCTGTACCCCAGGGTTTTAAATAAAAAACAAGGCACAATGTGAACTCCACACTAAACACAAAATAATCAAGATCACTTACTTAACATTCCATGTAAATATATGCATAATCATAGAACCTAATTAAAAACCATTAATACTCTCACAAAAGCATGTAATAAAAGTGCAATTTAACTTAATCAATCAGCAATCTGTGCTTCTGATAAGATGGTGCAGTTTCCAGGGGATGAGGCAACGCATATTTGGAGCAATGCCACAGATGATCTACTATCTTTACTAGAAGGTCATTCAGCCATCACCATTTTGAATGTTACATGTTAAAGGAGCCGAGGAATATAGTTGGTGGTCTCCTAGATGTTTCCTTTGGACTTGGAGCTCAAACATTGACAAACCTCGGCCAATTTACTCATCGCCCTTCAATCGCAGCAATTGTCCTGTAGTTGACCTCAGAACATCCCAAGTAAAATAAGACTGAATGGATTTAAAGTGACAGACCTGCTTCAATGCCCTAGCAGCTGTTTGTACATTTTATTGTGTCCCTGAACTATTGCCATGATGTATTCTGAGGCAGTGTTACAGGTATATGCTCACCTTTCCCTCTCTCGCAACAAGAAGCTGCTGTCGTGGTGATGTCACTGGGCTGGTAACCCAGCTGACCAGGCGCCAGCTCTCTGAGGACATGGATGCAAATCACACCAAGCAGCTGGTGGGATTTAAATTCAATCAGGGAAAATCTGGAACTGAAATCTCGTCTCAGTAATAGTAATCATTACAACTGCCAGCCACAGTCCTAAAAAAGCCCATATGTTCATCAATTGTCTTTGAGGTACAGATATGTCCCATCCCCTACCTGGTCTGGCCTACTTGTGACTCCAGACCCACAGTGATGCGGTTGACTCCTCATTGTCAGGGTAAGCCACTCGGTAGAAGGGCTCTTAGAAGTTTAAAAAAATTATGAGGGCGTCGATAGGGTGAATAGTCAAGGTCTTTTCCCCAGGGCAGGGAGTCCAAAGCTAGAGGTCATAGGTTTAAGGTGAGAGACGAAAGATTTAAAAGGGGCCTCAGGGCAACTTTTTCACACAGAGGGTGGTGTGTATGGAATAATCTGCCAGAGGAGGTGGCAGAGGCTGGTACAATTACAACGTTTAAAAAGACATTTGGTCAGGTACATGGATAGGAAAGGTTTAGAGGGATATGGGCCAAACACAGGCAAATGACACTAGTTAAGTTTGGGAAACCTGGTTGGCATGGACAAGTTGGGCCGAAGGATCTGTTTCCATGCTGTATGACTCTGTGACAACAAATGATGCCCACACACCACAAAAGAATGAGCAAAAAAGAAACTACATGAGTCACTTAGTGATGGCTGCTCCCTTAAGATAGTAAAAGTTAAGCATCTCTGTTCTTTCCCACATTGGCATGATGGGCAGAAAGGCCTCCTGGAGAAGATTCTGGGATTCTTTCCATATAACTCCATCCTGCACGTAGTCATACCCTCTGGACCATTTCCAAATCTTGAATCACAGGCTGCAGTTCTCAAGCAAATTCCAAACTTGCAAGAGCAATACAATTAATTTAATTTAATTTAATTAATTTGCCTCTAATTTTACTTTATTGCCAACTGACTCACTGAAGTCTTTTTTTAATGCAGTTTTTTTTCATACTGGTATATCTCATATCTGCCTAAGAAAGGCTCCTAGCAACTTGTGAAACATACCATTTGACGAGATCTAGAATGATCTATCATATTCAGCACAGCCCCTAGTTCTTAAAGTCTACTGGGCCCAATTGCTACTATTTAAATATGAGGTGGATATAGAGGTGAAGTGTATACCTTCTGTTGTTAGGTAATCCCTGGCAGACATCAAGGTCAGTTAAGAGCCTGCAGATATTCTGGCTCTTACAATTTCTTCTCTTTGAGAGTTTGGTATATCCCATGGACTGAGGAAATGCAATTCCGGATTCAATAGCTCAGGAATCCCAACTGGAAAGGAACATCAATTGAATTGAATTGAATTTGTTTTACTGTCACATGTACTCAAACAATTACAGTGAAAAGTTTAAAAGTCATCACTTACAGCGCCAGCTTAGGTACAAAGGTGCCAAGGCACAATCCTTAGTTAAAGAGAAATGAGGAAATAAACAGTTACATTACAGCCACACACGGTGTAACCATAGGTCAGCAAATATAAAGAAGCAAATTTAAAAAGATAAACATCACAGTCTCTCTCCAAACGCTCCCCACGTCTGACAAATGCGGGGGACCTCCATGCTCTGTCTACTGTCCCCGCTCCACACTGGGCCACTGGTCACTGGCGACCCCACTCTGTCTGTTGGCATGTCCACCGACCCCACTGAAGACGCCGGGGGAAGGGAAAAGAAGGAGGAGAGATAGTAAAGAAAAGGAAAAGGAAGAAAAAGAATTGGTGGAGTGAAGGAGCTCCAGCTCGAACATCATACACTGCCACCATCTCACCGGCTTTATTGCTGAGCATCAAAATAGGGCCATTACTCCCAGTGTACATTGTCACATCCCAACCCAGGACAGACAGTGCTGCAGACCGATCTCTGAGTCTGCTTTATAAGGGGCTCAGGTGATGAGTTCCATCTAAGCAGACCATTGCCTGTTACCAAGGGAATCCATACTCAATGAGCTCCATAGGGAGATTAATGAGTGATCTCCCTGAAAGGGATTACCACAGCAGAACAGGAAAATAATTTTGAATTACTTTTAAAATTGTTCCTCACCTCGAGGATAATCTCACTGAGGTGTTGAAAATGATTGAAAGACTTGATGGGGTCTTTCAAAGAAACTCAGGCAGGGTGGTGTTGTGGGGTGGGCAGTGCAGAACATGGGGGCACAATCTTAAACTTTAAACTGGGCCATTCAGGGGTGAGGTCAGGAAGTGGACCCTCACACAGATGGAAGTGAAAATGGGGACCTCACTGCTCACCAGAAAGTTTTTGAGGCCAGGGTGGTGGGTGCTTTCTATGGTGCATCTGTAAAAGTTGGTGAGGTCCTTATGGACATGTCAAATTTCCCGAGTTGCCTGAGGAAGAAGAGACATTGTTGTGCCTTCTTGACTGTCGCATCTATGTGGGAAGTCCAGGACAGGTTGTTGGTTATCATCACTTCGAGGAACTTGATGCTCTCCGCCCTCTCAACCTCAGGTTGGTCATTGTAGATGGACGAATGTTCTCTTCCTTTCTTCCTGAAGCCAATGATCATTTCTTTTGTTTTGCTGACATCGATGGACATTTCTGTATTCTGACTCGTTGTTTGATATCTGTCCTACCACGGCGGTGTCATCAGCAAACTTGTCGATGGCGCTCATTCGGAATTTGGCAACACAGTTGTGGGTGTACAGGGAGTACAGTAGGGGGTTTCAGTGTTGAGTGTTATCATAGAAGAAGTGCAAGTCGTCTATTTTCACTGTCAAAGAGCCAGTGTGGGCACATTATTGACTGAATGGCCCTCTCCAGTGGTGCCACCTTGCTGAGAAATTAGACTGGTACTCAGTTGACTGGGTGGCACCAAACATGTGGATCCCAGCAACTGTGAATTGCTTGGGGCAAATCCAATTTGGGCCAGTCAGGAGCGATGAACTGTCTCTGGTGGCGAATGAGTGTCAGAACACAGGTCGTTAACTTTGAAATGTCTTCTCACTTTGATTTCTGGAAAATGGATTCTGTGATGTTAACACTCCAACTGTCTTGAAAGGTCACCCATGGGAATATTTGTGCCAGACACAACATGACAGAAAGAAAACATGCCATGGTACCATGTTGGATCAGAGGGGCGGAAGAGATCAGATTAGAGAATAGGATGTGGGCGCAAGCCCCAGTATTAACCCCCGCCTGCTAAAGGTAATCTTTATATCAAAATGTTTTTTTGATTTGCTTTGTTATCACATGTACCTAAGTACAGTGAAAAGTTTTGTTCCGTGTGCAGCATAGGCAGATCATAACATGCAAGGACATACAGAACACAGATGGATTGATTGATTTCATTGTCACGTGAAAAGCTTTGTTAATGAACAGTACAGGCAGATTACAGCAAGCAAAGGATGTAAAGATCAAAAAGACTTAGAGGCATACAGGTTACATTTTTCGAGGACAGAGTCCCTTCGACAGTCTGATAACGGCCAGAAAGAAGCTGTTCCTGAACCTGCTGGTGCGTGTGTTCAGGTTTCTGTATCTTCTGCCTGATGGAGGAGGTTGTAGGAGATCAATACCGGGGTGCGATGGGTCTTTGATGATGTTGGCTGTCTTTCCACAGCAGCGAGCCGTGTAAATGGAGTCCATGGGTGGGAGGTTGGCTTCTGTGATGGTCTGGGCTGTGCACACCACCTTCTGTAGTTTCTTATGGTCCTGGGCAGAGCAGTTGCCGTACCAGGCCATTATGTACCCAGACAGTATGCTTTCAATGGGGCATCTGTAGAAGTTGGTGAGGGACCTTATGGACATGCCAAATTTCCTGAGCTGCCTGAGGAAGAAGAGGAATTGTTGTACCTTCTTGACCATCACATTTACGTGGGAAATCCAGGACAGGTTGTCATTTATCGTCAGTCCAAGGAACCTGATGTTCTTCACCCCCTCTACCTCAGTTCCATTGATGTAGATGGGGGCGTGTTCTCCTCCTTTCTTCCTGAAGTTGATGATCAGCTCTTCAGTTTTGCTGACGTTGAGAGACAGATTGTTATCTTTGCACCTCGCCACCAAGCATTCTACCTAATCCCTGTATCCCGACTTGTCAGTGTTTGATATCTGGCCTGCAATGGTGGTGTCGTCAGTGAACTTCCCGAAAACATTCTTATGAAATTTGGCCACACAGTCATGACACAGCCACACTCTGAGGCTGGCATTAATTTACAAGCAGTGAAGAAAGACTTGCATTTCCGTAGCACCTTTTGCAGCCGCAAGACGTCCCAAAGAATTTAGGGGAGCTGGTGGCAACATGGGTAATGTCGCTAGACTATTAACACAGAGGCAGGGGTTCAGTTAGCTTAGTTGACTGGATGGTCAGCTTGGAATGCAGAGCGACACCAACAGTGTGGGTTCAATTCCTGCACTAGCTGAGGTTACAGTGGAGTACTTTCCTTCTCAGCTTCTCCCCTCGCCTGAGATGTGGAGACCCTCAGGTTAAACCCCCACTGGTTGTGCATGTCTCTCTCTCTAATGAGATGGCAGCCCTATGGTTGACTTTACCTTAATCTAGAGGTCCAGCTTAATACTACAACCCCTAACACTGTGGGGACAGGGCTTCAAATCTGGTATGTTTCAGGTCAAAACTAGCCACAGTAATGGTGACAATGAAGCCACCATTGTTTGCTGTTAAAGACTTTTTTTGACAGTGGAAATCTGCCATCCTTACCTGTTCTGGTCTATATGTGACTCCAGACCACAGTAACATGGATGGGTTCTTCTCTGCCCTCTGAAATGACCCACCAGACCACTAGGGGATGGGCAACATATTCTGGCACTGCCAGCGATGCCCACATCCCATGAAAAACAATAACCTTTTTTTCTTTAATAATGGTAACAATGCAGTTTTTGTAAGCATGGTCAAGGAAGCTGCAATATCGGGAATACGTGCAGGGTAAGATCCCACAGCAGATTGCCTGCCTCGATGATGCCTGCTGGGGGATGAATATTGCCCAGGGCCCTGTGGAAAACTGCTCTTTGTTGAACCAATGAGATCCTTGACTCCCTCCAGGCCTCAGTTTGATGCCTCACCCAGAAAACAGCAGGGAACCGAATTAGCGAGATAGCCAGAACTGCCGATGCTGGAGTCACAGTGTGGAGCTGGATGATCACAGCAGGCCAGGCAGCATCAGAGGAGCAGGAAAGCTGACGTTTCGGGCCTAGACCCTTCTTCAGAAATGGGGAGGGGGAAGGGAGCTATGAAATACCTACCTTCCCCATCCCCACCCCTCCTCTCTCTATTTATTTCAGAGCTCCCTTCCCCCTCCCCATTTATGAAAAAGGGTCCCGACCCAAAACGTCAGCTTTCCTGCTCCTCTGAAGCTGCCTGGCCTGCTGTGCTCCTCCAGCTCTACACATTGTTATCAGGGAACTAGGCCATCATTTATTGCCCATCCCTAATTGCCCGTGGGCAGTTAAGAGTCAACCACATTGCTGTGGGTCTGGAGTCACATGTAGGTCAGACCAGGTAAGGATGGCAGTTTCCTTCCCTAAAGGACATTAGTGAACCAGATGGGTTTCCCCCAACAATTGGCAATGGATTCATGGTCATCATTAGACTCTTAATTCCAGACATTTTTATGACAAAATTCTACCATGGCCGGGTTCAAACCCAAGTCCCCAGAACATTACATGGGTCTCTGGATTAACAGTTCAGCGATACCACCACAAGGCCATCGCCTCCCTTTCTGTAATAGCCTCCAACCCTCCAACCAGGATAGCTGCATTCCTGGTCTGTTGTACAGGCCCAATTTTAACCGCACCATCTTCAGCTTTGTCATGCCTTGAGCTGTCATGGTCCTGGTACTGGAATTCACTCCCTGACCTGTTCCACTTCTGCTTCCTCTCTTAAAATCTGTTTCTTTGACGAACTGGTTGGTTAACGTCTCTTCATGGTGACGCAGCATCAATTACATTGCTGTCAAAGTGCCTTCGGATGGTACTGCAATGAAAGTGGCTATATAATTTAAGGCTATTGTTGGTCCCCTTCGCTTTGAATTATGCAGCTCATTGAGATTCATGAAGAAGAGCTTTCAAAGAGGCAGCAGGGTCACCGTGACAACTTCACATGGACAGGAACAGAGAGTGACAGCCTCCGTACGGTTTATGTGAGCCCTCTGTGTATGTGTGCCACCCTTTCCTGACGACTGCAGACTGATTCACTTTAAAAGTCTTGCTGCCCCAGCTGCCTCTCTCTCTGTCTCTGTTTGTCATTGTCATCAAGTTCACGGTGTTGTCTGTCAGTTCCTGTCACTCCTGGTTACTCTGCCTGTCTGTCTTCGCTCTGCTTTTCCCATCTCCCATTCGGTTTCTGTATTCACTGGCCAATCCATCCCACAGTAGTGAGTCTTGCTCAGTCATCCCCCCGGACACTCACTCAGGAAAGGTACCCGCTCCCCTCCCACATCCCCATCATGAATCTACAACCTGTACCTGAGCTAGGCAGCTACCTGCTCAGCCAAACCCCTTATTTAAGCCGCAGGTGATTATTAAGAAGAATTTGTCTGAACCTATAATTCAAACAGCCCAGCAGCCACAGCTATGTGACAGATCTCTATTTATTAATGAATTGGGAGCATGGCAGCTTCATGGGAGATCGTTCGTGGTGTACCGAGTTGATTGTAAAGCAGTGCACAAATGGACAGAAATTCCCACACACGGGCAGGTATACACACTCATACAGACACATGCACAGATATCCATACGCACATACACAGATACGTGTATACACATACACAGGACTCACATCGACAGGTACACAGAGATTTACACGCAAGCACACACATTCTCTCTCTCTCACACACACACACATACACACACATTCTCTCTCTCACACACACACAT
>JAHRHZ010000008.1:17897967-17915173 GCA_024137785.1 Ginglymostoma cirratum | reverse complement strand
CATACACACACATTCTCTCTCTCACACACACACATTCTCTCTCTCTCTCACACACACACACATACACACACATTCTCTCTCTCACACACACACATTCTCTCTCTCACACACACGCACACACGCACATTCTCTCTCTCACACACACACACATTCTCTCTCTCTCACACACACACACATTCTCTCACACACACACACACACAGACACACACACACTCACACACACATTCTCTCTCTCACACACACACACAGAGACACACACATTCTCTCTCTCTCACACATAGACACACACATACAAACACCCACACAAACAGACACACACACACACACACATTCTCTCTCTCTCACACACACACACACACACACACACACACACACACACAGAACACAGACAGACAGACACACATACACACACACACACACTCACACAGCACACACGTTCACTCACAGAAACACTGGTTAGGCCACGTTTGGAACACTGCATTAAATTCTGCTCTCCATGCTATAGGAAAGATGTTGTGAAACTCAAAAGGGTTCAGGAAAGATTTACAAGGATTTTGTCAGGATTGGAGGGTTTGAGCTACAGGGAGAGGCTGAATAGGCCGGGGCTATTTTCCCTGGAGCATTGGAGACTGAGGGGTGACCTTATAAAAGTTTATAAAATCATAAGGAGCATGGATAGGGTGAATTGTCAAGGCCTTTTCCCTGGGGCGGGGCAGTCCAAAACTGGAGGTCTTAGGTTTAAAGTGAGAAAGGAAAGATTTAAAATAGACCCAAGGAGCAACTTTTTCATGCAGAGAATGGTGCGTGTATGGAATGAGCTGCCAGAGGAAGTGGTGGAGGCTGGTACAATTACAATATCGAAAAGGCATCTGAATGGGTACATGAATAGGAAGGGTTTAGAGGGATATGGGCCAATGCCGGCGAACGAGACTGATTTAGTTTAGGATAGGCATGGATGAATTGGACCAAAGGGTTTGTTTCCGTGCCGTACATCTCTGTGACTCTATAAGATAGACACCCACGCACACACAGGTATACACACACACAGGTACATACATATATAGATGAGCCCACATACACACAGAAACCCTATACTCTCTCACACACACAGACGCACTCACACACACACACACACACACACACACACACACACACACACGTAAACAGATACACACATATGCACACACAGACACAAGATACTCACACACAGATACACACATATACATACAGATATGGGAAGGCAATGGCCTGGTGGTATTATCGCTGGATTGTTAATCCAGACACCCAGATAGTGTTCTGGGGATCTGGGTTGAAATCCCACCATAGTAGATGGTGGAATTTGAATTCAATAAAAATATCTGGAATTAACAGTCTAATGATCCATTGTCAATTGTTGGAAAAACCCCATCTGGTTCACTAATGTCCTTTAGGGAAGGAAACTGCCATCCTTATCTTGTCTGGCCTACATGTGACTCCAGACCCACAGCAATGTGGTTGACTCTTAATTGCCTCTGGGCAATTAGGGATGGGCAATAAATGCTGCCTGGTCAGCAACGCCCTCATCCCGTGAATGAATAAAGAATGAAAGGATATACTAGCTCATACATATACATATCCATGCACAGACATATATAGGTACAGCCAGGACATGCAACATATACAGATTTGCAGATACGTATACTCACGGGCACAGACGGACAAATATTCATACACACTGATAGGCACTTGCATAGATTAACACACACACAGACATATGCACAGATATGTATACTCAGACACACTCTTGCACACAGATATGTAGTCACTAGCACAGACATACAGATATTTACACACACAGATATATGCACAGATGGACACACAGGCAGACACACACTGGCACTAATGGATATACGCACATCAGAGAACAAGCAGAGGGGGCTGTAAATGATGTTAAATTTGAAGATGACAACATATCTCGGAAGTCAGCCCTCCCTAGTTGCTGAAGTGGAGAGTCAGCCCAGAATTTGAGTTCGAAGCATTTTCCTGGGGCTTCAACCTACCAATTCCAATCCAGAAAGAAAATTGACCCTATGTGTGTCCCCAACGGCGTCGCCATTTCTGAAAGGGAAGAGAAGCAGAAATATTGGACATGCCACAAGACAGCCTCAAGCCTCCTTGCAATACCATTCACCACTTAGAATTAGCATTAGCTGAAATAAGAGCGCACCTCATTTGACCAGCCCTGCCCCTTTCAACAATTAGATACACTCAATAATCAGGGTCACTTTTAATTAACTAACATGAAGAATGGAAAATAAAACATCCATTTTGATGTGTTTTCACAAGTCAAAACACCTGTGCCTCTGAAAATCCATAATCCTTGGCATCTTCAAAGTGGTGGAGGACAAGACTGAGTGATGGAAGTAAATATCTTTGCAATCGGAAAATTAAAGCAGAACTAAGGAATGGAGATGAGGCCCGAAATTCTAAAGGCCTGCATTTTTCATGAGGATTGTGCGGAAGGTTAGTAAAATGGTATCCGGTATAGCTCCAACTCACATTAATCCCATATTCATTTATTCTCCAATGCCTTTCATTCCTTTCTCTCCTATTCACAACTGAAAATTGATTAAAATAGTCCTGCTCTGAAATAGTTGCAATTAGAATTTCAAATAGAGATTAATAAACAATGTGCTTCTTTTTCAAGTGTAAAGCAGATATGTATTTCTGTTAAAAAAACATAACCCAGAGCTCTGTGTGTGTGTGTGTGTGTCACTGTGTATATGTGCGTGTGTGTGTGTGTGTCTGTCTGTCTGTGTGTCACTGTGTGTGTGTGTCTGTCTGTCTGTCTGTGTGTGTGTGTGTCACTGTGTATATGTGCATGTTTGTCACTCTGTATATGTGTGTGTGTGTGTATCACTGTGTTTGTGTGTGTGTGTGTCTGTCTGTCTGTCTGTGTGTGTGTCACTGTGTGTGTCTGTCTGTCTGTGTGTCACTGTGAGTGTGTGTGTCTGTCTGTCTGTGTGTGTGTGTGTCACTGTGTATATGTGCATGTTTGTCACTCTGTATATGTGTGTGTGTGTGTATCACTGTGTTTGTGTGTGTGTGTGTGTGTCTGTCTGTCTGTCTGTGTGTGTGTCACTGTGTGTGTCTGTCTGTGCGCGCGCGCGTGTGTGTGTGTGTGTGTCACTGTGTGTGCGCGTGTGTGTGTGTGTGTGTCACTGTGTGTGTGTGTGTGTGTGTGAGACTAAGTATGTGTGACAGTGAGCCTGTGTGAGAGTGAGTGTGTGCGTGTGTGTGTCTGTCTGTCCGTGTGGGTGTGTGTGTGTCTGTGTGTGTGCATGTGTGGTGAGACTGAGTGTGTGTGACAGTGAGCCTGTGTGAGAGTGTGTGTGCGTGTGTGTGTGCATGTGTGTCTGTGTGTGAGTGGGTGTGTCAGTGTGTGTATCTGGATGTCTGTGTGTGAGTGGGTGTGAATGTGAGTATTTCAGTATATCTTTCTATTTACAGAAAAAGAGGAATAGGAGTAGGCCATTCGGCCCCTTCAGCATGCTCTGCCAGTCAACTAGATCATGGCTGTTCTTTTACATGACCCCCACTTCCAGCACTGACCCCGCAACCCTGGATATCATTCATATCTAGAAATCTATTGATCTCAGTTCTGGCAATGGATGGAATGCAGTGAAGGGTTACCTGACTGATTCCTGGGATAGCTGGACTGACATATGCAGAGGGACCGGATCAGCTAGGACTGTATTCACTGGAGTTTAGAAGAATAAAGGGATCTTGTAGAAACCTATAAAATTCAAACCGGACTAGACACAGTAAATGCAGGAAGGATTTTCCCAATGAATGGGGAGTCCACAACCAGGGATCACAGTCTGAGGGGATAGAGTAGGCTATTTAGGACTGAGATGAGGAGAAATGTCTTCACCCAGAGAGTGGGGAGTCTGTGAATTCTCTGTCACAGAAAGTGATTGAGCCAAAGCATTGAGTGTTTTCAAGAAGGAGTTAGATATAGTTCTTAGGACTAGAGGGACAGAGGATATGGGAGAAAGTGGGAACAGGGGACAGAGCTGAATGATGATCCATGACCACACTGAATGGTGATACAGGCTCGAAGGGCTGAATGGCCTACTCCTGCTCCTATTTTCTATGTTTCTATGCGACTAAGCTTCCACAAGCCTCTGGGGTAAAGAATTCCAAAGATTCACCTCCCTCTAAGTGAAGAGATTCTTCCTCATCTCAATCCTAAATAGTTCAGCACTTATTCTTTGACAATGTTCCTTAATCCTGGAGCACCGGAACATCCCCACGTCTCAATCTGTTAAACTCCAGAGATTGCAGGCTCATTCCCCTCAATGTCTTCCCATTAGACAGTCCCACCACCCAGATTCAGTCCGGCGAAGCTTCACTGCAATTCTCCTTTACCCTAGGGAAGAAGACTAAAACTTTATACAATGCTCCGGGTATGGTCTCACCAAAGCTCTATACAAATGCAGCGTAACCTCTTTACTCCTGGCCTGAAAGCCTCTTGAAATAAGGGCAAAGAATCGTACCTTGAATCTCACAGAATACAAAGTGCCTGGGTTTATGAAGTAGCATAACGTTCCACCGTGGCCTTCTTCTGCATTCTTATCTGTGCAAAACATACATATGTTATTGCTGTTTAATTGTTTGCAGTTTACAGAAAAATAGAAAACTTAGAGGAAATGTGGAAATATTTATTCCACAAACTTCCACATAGTTTTGAAGATCTCAGTAAGTGTTTTATTTTACTGTTTCATAGAAATTCATTTCCACAGTGTGGAAGCAGGCCATTCAGTCCATCAAGTCCACACTGAACCTCCAAAGAGCACCCCACCCAGAACCTCCTTATCCCCATGACCCTGCAGTTCCCATGGCTAACCCACCCAGCCTGCACATCCCTGGACACTATGGGCAAATCCCAATGACCAATCCACCCTAACCTGCATATTTTTAGTCTGCGGGAGGAAACCAGAGCACCCAGAATAAACACACTTAGACATGGGCAGAACTCAGGGTGGAAGAGTCATTTACCAGGAGCCATGGGTTTAAGATGTGAGGGGCAAGGTTTTAAGGTGATGTACGAGGCAAGTATTTTACACAGAGGGTGGTGGGTGCCTGGAACTCGCTGCCGGGGGAGGTAGTGGAAGCAGATACTATAGTGACTTTTAAAGGGCATTTTGACAAATACATGAATAGGAAGGGAATAGAGAAACATGGTCCCCGGAAGGGTAGGGGGTTTTAGTTGTGACGGGCAGCGTGTCGGTGCAGGCATGGAGGGCCGAAGGGCCTGTTCCTGTGCTGTAATTTTCTTTGTTCTTGGCTCCACACGGGCAGTTGCTCGAGAGTCTAATTGAACCTGGGTCCCTGGCACTGTGAGGCAACAGTGCTAACCACTGAACCATCGTGCTGTCCCAATACTGTACAGTAGCAGCCATGTGTAGTATCTAGAAGATGCACTACAGTAGCTCTCCAAAGATCCTCAGACAGCACCTTCCAAACCACGGCCACTTTCATCCAGAAGGACAAGTTCCCCTCCAAGCCACTCACTATTTATTCATGGAATGTTGATAAAGACAGGATTTGTTGCTTGTCTGTATATCGCCCTTGAGAAGGTGGGGGTGAACTGCCCTCTTGAACCACTGTAGTCCATATGCTGTAGGAAGACCCACAATGCCCCGACGGAAGGAATTCTAGTAACAGTGAAGTAAAAACGGCGATATATTTCCAACCCTGGATGGTGAATGGCTTGGAGGGGAACTTGTCCTTCTAGGTGGAAGTGGCTGCAGGTTTGGAAGACACTGCCTGAGGATCTTTGGTGGAATTTCTGCAGTGCATCTTGTAGATGGTATGCACCGCTGCTACTGAGCGTCGGTGGGGGAGAGACTGAATGTTGAAGGCAGTGAGAGAAAGAGCCCAGAATCTATTCAATCTTCCTGATTGTTGAAACTTCTCAGTTCTGTTACTTTCCTTGCAATTCTTCTTTGTATCTTCGCCAGAACCTCACACTCTTTATGTAGAATGGAAACTGTAGAGTCCTTCAAATGTGATCTAACGTCTCTTTGTACAGATTTGGCACTTTCTGTTTTTCGATCTTATTCCTGTAGGAATTAGGGGAGAGCTTGACGTGTATTTTTCCACCCTTCTCACTAAATTGTAAACTTTGGGAAACAAGCTTAGCTCAATTTTCCTCGGCCCAGCCCCATCAAAATCCCTCAGTAACATGGGCTAAAGACTGTTTTTCTTTACCCTAGCTATCTCATTGGCTTCTGTGAAAGAAAAATCAATTCAACAACAAGAATTTACTCTTCAGATTTGAGTCCAAACTGATCAGAGATCTCACCAAGCATGACAAACCTCCTCTCATATTATTCTGGGTCACTGCCAAACTGCAGAGACAGATATTTTCAAACTGACCTGTTCAGTGATGTTATTACGAACCCTCTAGAGCAAGTGCGGCTTGAACCCAGCTCTCTTGCATCAAAGAACACCACTAAATGTATAACCACATATTAACAAGCCTCAACACCTCCCTACTTACAGCAATTAGCTTATCACTTTTAAAAGGAGGGTTTTCGTAGTGCGGCGGTGATGTCCCTGCCTCTGGACCAAGAGACCTCGACTCAAATCCCACCTACTCTAGAGGTGAGCAATGACATCTCTGGACAAGGCGATGAAAAAGAAAACCTGACCACCTGTAAAGGACAAACCATGTATGCAGCCCAAGTCTGTACCAGAAGGACACCTTGATTCTCAAAAACCTCAGTCTTCATGAAGTCCCACTTATCAACATTTACTAATTTGCTTATCCACGCAAAACATTACATATAGGTCTACATGACATATAGGTCTAATGTTTATTTATGTGCATTTTTTGGAAAAAGAGAAAACCTGCTGAAAATGTCAAAAAATGATAAGCGAAAATCTAAATGAATGCGAAGTGAGCTGGCTAGGGAAGGTGCCTGTGACATACTGCACTGTATTTACTGGATTAGAACGTTTTCTGTCTGCCATGTCATTTACTGGAGAGTTCATTGCTGTTACTATAATTACAATTCACCAGACAGCTTTATAATAGGGTACCTGTGACAACTTTTACATATTTCTCCTTCTCTTAAACATTTTTTCCTCTAGGATGTCTCTGTACGTATTAAGAATATTATCGTTATTGTGCTTTATTTCCTACTGTGTACTACGTACAAGCTAAATATTTGATTGGTTGGAACCTAACCATCTGACTCCCATTAAAAAACATCTTTGATTTGATTTGACTTACTGTTGTCACATGTCCCTAAGTACAGTGAAAAGTTTTGTTTAGTGTGCAGTACAGGCAGATTATACCGTAGAAAGATCACAGAGTGATAGAACAGAGCGAGGAATACAAAGTTAAAGCTGCAGAGAAGGTGCAAAACCAGCGAGATCAGAATTCTTGGCCGTCATATTTCCGTGTGTGGCCCAGGACAGATTGTTGGTTAGTGTCACTCCCAGGAACTTGATGCTCTCAACCCTCTCCACCTCAGCTTCGTTGATGTAGATGGGGCGTGTCCTCCTCCTTTCTTCCTGAAGTTGATGATCAGCTCTTCAGTTTTGCTGATGTTGAGGGAGAGATTGTTATCATTGCACCATGACAACCAACCATTCTGACTCCTTCCTGTACTCTGACTCATCGTTGTTTGATATCTGGCTAACAACAATGGTGTCGTCAGTGAACTTGTAGATGGAGTTCAGACAAAATTTGGCCACACAGTCATGATTGTTTGTGAGGTTTCTCCAAGAGTGTAACCCTCATGAGGAGTGAAGTTTTATCATATTCAAAAAACTTGCTCTTAGCAATACAACAGGAGATCTACCTCTGTATTTGAAAGTCTACATAGGCGCAGCTTCCCACAGGAATATTAAATATGTTCCATTAGTCTCTCCTGGAAATGGTGTAGCTGCCAGGGACTAGGCTTGATCTTGCTCACATCATTTGTTTTACATAAACTTCCTCTGTCCACTCAAAAAATCATTCTGCTTTTGTTAGGAGGTGTTGCTGTCATTTTGGTCATGGCTTTTGTGCACAGTAATTTCTTCCCGTTTGCTGGAGCATGCTATTGAAATAGACTCTGTTTATTGTTTGTAGACATAATGGACTCTGTTTGCTGTGCATTTATTCTGAGCCCTTCCACAAATATGATAACTCATGGTGGCAACAAAAGATTGATATTGAAATGTAGTCTCCTCTTGTTGGAATGTCACTTAAGTTCCAAGTTCCCATATAAATGGGAAATGCCAAAATTGTCACAGTGATCACAGCTCCAGCCAGTTGTCGTGAACCATCACCAGTGGAGGATTCAGTGGGAAGAGCCTGTCGGTTATCATTAAACTTACATTCTGTGTCATGACCTACACATCAACACATCTCAAAACACTTCATTCAACAAATTACTTCTGATGTGCAATGACTGTTGGTTTGCAGATGATTCTTTCTGACATCACTCAGCCACACTGTGGTCACTCACTTCCTTCTAGCCAGTGGCATCACACAGCAATAGAACTGAAGGAGACCATTCAGCCCATTATTCCTTTGCTGGTTCTTTCAAACGGCTATTCTATTACACCCCAAACCTCTGCTCTTTCCATGCAGCCCTGCAAACTGTTTCCTTTTCAAGGTTTTATCCAATTTTCTTTTGAGGGTTCCCAATGAATCTTCCTCCAACCTCCCTTACAGGCAGCATAGCCCAGATCATGACAACTCAATGCCTAAAATCAATTCTCTTCCTTTAGGCTCCGACTCGTTAAAATTCACCCTGTGTCTGACCTCTGGCTATTGATCTTTTTTACCAATGGAAATGTTTCCCTACTTTGTTTCTAAACGTTTCGTGATTCTGAATGTCTCAAATACATTTCCTCAGCGCTAAGAGGAACAAACCCATCTTCTCCAGTCCCTGCATCCACTGGGGGTGCCTGGTCTCTGGTAGCTTGCTGGTAAACGTCTTCTACATCCTCTCCAAGACTTTGACAACTTTCTTGAAGGGAAGTGCCCAGAACTGGGCGCAGTCATCCAGCTGAGAGCTAACCATTTGCCTTGTGAAGGCTTCCACAATCAATCAACCTCCTACCACTGTGCTGGTACATGATGTGGGCACCCAATCACCAGTAGGTAGGTACCAGTAGGTACCTGTGTGGTGCCACTTACATCTCGCTGCATTCACAGCATCACTTCCTGACCTTTGACCTCACCTTGCTGACCTCTGACCTCACCTTGAGTCCAATTTGCTGACACCACCCCCTCTCCAACCTCATTGTGAGCCCAGCTCACTGACTCCCAACCTCAGCCTGAGCCAACCACGCTGACCGCTAGCCTTACCCTGAGCCCAGACAGCTGAGCCTTGACCTCACCATGAGCTCACTCACAGATCCCTAACCTCATCCTGAGCCTAGCTCGTTGATCCCTGACCTCACCCTGAGCCCTTGCGGACCTCCGTCAGTAGAGTGACTCACAGAAAGATTCAGACAGAGAGAGAGTCACTGATCCCCTGATCTCCATGATGACAGAGAGAGAGAGAGACAAACAGGGTCATGTTAGACAACTCCTAACCGCTACCCCCCCACCCCGTACCCCAGCCACAACCACAGCTGTCATATTCTCCCTCCCACACATTTTATCAGTAAAATACTCTGAGGCCTGGACCCCACCCCCATGTCCCCTCCCTAAATATACCTGTCCAGGTGACTGCTACTGTCTCACTCTGGAGTACAGCACTTTAAATATGCACATGCTCCACCTCAGTGTCCCACCGATCTGAAGCATTGATCTAAAAAATAATTATTATTAATAATCAAGCTGCTCTGATACATAATGATACTCCTCCAGATGGGTGGGACTCAAACCTGGGCCTTCTAGTCCAGCATTTGGAATGCTACCACTGCACCACAAGTGTTGGCCTCAAACATAGGCTTTTAGAGTTGGGTTTTGACTGTCACTATCATTAGCCATAGCTCATACCTGGAGCACCGTACCATTCAGCCTTAACCCAGATTCACAAGCTGTTCTTTTTTTTCCCCTCTTTATTCATTCACGGGACGAGGGCATCACTGCCTAGGCCAGCATTTATTGCCCATCCCTAATTGCCCAGAGGGCAATTAAGAGTCAACCACATTGCTGTGGGTCTGGAGTCACATGTAGGCCAGACCAGGTAAGGATGGCAGTTTCCAGTTTCCTTCCTTAAAGGTCATTAGTGAACCAGATGGGTTTTTCCCAACAGTCGACAATGGGTTCATGGTCATCATTAGACTCTTAATTCCAGATATTTATTGAATTCAAATTCCACTGTCTGCCAAGGTGAGATTCGAACCCAAGTCCCCAGAACATTATCTGGGTCTCTGGATTAACAGTCCAGTGATAATACCACTAGGCCATCGCCTCCTGGGGGGGTCTTGCTGATAATGCCCCTTGTTCTTGTGTCCGAGAGAGGAATATTCCTGAGTGATCAGTGCCTTGTTTCTGACTGATTGAAGAATGTTTGAGAGAGACTGGGTGTACTGGATGCTGGGAGCTGAGGATATCTCTTTTCAAAAAGCAGAGAGCAGAGAAAGGAAGCTGGGTTTTATTTCCAATGCGTCACAGATGAAAGGATCCAGCAGAGCAGGAGATAAATAGAATTCTATCAATGTCCCTCCTCAGTGACACAATCACCTTTGAAAATTCAGCAAATCTGAAGAAAGCATTGACCTCCTGAAGAGGTTGAAAATAGAGATATTTCCTGACCATCCCACACATATCATACTGTGAAATGTTTCTTCACCATTGAGAAAATATCAGTTACGTCAACTGATATTGTGTTTCCTTATCGGTCCTGTTACTTTCTTTCTCTGTTTTATTTCCCAAAGCAACCACATGGCTATGGGGAGGGAAAGAGGGAATGGGCTAAAAATAGGAGAATGTCTAGTTTTGATGCCGTATTTGCCAATTTGCGAGGCAGTCTGGTCTTGTTGTGCATTCTCCAGCTGTTGTCTGACCCCCAAATCCCAAATATCTCTTCCGTCTCCCTGTCCAACTCCAGCCATTTCTGTGTCGTGCTGTAGCACATTGATACATTGACCGTGTTACATAAGCCAGAGTCCGACAGTATCAGGAGCTGCTCAATCTGGAACATAGCAACAAGAGAAAAGCAATTCAGTCTCTCAGGTCTATTCTACCGCTCAGTGGCTGATATGTACCACGACTCAATTGACCCTCCTTTGCCCTTTATCCCAATAAAATAAAACAACCCCTAAACTGGGAAGCTCCAAAAGTCTGCGCATCATCAACAGCATTTTGCCGGAAGCTTTTCTGATTTCCACAGTGAGAAACACACTTCCTGATTTCACTCCTCAACAATCTGGTTCTGGAAAAGATTCACCAGAACGGTGCCAGGGATGAGGGACTTCAGTTATGAAGATGTATTGAAGAAGTGAGGTCGGTTCTCCTGAGAGAAATCAACTGGAGAGTCAATAAAACTATTCAAAATAACGAAGGGTCCTGGACAGAAAAGGTGAGGCCACTTCTGGAATACAGCGTACATCTCAGGTTGCCCAGCTGTAGGAAAGATGCTATTAAACTGGAAAGGGTGCAGAAAGGATTTACAAGGATGAGACTGCAAGGTTTGAGTTATAGGGAGAGGTTAGATAGGCTGAGGCTTTTATCCTTGGAGCATACGGCTGAGGGGTGACCTTATAGAGGTTTATAAAATCATGAGGTGTGTGGATAGGATGAATAGACAAGGTCTTTTCCCCAGGGTAGGGGAGTCCAAAACTAGAGGTCATAGGTTTAAGGTGAGAGGGGAAAGATTTAAAAGGGACCTGAGGAGCAACATTTTCAGACAGAGGGTGGTGCGTGTATGGAATGAGCTGCCAGAGGAAGTGGTGGAGGCTGGTACAAATACAACATTTAAAAGGCATTTGGATAGGTAGTTGAATAGAAAAGGTTTAGAGGGAAATGGGCCAAAAGCAGACAAATGGGACTAGTTCAGTTTAGGGAACATGGTCAGCATGGACAAGTTGGGCCAAAGGGTCTGTTTCCGTGCTGTTTGACTCTGTGATTGTAAGAGATATTGAGTATTGCTCAAAAAAAGACACAGTTTGCCAAAGGTTTTCATCTTGCAATCACCAGGACAATTTGCAAGAAATATCAGTTTAGACGGAGCCAACACAGTGTACAGAATTAAAATAGAATGCTGTTTGGATGACAGGTGAACTCGCATTGGTGGAGGCGTTGCCATGGTGAATGTGCCAGTTGATGATGACTGACAGTTAGCTGCCCAGCTTTACTTAAATGTAAAACAGACAGTTGACTCTGAAAAGAACCAGAGACTAGCTGTCACATATTTTGTTCAGTTGAAGCAGGAACAACCCATTTACATGTTTCATAGAATCCCTACAGCATGGAAACAGGCCCTTCGGCCCAACAAGTCCACAATGGCCCTCAGAGAATCCCAACCAGACTAACCTCCTAAGCTACACATTCCTGAATACTATGGCAATTTAGCATGACCAATCCACCTAGCCTGCACATCTTTGGACTGTGGGAGAAAACCAGAGCACCCAAAGGAAACACATGCAGACATGGGGAGAATGTGCAAACTCCACACAGACAGTTGCCCGAGGGTGGAATCGAACCCGGGTCCCTGGTGCTGTGAGGCAACAGTGCTAACCACTGAGCCACTGTACTGCCCTTCTGCCTGTCTGCGGGGCCCTGGATGTATGTAGCTTCCAGTACATGCAAGTGAGCCGCACTGAGAATTCAAATAGTAGGCAGAAACTGTTCTCATTCATAAAAAGATCAAGAAAATGAGGGCACAGATTTAAAATAATTATCAATAGAAGCAAAAGTTGAAACCCAAATTTTAAGCATATAGTGCAGGCCAGCATAGTTTTCCTGAACCAAAGCCAGAAATTGCTGGAAAAACTCCGCAGGTCGGGCAGCATCTGTGAAGAGAAATCAGAGTTATTGTTTCAGGTCCAGTGACCCTTCTTCAGTTTTCCAGAATCCAGTTCATCACCTTGGGGCTCTGATGCAGGCTCTCTAATTACTGAAGCATCAATTCCTCACATTCCAGGATCAATTACTACCCTGGTAGTCAGCTGTGGGAATCCTGACTCTCACTGGAACCTGAAAACCCAAGCCACAACATATATTGCTTCATTTGGGATCATTGACACAAGCATCTACACGGCACAAGTCAGGAGGGTGATGGAATACTCCCCACTTGCCTGGATGGGTGCAGCCCCAACAACACTCAAGAAGCTTGACTCCATCCCGGACAAAGCAGCCCATTTGATTGGCACCACATCCACAAGCATTCACTCCCTCCACCGTCAACAGTCAGTAGCAGCAGTGTGTACCGTCTACAAGATGCACTGCAGAAACTCACCAAAATCCTCAGACAGCACCTTCCAAACTCATGACCACTTCTGTCTAAAAGGACAAGGGCAGCAGATACATGGGAACACCAGTCCCTGCAAGTTCCCCTCCAAGCTACTCACCATCCTGGCTTGGAATCGCCATTCCTTCACTGTCACTGGGTCAAAATCCCAGAATTCCCTCCCTAAGGGCATTGTGGGTTAACATGCAGCACACGGACTGCAGCAGTTCAAGGAGGCAGCTCACCCTCCTTCTCAAGGGGGGCAACTAGGGACGGGTGATAACTGCTGGGCCCAGGCAGTAACGCCCACATCCTGGGAATGAATTTAAAAAACACACAGACCTGGAACCAAGTTTCACTTTTAACAGGAAGAGATTGGAGGTGATTTCATCGAAGCAGAGATTGAATTAAATATGGACAAAACCGTACCATCCATCATGTTGTGCTGATCTTTGACATAGAGATTGAAATGACCCCTTTTCACAGCAAGGTCTCAGTAATGAAGCAGAATCATTTGCTCTTTTCTCTCTTTCAGAATATCAAAAAATCGGGTTCCTCAAATTTTAATTATTGGCGTTAAATCCTAACCCTTGGATTCCCAAATGACGAGACCACAAATTAATCGCTGTAATTAGCCCTCTGGCCTCCAAGAGAAGCTGGCCTTGGGTCCTGCTAATTGGTTGTCACGGAGATGCCAACTGCAGCTGGGATGTCGTAGATTGTGAAGCTTCCATTCTTACCCAAATCGAAGCAGCAAAATTGAGGGCAGTATCTGATTACAGTTTCCCAGGAGGATGCAATCTTCCTGCACCGAGTGCAATTAGCTGAAAGAATAATTAGAAGGTGACTGGCTGGAAAGGATTATGTTTCAGTGAAGATTTTACAAGATTCTGCAGCTCGAACCTGAATACACAAAGTTACATCTATCCATCGAATCCCTGCATTGACTCCCACTCTACCAAAAACTCAACATCAACATTATAATTTCATTACCTCTGTAATCTTCACAAACTCTCAGAGAAATCAGAAATCCTCCAATACTGGCCTCAGGGCTGGAGTGTTTTTATAGGGACAGTGTAGAGGAAGCTTTACTCTGTATCTAACCCCGTGCTGTCCCCGTCCTGGGAGTGTTTGATGGGAGGGCAGTGTAGAGAGAGTTTTGCTCTGTATCTAATCCCGTGCTGTCCCTGTCCTGGAAGTGTTTGAAGGAAGTCAGTGTAGAGAGAGCTTTCCTCTGTATGTAACCCCGTGCTGTCCCTGTCCTGGAAGTGTTTGAAGGGGGTGAGTGTAGAGAGAGCTTTACCCTGTATCTAACCCCGTGCTGTCCCTGTCCTGGGAGTGGTTGAAGGGGGTCAGTGTAGAGAGAGCTTTACTTTGTATCTAACCCCGTGCTGTCCCTGTCCTGGGAGTGTTTGATGGGGGACAGTGTCGAGGGAGCTTTACCCTGTATGTAACCTCGTGCTGTCCCTGTCTCTGGGAGTGTTTGAAGGGTGTCAGTGTAGAGGGAGCTTTACCCTGTATGTAACCCCCGTGCCGTCCCTGTCCTGGGAGTGTTTGAAAGGGGACAGTGTAGAGTGAGCTTGTACAGGAAATCTCTGTCAGAGCTGCAGAATACTGAGAGCCTGGAAGGTTTTGTGAATTAGTTTTCAAATAATACCGCCACTGTTTTGGATCAGTCAGGTGAAAAGCGTACGAAAAATGAGTTTCTCTTTCCTTACTTTAATCAATTACTGCTATTGACACGAGATGTTTCTCAATGGCAGGCCTGAGCCAAACTTCAAATCTCAATGATTGTGTCTGCTTCATCTCAACTAATGATTTCTCAGCCATGTGTCCAACTGTATGATCCTGCATTGTGTGTTGCTGCACAGAAAGAGGCCAATCAAGCCTGCTCTGCCATTCAGTGTAATTATTACTGATCTGATAATCCTCAACTCCACTTCTCCTGCCTTTTCTCCATGACCCTTGATACCCTTCCTGATTAAAAATCTATCTTAGCCTTGAATATTCTATCGTGACTAATATAGGATATAAAATAGGATTAAGAGATGGGGAGAATGGCTGTGTTTAGATCAACCCCATGTCATGACATGACCATGGTGTGGGGACAGGTAAGAAAACATGGAAGGCTATAGGAAAGATGTTGTTGAACTTGAAACAGTTTTCGGAAAAGATTTACAAGGACGTTGCCAGGGTTGGAGGGTTTGAGCCATAGGTGTGGCATGGAGGGTTTGAGGCTGAATAGGCTGGGGCTATTTCCTGTGGAGTGTTGAAGGCTGAGGGGTGACCTTACAGAGGTGTCTAAAATCATGAGGGGCATGGATAGGGTGAATAGCCCAGTGTAAGGGAGTTCAAAACTAGAGGGCATAGGTTTAAGGTGAGAGGGAAAAGATTTAAAAGGGACCTGAGGGTCAACTTTTTCACACAGAGGGTGGTGTGTGTATGGAATGAGCTGCCAGAGGAAGTGGTGGAGGCTGGTACAATTACAACATTTAAAAGGCATCTGGATGGGTATATGATTAGGAAGGGCTTAGAGGAATATGGGCCAAACGTTGGCAAATGGGACAAGATCAGATTGGGATGTCTGGTCGGGGTGGATGAGTCGGGCCAAAGGATCTGTTTCTGGGAGGTGCTGGGACGTGTAGGGGAGAACGGGGTCGGGGTTGGGGAGAGCAGGGGAGAGCGGGATGGGGGCTTGAATGGAGTGTGGGAGAATGGGGAGAGCAGGGTGGGGGCAGCAGTTATGTCCCTGTGACCTACAGTACCTTAAAGAAAGGAGGGTGATGGAGAGGCTGAGGATGAGAATCCAAAGGCTGGCACCTGAAAACTCAGCCAAGAAGAGTCAGGCACCTGGATGGTATGGCGCCCATTGTGTAGAAACAGAGCGCTCAGGGATCAGTGAGAGGGTTTAACAGCAGGTGAAGAGGTGAGAGTGACAGGCAAAGTTGGAATTAAACACTTGGAGTATTTAATATTCGGGCCACAGAGGGACCTGGAGCTCAGATCAGTAATTGAGGACAAAGACAATGGATGCTCAAGCCCATTGCAGAATAAAAATCCGCTTTTTCCCTTTCTGTCTCAACTTCCTCGGCCAGTGATTTATTACTGAGCTATCCTTTCATCAAAATTCAGTTTCCTCCAGTGCCTTAACCCAAGGTCACACCACATATAACAGCTCAGCATTACTCTATCTTCAGTCTCATTCTCTCTCAGGCTTGTGCAACTCACCAAGGGGCTGTAGGACATCACTCAGGAGCTGAGGGCTTGCTGATTTTCCCCTCTCTCACACTAAGGAACTGAGGCCAAATGGCATATTTGCACATCTCCCACAGAGCCAGCATTGGAAAACGTAATGACTGTTTGGAGAAACAAGTTTCTTCTCCAAATATTCACTCGTTCTTCATCGGGGAATGGTCAAAGACACTTGGTCTTCATCCAAGTCACCTTGTCTAAATGTGATGGCTCCCACAGCTGCTCTGCCATGTTTGTATTTGTTGAAACTCTTTGATCAGGAAACAGATGCTAACATTATACTCACGCCGCACCCCCAGGGACCAGGACTGGTACATTTAGCATCTCACAGGATGAAAACAGAACCCTTAATCTCCAAAACCCGAAATAACCCCACACCACACTCCCCTAACTCTCTGTCCTCTGAACCCCACAGTCCCATAATCCCACTCTTCCCAACCCCACTTTCTGCTATAACAAGCATGGGGCTGGATGAACACAGCAGGTCAAGCAGCATCATAGGAGCAGGAAAACTTGACGTTTCGGGCCTAGACCCTTCATCAGAAAAATGATTTTTCTGATGA
>JAHRHZ010000008.1:17845593-17887967 GCA_024137785.1 Ginglymostoma cirratum | reverse complement strand
GCTCCCTGATTGTACCATGTTAACAGCCCCAATCAGGGAACTCATATTCTGAGGTCCACCTGGCTGACCTCGTTACAAACAGTACAATGGAGTCATAGAGTCTTACAGCATGAAAATGGAGCCTTCAGTCCAACTCATCCACGCCAATAAAGTCTCCCAAACTAAACTAGTCCCATTTGCCTGCGCTTGGCCCATATCCTTCTAAACCTTTCCCATCCATGTGCCTATCCAAATGTTTTTTGAATGTTGTAACTGTACCTACATCTACCACTGCCTGTTCATTCCATACACATACCGTCCTCCGTGTGAAAAGCTTGCCCCTCAGCTGCTTTCTAAATCTTTCCCCTCTCGGCTGAAACCTACGCCCTCTAATTTTGAACTCCCCTACCCTGGGGAAAATACCTTTAACATTCACTTTATCTATGCCCCTTATGATTTTATAAACCTCTACAAGGTCACCCCTCAACCTCCTACACTTCAGGGAAAAGTTCCCCAGCCTATCCAGGCTGTCCCTATAACTAACCTGTATCTTCACATGCTAACAGCAAAAACAATTTTTAACAAAATGCTGAAGTGGGACACAATCCAGGGATTTGTAGCTCAGACCTGGGGGTCTTACCAACTGATCTATTTGGGGATGACACTAATCATCGAGTTAACACTCATGTTATTTTGACCCTGACAGCATGAGGTATGGTTTCTAAGTTCTGCCTTAATTACTCAGAAATAATATCTCCAGCCCAGTCCAACATGTCCTCAAAAACCTCTCTGGCAATCAGCAGCTAAATTATTTAAACTTTAATCTTTACAATCCTCGAGATAGGATGTTCTCAGACAGCTAAATATATCAAGTGTAATTATAACTCACTAATTTTCCTTCTAGCATTGATACAGATTACCATTTATTTTTTAAAAACTCATTTTTTTAATAGAGCTGAGGAAATATAATTAAATGCAAACATACATTTCCTTTTCAAAGTCTTCGTTATTTAACGGGCACGATGTTCAATGTTTGCACACGGCATCTGCAATGTTATGTAAATGCTTTGTAAAGTCACTACATGGCTTTCTCAGTGAGATCCATTTTATATTCATTAAACGAACCACACAATACCATTTTATTTCACCACAATTTAAAAGGACAGAAGGTGGTGGGGTGGTAGCATGCTGGTCACTTAACTAGCAATCCAGGCCCTCAGAGCTGGTGACATGGGGTTTGAACCCCACCTTGGCAGATGGTGGAAGTTGCTTATCCACCTCAGAAGATCTAAGTTCAAGACCCATCTACTCCAGAGGCATGTTATATCTGAACAGGTTGCTTGTTTAAAAAGAAGAGCTTAGACGGTATTTGTGTATCTGAAGGTTAAATGATGGCACTGGGGTATTGCCCCTACCTCTAGATGAGAAGGTCTAAGTCCTTCCTGCCCAGGAAGTGTGTCTGAATGTAACTAAAAGCAGAGGAGATATCTGGAAGATAAGAGTAAACATCTCACTCTCAAAACTCCCCGCTGTCCCGCTGGTGTGGCCAAATCACAACATCGTTTAATGAATTGTGCATTAGCAGCTCCTGAGTGTCCCTGAGTTGGCTCTGATGTGATCTGTTATGTTGCTTAAACAGCTCCACGGGTGGCGAAATAACCTCATAATGTGCTGAAATGAAGATATTTTCCTCATCAACCTGTTCAGAGCTGTTATTACACAGGATGGGAACCCAGGCCTGCTGACTCAGAGGTAGGGACACTACCACTGCGCTACAAGAGTCCCTGTGTTGGGGGTCAACTGGAATTGGAATCACGGAGACATACCTTGCCAGGAGAGATCCAAGCCTTTGCCCAAAGGGTAGGAAATGTCCAGTTGGCTGTTTATATCCATTCGGTGAACTGGGGGGAAGGGATTCAGTTAATGGGGAACTGGGGGCTGCAGTAGATAAATATTTACTTAACCTGTGAATAGCGAAGGCTGAGAGAGAGAGAGGGAGAGTTTCCTGATGAAAAGCTTTGACAGGGTAGGTGCAGAAAAAATGTTTCAGTTTGTGGGACAGTCTGATGTTCCTGCAGAATTCAGAGGAAACTTCACCCAGAGGATAGGGAGAATATGGAACTCATGATGTCTAGGCATTCTGTCCCTGTCCAGGGAGTGTTTGATGGGGACAGTGTACACGGAGATTTACACTGCATCTAACCCTGCACTTTTTTTTAATTTAATCAGTTTTGTGGGATGTGGGCGTCACTGACTGGGCCAGCACGGTTATTGCCCGTCCCTAGTTGCCCCCTTGAGAAGGTGGGGGTGAGCTGCCTTCTTGAACCGCTGCAGCCCACTTGCTGTGGGTTGACCCACAATGCCCTTAAGGAGGAAATTCCTGGATTTTGACACAGCGACAGTGAAGGAACGGTGATATATTTCTAAGTCAAGATGGTGAGTGGCTTAGAGGGGAACTTGATGCTGGTGGTATTTCCATATATCTGTTGCCCTTGTCCTTCTAAATGGAACTGGTCGTGGGTCCCCAGAACATTAGCTGAGTTTCTGGATTAGTAGCCTAAGAGATAACACCCCCCAGGCCATTGCTTTCCCCAGCTGCCCTTGTCCTGGGAGTAAAAACAGAAGTTGCTGGAAAAGCTCAGCAGGTCTGGCAGCATCCGTGAAGAGAAATCAGAGTTAACATTTCGGGTCTGGTGACCCTTCCTCAGAACACTGAGGAAGGTTCACTGGACCCAAAACGTTAACTCTAATGTTTTTCTTCATAGATGCTGCCAGACCTGCTGAGCTTTTCCAGCAACTTCTGTTTTCATTCCTGATTTACAGCACCTGTGGTTCTTTCAGTTTTTATCTGCTGGACCTGGGAGCGTTTGAGGAAATAAAACAATCGAGATTTTTCAGTTCATACCCCTAATCAAAAGAAAACAATGCCATTAAAAAAAAATTAAATAAGAAGCTTTGAAATAAGACTTTAAATGGTGATAGAGGTATAATTTTTCCAGGTCAGTAACAGAGCATTCCTTCACACAGTGAAATGAAGCAGGTGATTAAAATAATCAGTTTCAAAGTGATCTTTTTCGCAATTTTGTGCATTCAGCCTGGCTGTGAAGGTTTCAGCTTACAGGATAAATCCACGGGCAGTAAAACTCTAATCATTCCATTATCCATTAAGTCAACAGCAGCGCAAAATAATGGATATTGCTCGATCACACATGCCGGCAGCTGTCCTCCTGACAGAATGTCAAAATATACGCACACTGCTAATGTATCCCTGCCTTTCCCAATGTCAACCTTTGGCAGTGGAGTGGACTAGCATTGTGGTCAAGGTGATTCCATGTCTTAGTGAGTATAACAACCAACGCCTGAGTCATAAGGATCTAAACCTCTCCAGAGATTTCAACACAACATGTGTTCCTGAGGGAGTGCTGCACTGTCAGAGATACGGTCTTTCAACTGAGAAGTTAAACTGAGCACCGTCTACCGTCGCAGTTGGACCCAAAGGATCTATTTCAAAGAAGAACAAAGGTGTTCCCATCTGTTTCTTATGCATTGTCAACAAAAACGACCAAAACAAATGGACCTTCTGATCATTATTTCGTTCCTTGCCGTGCACAGATTGACTTCCCCATTTGCTACTGTACAGGAGTGGTTACAGCTCAAGGTTCCTCACTGGTTCTAAAGTTTCTTGATATGTCATAAAAGGTGCTATATAAATGCAATTCTTTCTTATCTAACTTCTCACTGATGTGGAGCTGCTGGTGTTGGACTGGAGTGGACACAGTCACAAGTCACACGTGCCAGGTTATAGTCCAGGTTATAGTCCATCAGGTTTATTTGAAATCACAAGCTTTCGAAACATTGTTCCAAGTGACTACACCTGACGAAGGACCAGCGCCCCGAAACATTGTGATTTCAAATAAACCCGCTGGACTATAACCTGGCATCATGTGACTTCTGTCTTAACTTCCCACTAACTGCGGGTTATTCTCTTTTAGTTACAGAGGAGTGAGATTCACATTCTCACTGCTCCATAGGTCAAAGATGAACACAAGCACCAACAGGTTCAAGAACAGCTTCTTCCCTGCTGTTATCAGCCTTCTGACCCCTTAAATTTCACATCTCATGTTGACCTTACTTTGTGCACCTCCTGTGCAGTGTAACCTTGTCTGCCTCGCTCTGTCTAAGCATCCTATGATCTGTATGCTCTTGTTTGCTATGATCTGCCTGTACTGCTCGCAAAATAAAACTTTTCACTGTACTTAGGTACAAGTGACTAAAATAAATCAAATCAAAAGAATTACTCCTGAAATCCCTTCCAGATTTATTAATGATTATTTTATAATTTATGCCTTCAGTTTTGTCCCCTACCCAACTCCTCCCAACAATTTGAGACATTTTCTCTCTGTTTACACAATCAAACACTTTCATGATCTTAAACATTCTGAGTAGTTCACCTTTCCGCCTCTGTTTTCGAGTAGGAAGTGCCTCCACTTAGAACAGAGTCATAGTGATGTACAGACCCTCCGGTCCAACTCGTCCATGCTGACTAGATATCCTAAATTAATTTAGTCTCATTTGCCAGCGTTTGATCCATATCCCTCTAAACCCTTCCTATTCATGTACCCATCCAGATGCCTTTTAAATGTTGTAATTGTACCAGCCTTCAGCACTTCCTCCGGCAGCTCATACCATACACGCACCACCCTCTGCGTGAAAAAGTTGCCCCTTAGGCCCCTTTTAAATCTTTCCCCTCTCATCTTAAACCGATATCCTGTATTTTTGGACACACCCGCCCCAGGGAAAAGACCTTGTTTATTCACCCTATCCATGCCCCTCATGATTTTATAAACCTTTATAACGTCACCCCTCAGCCTCCAACACTCCAGGGAAAATAGCCCCAGCCCAATCAGTTTCAATGTAATAGCTTAAACCCTCCAACCCTGGCAACATCCTTGTGAAATCTTTCTGAACTCTTTCAAGTTTCACAACATCTTCCCTATAGCAAGGAGACCAGAACTGTACGCAATATTCAAAAAATGGCCTAACCAATGTCCTGTACAGCCACAACATGACTTCCCAACTCCTGTACTCATTGCACTGAACAATAAAGGGAAGCGTACCAAATGCCTTCTTCACCGCCCTGTCTACCTGTGTCTCCACTTACAAGGAACTGTGAACCTGCTCCCCAAGGTCTCTTTGCTCAGCAACACTCCCCAGGACCCAACAATTAGGTGTCTAAGTCCTGCCCTGTTCAGTCTTCCCTAATAGTTATCACCTTTTAGTTCTGTTATCTTCTCTAAAAATTTTTTTTTAAATATGTAGATATTTTGTGGTCGAAGCCTCAGTCTAGTTTATCATAAAACCTGCCAACTCAAGAAGAGAGTTTGCTCCCCAAGGGTATAGGGAACAATATGTACAATAACCTTCAAGCCATTGCATCAAGGAAGACACTACAAAGATTCAGTAATTTTTTTTTGATTAATCTCAGGCTCTCTCTGAGGAAATCAGCATCGGCAAACTCACTGGACTCTTATGATTCAAATTAGATTGATCACTTGCCTGGAGTTAACGCACAATGTTCATCATTGTGTTTTCTTTACTATCATTAACTGTCATCCTGTCCAATAGATTTTGAGGGATTTGTGCAATTCTCTGCATATCCCTGAACTGGTTTGAAATATTTGTGTGTCAGGGCAGTGTGGAGAGATGGGCCAGAAGACAGTCCGAGAGGTTAGTAGAATGATAGAAATTGACAGCACGGAAGGAGGCCATTCAGCCCCAGTGTGTCAAGGAGTGATCTATTCTATCTTGCCAACTCTTGGTCAGTGGCTCTTGAGATCATGTCACTTGAAGCGTATTTTCTAAGCCTTCTTAAAACGGGTTAAGAGCTTTTGCATGCATCACTGTTCCAGGCAGTAAATTCCACATTCCCCCACACCCTGTGGGTGAAAAAATTACTCCTGAACTCCACCAGTTCCTTTATACCCATGGCCCCTGGATATTGACTTCTCTACTATTAGAAATCGGTACCTTCTGCCCACTCCATCCATTTCCCTCATCATTCCATTAATCTCAATTTAATTTTCCCTCAACCTTTTCTGTCCCAAGGAAAACACCCCCCAGCCCATATAATCTATTGTCATCGTTATTATTCTCAATTCCTGGTAATCTCCTCTGTGCCCCCTTCCTATTTAATGGTATACCATGGACTGCAAGGGTTCAGGAGGCAGCTCACTATCACCTTCTTGGGGCAATTAGGGATGGCCAGTAGGTGTTAGTGCCGCCTACGATGCACATGTTCCACGAATGAAGTTTTAAAGTCCTCCCTAACATCATTTCCATAAAGTAGTAAGCCAGAAGAGGGGGAAACATATTATGTTTGAAATATAAGGGGAATGTAGCACTGTTGCCTCATAGCACCAGGGACCCGGGTTTGATCCCACCCTCGGGCGACCGTCTGTGTGGAGTTTGCATATTCTCCCCGTGTCTGCGTGGGTTTCCTCCAGTTTTCTCCCACAGTCCAAAGATTTGCAGGCCATGTGCACTGGCCATGGGAAGTTGTCCATAGTGTCTTGGGTGGGAAATGCAAGGATAGGGCAGGGTGAGTGGGATGCCCTTTGGAGGGTCGGTGTGGACTTGCTGGGCCGAATGGCCTGCCCCCACGCTGTAGGGATTCTATGATTCTATAAGAGAGTTGGCAGCTACACTGAGCTGGTGCAAAAGAGGAGTTGATGCCTCAGGTACATCAGCCATGAACTTGTCAAATGGCAGAGTAGCCTTGAGGGGCCAAGTGGCCTGCTCATCCTCCTGTTTCTTACATCTTAGCGTCATATAGCACAGAAACAGACCCTTCAGTCCAACGAGTCCACGTCAAACACAATTCCAAACTAAACCAGTCCCACCTGCCTGCTCCGGGCCCACATCCCTCCAAACGTTTCCTATTCGCGTATCTACCCAAATGTCTTTTAAAAGTTGTAATTGTACCCACGTCCACCACTTCCTCAGGAAGATCATTCCACACACGAGCCACCCTCTGTGTAAAACATTTGCCCCTCATGTCTTTTTCAAACCTCTCTCCTATCACTTTAAAAATGTGTCTCCTGGTCTTGAACTACGCCCCAAATCTGGTCTCACAAGTGTTTCAAATTATTTGAGGACAATCTCTTTCTTATTAAATTCTAAGCTTTGATTAACTGAGGCAAGAGTATTGTCGGTAGGCTGCTAATCTAGGGACACAGGTAATGTTTTGTGTTCAAATCCCACCACGGCAGATGGTGGAATATAAATTCTTTGGGGGAAAAACTGGAATTAAGAGTCTTATGATGATCATGAAACTATTGTGGATTGCCAGGAAAAACCCATCTGGTTCACTAATATCCTTTAGGGAAGGAAACTACCATCCTTACCTGGTCTGGCCTACATGTGACTCCAGACAGCAATGTGGTTGACTCTTAACTGCCCTGTGGGCAATTAGGGATGGGCAATAAATGCTGGTCTAGCCAGAAATGTCCTCATCCCGCGAAGGAACAAAGGGATAAAGAACTATCACTGCAAGGAGTAGCCTGAGCAGAAAGGTAGAAACCTGTTTATCACAGAAACTAACATCAAGTAGCCATCATTGTCAAATTATATTTAAAATTGGATATTACTTTCTCAGGATTGCAATCTTTGATGTGGATTATTTACTTTGGCAGGAAGAGCAGAGGAGCTGTATATGCTTTAAAAGGGGAAAGGCTGCAGTAAACTACAGCACAGGGGGATTTGGGACCCTAATGCATGTATCACAAAAAACTCGCACCCATGTTCACTCAGTAACAGGGAAGCCCAGTGGAATATTGGCTTTTATTTCAAAGGGAGTGAAGTATAAATGAAAAGGATTTCCTAAAACTATACAAGGCACCATTCAGACTGTTGCTGGAATGCAGTGAACAGTTCCTTATTTAAGGAAATCTACACTAGCACTGGAGGTCTTCCAAAGACGGTTTAATAAATTGATCCCAGTTATTAAGGGACTCTCTTATGTGGCGAGGTTGAGTAGATTGGGCCTGTATTCGTTGGAACTTAGAAGAAAAAAAGATGACTTTATTGCAACATGTAAGATTCTCAGAGGACTTAACAAGGGAGACATGGAAAGGTTGTTCCCCTTTGTGGGGAGTCTAGATGTGTCCAAAATGTGTGGTCCAGAGGACTGGAAGGCATAAAGTCAGAACAATGGGTCACACGTCTAAGACAGAGATGAGGAGAAATTTCTTCTCTCAGAGGAAAGTGAATCTGTCGAGGCTGGGTCATAAGTATGTTGGAGGCAGAGAGATTCTTTGGTTCAATGAGGGAATCAAGGGTTATGAGGGAAAGGCAAGAAAGTAGAGTTAAGGATGATCAGATCAGCCATGATCTCATGGAATGGCAGAGCAGACTGGATGGGCTGAATGGCTTACTTCTACTCTCACATTTATACTGCACCTTTGAGTATCACATCCCGAGGGACTTCACAGGAATAGTCAAATAGCTGAGCACGAAACACATGAGGCGATACTTGTGTATTTGACCAAGAGCTTGTTCAAAAAGAATTGGTCCTTAAGGACCTTGTAAAAGACAAAGAGGTAGAGAGTGAGAGATATAGGAAGGGAGCTCAGGGAAGCAGAAGGCTGGACTCTCAATGGACGAGCACTGAGAATAAGTAACAAGCAAGAGACCAGAAGTGAAGCAAAACAAGGTGCTGTCAGTTTGATGGAGCCCACAAAAATGGTGGAGTTTAAAGGGAAATGTGATGGGGAGGGGGAGGATTTTAAAATGGAAGCATTGTCAGACTGGGAGCCAACGTAGGTCAGTGGTGGGTGAATAGTCTATGTGAGAGTAGGGATTAGCAGAGTCTCGAGGGAGCTGAGGTTATTGGAAGCTGGAGACTGTTCAGGAGAGTGTTGGAATCGGCAAGTACAGCAGTAACAAAGCAAGCCGCTGAGGCAGAGGCAGAGATGGCTCTTATTGCTGAGAAAACTCAGCAAGTCTGGCAGCATCTGTGGAGAGTTAATGTATTGGGTGCGTTAACCCTTTTGCAGACCAGTTGTTATGAGACCAGACCCAAGCCATCTCCCAAATCTTTCACATTCCCTAGAGGACTCAAATTGCCCTCAGGGGAGACGGCGCTAAAAAAGAGGGATAGGGAAGGAAAGAGTGAATTTCTCCAGTTCCATGGTTCTAGTTATCCAGAAAACTTTCACAGTGAAGAGATCAGAGTGGGTTCAGCAAACCTAATAATCTCAGTGAAATGGAAATGATGTCAGTAATGTAAAAGTGTGAAGAGTGGCCATTATTGTAAACTGGGTCAATGGACAGAGTCCAGTGGAGCAGACAGAGTACAATTTACTGCTCATCCATCACCATCACGGGAGCTCACAACTGATAACATCAGCTCTACTCAAATAATGATCGAACCATCAATAGCATTCCTCTCCCCATTCTCAGGTTAATCACTTACACACAGTTACCCGTCCTCAGTTGTCACACTCCTATTAGGCTCCCACACCCGTTATAGATATTTAAACATTACACTCCAGGTGGGACTTGAGCACAGGTCTCCTGACCAAGAGATAGGGACACTACCACAGTGCCACAGGAAGCTTCCACAGTCTTCAACTACCGACTCTTCAAGTGGGCGGTAAGAGACTTTCAGGCATTGGGCTCCCATTCACCTCACTCTTCAAGTTGTTGCCAACTGTCTGGGATTGGCCTGGTATCTCTCTGTGTCGGAGATAAATCTGCAGAAGACCAGTGCAAGACACTCCAGTGTGAAAAACATGGTGCTTAAGGTGGGGTTCAAAATGCTGCGGGCTTTACAACAATATTTAGAAACATTTTCATCTATTCATGGGTCAAAGTAATGGAAATGGAGCATCAAAAGGCAACCAAGGTTAATGTTCAGGTTAACTCTTTGTCAGTCCTGAAATATTGACTCTATTTCTCTCTCCACAAATGCTGCTGAGTTTCTCCAGCAATTTCTGCTTATGCTTTAAAAAAAAACCATCTGGTTCACCAGGGAAGGAAATCAACCATCTTTACCCAGTCTGCTCTACGTGTGACTGGAGGATCCACAGAAATGCGGGTTGACTTTTAACAATTTGGGATGGGCAATGAATGCTAGCCCAGCCAATGATGCCCACATCCCATGGTCAAATCTAACAAAATGTGTAGCAACAAGCAGTGACACTATGTTAAAAACTGAAACAGAAACTGCTGGAAAGGCTTAGCACGTCTGGCAGCATCCGTGGAGAGAAATCGGAGTTAACGTTTCAGGTTGAATGACCCTCAGAACTGATGGTGGCTTGAAAAATGTTGATTTTTATGCAGAAGATTGAGTGGGGGGAGAAATGAGTAAATGATAGCTGGGGATGGAACCCAAACAGAAAGAAGAACAGTGGACATACAATGGAGTGGATAATGATATGGCTAGTAGGGGGAATAGCTATTAAGGGAGACTGATGGTGGCGAACAATCAGTTGTGTGCAACAGCTGACTATGTGTTCTGAGGAGAGGTCACTGGACCCGAAATGTTAACTCTGATTTCTCTCTGCAGATGCTGCCAGACCTGCTGAGCTTTTCCAGCAATTTTTTTGTTTGTTTCTGATTTACAGCATCCGCAGTTCTTTCGATTCTTATGTGATAACGAGGCCTGCGCGTGGGGGCAAATTACTGAAGATGCTGGCATCTGTATTGAAAACAACAAATGCTGGAGATCACAGCGAGTCAGGTAGTATCCATGGAGAGAAAGCAAGCTAACGTTTCAAATCTAGATGACTCTTCATCATAGCTTTGTTGGTCTACTGGTGTGTGGGGGTTGGGGTAAGGACATGGGAGAGCTCAAGCCCTAAAGTTATCGAGCTCGATATTGACTCCAGAGGGCTGCAGGGTCCCCAAGTGAAAAATAAAGCGCTGTTCTTCCAACTTGCGCTGAGTTTTAACAATAACTTAAACATATTTGTGGGCACTAGTGTGTTGGATCACCAGCAATAACTCTTTAAAATACCCCTGCTGAATCTTTCACAAACGTCAAATCTACATTCCAGCTGAGAAACATCAACTCTGACAATACAGCACCCACTCAGTCCTGTACCTAGATCAATCATTTCGATTTGTAACAGAGAGGAACAAAAACAGAAGATGCTGGAAATGCTCAGCAGGTCTGGCAGCATCTGTGAAGGAGAAAACAGAGTTAACATTTCGGGTCCGGTGGCCCTTCCTCCGAACTGCTGCCACAACTGTAACAGAGAGGAACTTGAACCAATAACCTCCTCACTCATAGGCATAAATAGTTTCTTCTTTACAGCCATGGTCAGTATCAAATTGCTAGAGTGAGGAATTTAATACGAGTGTGCTAACAGTCCGGGGAATAACATAGCTCTGCAGCTTCCAGTGGATCCCTGCCTGTGATCTTTGGAGAGTAGAATGAACTCATTAAAAATCTAATAAATATCATCTCCAACAGTAACACGTTTCTTAAGAGTCCGAAGCAGTCAATTCAACGAAAGTACAGGATTTGTTATTTTTGAGTTGAATCATCATGCAGAAAAAAAACTCAGAAAAATGTATCCATGCAAATTGGAATTTCTCGTTGACTGCCGACAGTACAAAACCATTTTATACCATGAACACCACGAAAATGACTATGACTCTGAGATATGCTTTTGGAAATAAATTGGAGGTGCTCAGGTGGACTAGGAGCACCGCGCAGTGTACCTTTTAACAGAGAAAGTGAAACTCATTTTGAATTTCATTTAGATATCCAATTGAGCTCTGACAACCTCCTGTATTAAATCAGAGCCTGCACTCCTCTGTAAGATCAGAGCTGTAGACTGACAATGCAAAAGAGACAAATCCCATTATAAAGTCATTATACTGGTGTCAATTTTCCGAGTGCCTGGCTCTTGATGGACAGATTACAGTGGGGTGGGGGGAGGAGAGGGTGACAGGTACAGAAATATTGAGAGGAACATCGAGTTTTGTCAACAAAATAAACAGATTGATGTGAGGGTCAAGCGTGGTGGGGTTACTGAGTATTGAGGGACTGAGTTCTGGATAGGCTAGGCTTGTTTCCACTGAAGGTTAGTGTGGAAACATCAGCACAGACTAGATGGACCAAAGGATCTTTTCAGTGTTGTATGACTGTTAGAAGAGTTGGGGTAGGGGGAGTGATTTCATTGAAGTGTATAAAATCCTGAATGGCCTTGACAAGGAGCTTGTTTCCTCTTGTAAAAACCAAAAGAACTGCAGATGCTGTAAGTCAGAGACAAAAATAGAAATGGCTGGAAAAGCTCAGCAGGTCTGGCAGCATCTGTGGGGAGAAATCAGAGCTCTGAGGAAGGGTCAGTCAACCTGAAACATTAATTTCTGATTTCACCCCACGGATACTGACAGACCTGCTGAGATTTTCCAGCAACTTCTGCTTTTGCTTCTTCTTGTGGTTGCTTCCAGGACTAGGGAACATTGTTTCAAAATCAGAGGTCGCCCTTTTAGGATAGAGATGAGGAGAAGTTATTTTCTCCCATGAGGTTAACTTAGAACTCTCTGCCTCCAAAGACAGTGCAGGTGGGTGATGGGGGGGTTGGGGGTTGGGGAGCGGTCACTGAATATTTGTAAGATGGAGGTGGATGGATTCCTGTGAGGCAAAGGAGTCAAAGATTATTGGGGTAGCCCCTGGACTGACCTATCTCCTCCCTACCCCCCTACCTACACTCACCTTTACTGGTTCCATCCCCGCCTCTTCGACTTGTCTGCCTCCTCTCCACCTATCCTCTCCTCTATCCATTCTCTATCCGCCTCCCCCTCTCTCCCTATTTATTTCAGAACCCTCTTCCCCTCCCCCATTTCTGATGAAGAACCATTTCTGATGAAGGGTTTAGGCCCGAAACGTCAAGTTTTCCTGCTCCTATGATGCTGCTTGACCTGCTGTGTTCATCCAGCCCCATGCTTGTTATCTGGGGTAGATGAGAATGCAGGATTCAAAACATAAACTGATCAACCATAACCATATCGAATGGGGGAGCAGGCTCGAGGGGTTGAATGGCCTACTTTTGCTCCTTATTTGTAGTTTGTATGGTTCTCAAAAGGCTCCGTCTTTGCTCTGTGGGTTCTCGGTTGAAGGATTGTAGGGTTAATCCCCATTCCAGGCGTTTGAGTGCATATGATTCACGTTTTCCTGGATCGAACTTTATCCTCCAGTCAGAATCCCCCAAAAACTACATCTAGTCATTGCCGTGTTGCTTAAACGATATACAGTATTTGTTCAGGGATGTACTTGTCACTGACCTTCCCAGTTTTTACTGCTCATCACTGACTGACCTGGAGAAAGTGGTGGTAAGTTCCATTCTTAATGCACTGCAGTCCCTAGGCCGTGGGGACATCTCCCAACAGCTCTGTTAGGAAATGAATTGTAGGCTGATGGCTTGTGGAATCTTTCTGTACACAGATCAGCTGTGCCATTTCTTACGTTACAGAATGTGGAGGCGCTGGTGTTGGACTGGAGAGGACAAACAGACAGTCACACGACACCAGGTTATAGACCAACAGGTTTGTTTGAAATCACAAGCTTTCAAAGCGCTGCTCCAAGTGACTACACCTGACCAAGGGGCAGCACTAAGAAGGCTTGTGATTTCAAATAAACCTGTTGGGCTATAACCTGGTGTCGTGCAACTTATGACACCAGTCCGAAACCAGCACCTCCACATCATAATTGTATTGAATGGTGAAGCAGGCTCGAAGGGCTGAATGGCCTATTCCTGTTCCTAGTTTCTATGTTTCCATGTACAGACGTCCTGATCATAGAATCCCTACAGTGTGGAAACAGACCCTTCGGCCCAACAAGTCCACACCGACTCTCAGAGCATCCCACCCAGACCCATCCATCAATAACCCACCTAATGTACACATCCCTGAACACTATGGGCAATTTAGAATGGCCAATCCACCTGGCCTGCACATCTTTTGGATGTGAAAGGTGCTACATAAATTCAAGCTCTTCCCTTTTTAAGGCACGGCTGTTATACACAGTAGCAGTGTTTGTCAGCAAATTTGAATTCCCTATTTTAAAATGAAGGTTACGAAACTGGTCTCAGTTAAATGTGTTGGTTCAGTTTGGCCATAAGCTGCAATGTATGATACAGGCCTAACCAACATGTGCAAAACATCTCCCACATCTCCTACAAATGCTCAATGCCCAAGCCCCAGCCCCTCCTCCAATAACAATATAGAAACGGGTTAGTTTCTCTCATTTCTCGGATTTTTCAGCTGTGCCTAAATGTGTCAGTGAGACAAGTGTCTGCATTTCTTCCTAAAATAAAATTGCACTCAATTTCTCTTCCCTCTGTAGCTGCCAAAACGTCGGCTGTCTGGGTTTGGGCAGCTGCTGCGCATGGAGCGGCCGCGGGGAGGCAGTGCGGGGCCGTTGTCTGCCCAATGCTTGTTGAAGGGGACGAGCTGAGTGCTGTGTGTGTGAGAGACCGAGGAACGCGGAAAGAGCAGACTTTGCAGTTTGTGTCTCACTCCCCTACGCCTGCCGTTTGCTACAATCCCACTCTCATTAACTGCACCCATCATTTTCCAGGAGCGAGAGGAGGAGGAGGCTGTACAAATATATTTATGATATAAGTAACTGTTGCTGTCCTGGAACAGGGGTCCCAGAGACAGGGCTGGCTAGAAAGGGTACTGCTAGCAAGGCAAAGTTCTCGCTTGAGAAAGGACTCTCCTGTTCGATTTGAGCATTGTTTCCAGCGCGTTTATTATGCCAACTGAGAAAGAACGACTTTTCAGAGCACTTAAAGACTTAGTGCAAAAACCTGGGAATGGGATCTGTGCTGACTGCCAACTACCAGGTATGTTCTGACCAGTCTCTTTGTATTGGCTGCATTGGAAAGTTTCTGTGTGTGTGTGTGTAAGATGGATCCAAGAGAGCGACAGGTCACTGCTGACTCTATTAAAACAGATCTGTTCTCCCCTGCAACTTTACTGATCATCCAGCTGGGTAATGAACTGGGAGGAAGTTGGTCGACTTCAACCGAGAGGCTCCTGAAGGGCTCAGGAGGAGAAATTGCAGAATTATTCTACCACAGAAGCGGGCCATTCAGCCCATCTTGGCTGCACTGGCTCCTGGAGTATATTGACTGCCAAACTTGTGCCTTTTTGCCCCTTAAATCCCTGCTCATTGTTTCAAACTAAATAATCATCTAATTCCCTCTCGAATGTCTCAGTTGAACCAGGATCCAGGTTCTGAGGAAGGGTCACCAGACCCAAAACATTAACTCTGATTTCTGTCCACAGATCCTGCCGGACCTGCTGAGCTTTTCCAGCAATTTCTGTCTTTGTTTCTGATTTACAGTCTCCCTAGTTCTAACAGAATTCAATTGAACCAGCCACCACCCCCACTTCCAGGCAGTGAATCCCAATCCCAGGCCGCTCGCTGTCTGATACAAATGTTTTCTCTCCCATGCACACCTCAAATTTGCTTCTTTTGCAAAACACTTTAAATCTGTGGCCCTTCTGGTTTTCAATTAGTTTACAGTCAGAGAATTGCCGATGGCTGCATCAGAACACAACAAGTTCCATGTGTGGACAATGCCACTATAATACCAGGGGAGTGCTGCATCGCCAGAGGCTTCAGTATCTGCACTGGGCCCCATTTTCCTCTCTCTGGTGTCTGTAAAAGATTTCTAGAGCGCGTGATTCAATGACAAGTAGAGTGCTTCTTTCCAATTGCCTGAGGTAATATTTATCCTTCAACCAGTTTTACCCTGGGTCCTGTTTTATATTCATTCACAGGGTGTGGGTAGTACTGAATAGGCCAGCCATTATTGCCCAAAGGGTAGTTAAGAGTCGACCATGTTACTGGGGGTCTGGATCCACATGTAAACCAGACTGGCTAAGCATGGCAGATTTCCTGTTATTAGTTAACCACACTGGGTTTTTTTTTAGATGTGACAAGTAGATACAAGGTCTCCATTAGATCAGCTTTTACTTCATTTCAGACCTTTTTTTGTTGTTTTATTGAATTCAAATTTCACTACCTACCCTGGTGGGATTCACACCCATGTGTCCGGGATACTAACCTGAGGCCCTGCATTACTAATCCACTGACATTGTCACTACACTACCGCCCCAGCTGCTGCTGCATGTAGGATCTTGCAGTGCACAGGTCATTGCTGGGTGTAGGATCTTGCAGTGCACAGACCATTGCTGGGTGTGGGATCTTGCAGTGCACAGGCCATTACTGTGTGTGGGATCTTGCAGTGCACAGTCATTGCTGGGTGTCGGATCTTGCAGTGCACAGGTCATTGCTGGGTGTGGGATCTTGCAGTGCACAGGTCATTGCTTGGATGTGGGATCTTGCAGTGCACAGGTCATTGCTGGATGTGGGATCTTGCAGTACACAGGTCATTGCTTGGATGTGGGCTGTAGCAGTGCACAGGTCATTGCTGGATGTGGGATCTTGTAGTGCACGGTCATTGCTGGATGTGGGATCTAGCAGTGCATGGTCATTGCTAGATGTGGGATCTTGCAGTGCATGGTCATTGCTGCGTGTGGGATCTTACAGTGCACAAGTTGCATGCTGCGCTTTCTGACCTCAGAACAGTGACTGCACTTTGAATTTTTCTAGTAAGTAAAGCACTTTGTTGTCAGTCTGGCCCCACCTGGAGTCCCTGAGGCTGAGGGATGTTCTTTGAGGAGTTCTGTTGTCCAGTGAGAGGGCCCAGGTCAGTGCCTGCAGCTCCTCCACACACTTGGAATCGGTAAAGGAGACCATACAGCCTGTCATCTCTGTGCTAGCCCTCTGAAGGGTCCATCCAATCACTTGCTCTTTTGCTTTCTCCATGTCAGGTATTTATCCATTTCCTTTTTTCAAAGTTCCCATTGAATTGCCTTCCACTGCCCTTTCAGGCAGAATGTTCCAGAACACAGCAACTCGTGACAGAAAAGTGCTTTTCCTCTTGGTACTTACGCCAGTGACCTTAAATCTGCTCCAACCAGTTTGCTAAAAGGAACAGGAGTAGGCCATTCTGCCCGTCCAACCTGCCCCTCCATCCAATATGATCATGGCTGATCGAACACTTCAATGACTTTTGCCCTCCCCATCCCCATAAAGCTGTACACTACAGGCAATCTGAAACATGTGGGCAACTGTTCTCCATATTTATTCCCTCAAAACCCCTCATACATTTAAAACTCTTCCATTGAATCTGCTCTGAACCTTCTCTTCTACACAGAGAGCAAGCCTAGCGTCTCCGGTCACTTTGTCCAGAACTAAGGCTTACTGATATAGGAACAAGAGTAGGCCATTCAGCCCCTCATGCCTGTTGCATCATTCCATGAGATGATGGCTTATCTGAAGCCTAACTCCATATACCTGCCTTTGGCATATACCTTTGCTTAAAAAGTTATGTATTTCAGATTTAAAGTTAACAACTGAGGAAAGCTTACAGCTACAGACAACCTGTTACATCCCAGACTCAGTTCCCTTCGAGAGACACAGACAGAGAGAGAGAGAGAGACTGGAGAGACTGGGAGGCTAGAAAATAGCAGAAACTCCGAGCAAATACTTTGTGTCTGCCTTTGCAATAGAAATCAGTAAAAGCATCCTAAAAGTGGGCAATCAGGAGGCAAAGATAGGAGAAACCTTTAAACAGTCACCAACACGTGAGAAAATGCTCTGACAGCTGACCAGTTCCCTAGTCTTGATAACCCGCAGCCTTGGGTCACCTATAGGAATGGCTGCCCAGAGATACTGGGTCCAGTGGTTGTAACTTTACAAAATTTTAGATTCCAGAATGTTCTAGCAGTGTGGAAACAGCAAGTGAAATGTGACTCTGTTTTTTAAATTCACTTGTGGAACATGGGCATTGCTGGCTGGGCCTGCATTTATTGCACAGCCCGAGCTGCTTTTGAAATGAGTAGATCGCTGGGTCATTTCAGTGGTCAACCATATTGCTGTGGGTGTGGAGTCGCATGTAGGCCAGACCAGAGAAGGACAGCAGCTTCCTTTCCTAAAGAGTACTAGTGAACCAGATGGGTTTTTCCGACAATCGGCAATGAATTCCAGATTATTAATGAATTGAAATTCCACCATCTTCAATGGCAGGATTCAAACCCAGAAGAAAGGAGGAAGACAGAAAGCAGGAGGCTAACAGTTAGGAAGATTGTAAAATCCTTTGTGAAGCAGGAAATGTCAGGAAGTTTAGAAAATCATTGTACAGTCAGGCAGAGTCAACAGTCTCTTTTGTGAAGGAGAAATTATGTTGAGAAATTTGATTGCTTTCTGAGGAAAGGCTAGACAGGCTGGGCCTGTATCCTCCGGAGTTTAGAAAAGTTTAGACTTAAGTGAAACTTCTGAGATCCTGAAGGGAATTGACCAGGTGGATGTTGAAAGATGTTTCCTCCTGTGGAAGAATCTAGGATTTAGGGGTCATTGCTCAAAAATAAGGAGGTGCCCACTTGACACAGAGATGAGGAAGTTTTTTTTGGCGCAGAGGGTTATGAGTTTTTGGAATTCCCTTTCTCAAAAGGCAATGTATGCAGAATATTTAAATATTTTTAAAATAGAGGGAAATAGATTCTTGATTACCAAGTGGATGTAAGACTACTGCGGAATATGCAGGACCTATAGGGAAAGGCTGAACAGGCTGGGGCTATTTTCCCTGGAGCATCGGAGGACGAGGGGTGACCTTATAGAGGTTGATAAAATCATGAGGAGCATGGATAAGGTGAATAGCCCAGGTCTTTTCCCCAGGGTAGGGGAGTCCAAAACTAGAGGGTATAGGTTTAAGGCAAGAGGGGAAAGATGTAAAAGGAACCAAGGGGCAACTTTTTCATGCAGAGGGTAGTGTGTATATGGAATGAGGTGCCAAGAGAAGACGTTGGAGGCTGGTACAATTACAACATTTAAAAGGCACCTGGATGGGTATGTGAATAAGAAGGGCTTAGAGGGATACGGGCCAAATACTGGCAAATGGGACTAGATTGATTTAGGATATGTGGTCAGCATGAACAAGTTGTGCCGAAGGGTCTGTTTCCATGCTGTACTTTTCTGAGACTATGAATGTAGAGTTGAGGTTACAAATGAGATCAGCCATGACCTTATTGAATGGAGGAGCAGACTGGGTGGGCTGAGTGGCCTGCTCTTGCTCCTTGTGTTTGGCGTAGTAAAGTCCTTAGAGGATAAAACAACAACGTTGGATAAAAGGGAATCAGTTGGTGTAGTGCGCCTGGATTTCAGAAAGGCATACAATAGGTTGTCACAGAAATACACAATGCCCAAGATTGGGGCTCATAATGCTGTGAATAATGTATTAACGCGCATAGAGAATTGGCTAAATAACTGCTAACAGAACATCCAGATCAACAGGTCATTTCCAAGTTACCAAATGATAACCAGGGATTGGAACAAAGGCCACAGCTGTTTGCAATTGGAATTAATGACTCAGATGTAGGGTTGGGTATACTGTAGCTGGATGGGCTGACAATGCAAAAATACGAAGAAAACAAGTTGTTCGGAGATCATAGATACGCTGTAAAAGGTGATATTTAGGGTAAATAAGTGGGTAGACATTTGACAAAATATGAGGAAATGAGAGGTTGTCCTCTGTGGCAGGAAGAATGGAAACACAGATATTGTCTACATGGAGAGGGGTTGAAGAAAAGAATAGCATCCCTGCAAAGTGGAAGCAGGCCATTCAGCCCATTGATTCCACACTGAGCCTCTGAAGAGCATCCCACCGATACCCACCCCATCAGTATAGCCCTGCACCCACCATGGCTAGCCTACACGCCCCTGGACACTGTGGGGCAATTTAGCACAGCCAATCCAGGCTAATCTTTGGGCTGTGGGAGGAAACTCACGCAGGTACAGGGAGAACGTGCAAACTCCACATAGACAGTCACCCGAGGATGGGGGCAAACACGGGTCCCTGGCGTTGTGAGGCAGCAGTGCTAACTACTGAGCCACAGTGCCATCCATAAGAATAAGGCTGTACTGAGGGATCTGGTGCCTCTTTAATGAAAGACAGAAGTTGTTGTGTGGGGACAGCAAGTCATTAAGAAGACAAACAGAATTTATGTTGTTATTCAAGAGAGGTGGAGTTGAAAAGTGTCGATGTCTTGTTGCAACTGTGTAAGGTATTGGTGAGACCACACCTAGAGAATTGTGTACAGTTTTGGTTATCTCATGAAAGAGGGTTCTCCTGGCAAGGGAAGACATTCAGAGAGAGTGTTCACTCAGCTGAGTCCGAGGAAGAAAGGCTCATTTGAGGAAAGGTTGACCATATTTTACCGATACACATTGGAGTTTAGAAGGCTGATGGGGGATCTAACTAAAACAAATTAAACTTTTAAAGGGCATCCTGACAAATATATGAACAGGATGGCACTAGAGGGATACAGTCCCCGGAAGGGTAGGGGGTTTTAGTTGTGACGGGCATTATGTCGGTACAGGCATGGAGGGCCAAAAGGGCCTGTTCCTGTGCTGTAATTTTCTTTGTTCTTTGTTCTTTGTTCTTTGTTCTTAAATATGATTCTGAGGGGCCAAAGCAAAAACACAAATTGCTGGAAAAACTCAGCAAGTCTGGCAGCATCTGTGGAGAGAAATGAGAGTTAACATTTCAGTGGACCCGAAATGTGAACTCTGCTTTCTCTCCACGGATGCTGCCAGACCTACTGAGCTTTAACAAAAATTTCAGTTTTTGTTTCTGATTTCTACTAATTTTTTTTTGATTCCGAGGGAGCTTGGTCAGGTAGATATGGAGCAGGTGTTTTGTCTTGTAGAGGAATTCAGAATCCTGGTTTTAATAGAATGGGTTGCCCATTTAAAACAGCGATGAGGATGAATGTCTTCTCTCAGAGAGACATTAATTAATCTTTGGAATTCTTTACCCAAAGAATTGCAAAGGATGAGTCTTTGAATATATTCATGGCTGAGATCAATAAGTTCCTGAATCACAGAGTGTCAGATATTCAAGGGAGCAGAGAGCAAAATATATTTTTGGCCAAAACAGCTCAGCATTGGATGATGGGATAGCAGGGTGGGTTCAAAGAGCTGAATGGCCTACTTCTGCTTCTATTTTTTTTTGCTGTGACATTCAATTTCAAAAGTTCCCATCTTTGTTTCCTAAGGTCCCTGTGGCTTTGCCCCTCCCTATCTCTGGCACCCCTCCAGCCCTATGTACCCTCATAGATGACCACAATCTCTAACTCTCCCCTCCAGGCTGAATGAACACACGCGGGAGAACTTGTTCTGTTCGGTCAGAAAACAACGACTTGCATTTAGATAGCACTTTTCACGCAGCAAGACTTTCCAAGGTGCTTCATAGTGGCAATTACCCAGCCTAAAACTGACACTAAGACACGGAAGGAGGTATGAGACCATGTGACTCAAGGCTTGGGCAGAGGCTTGGAATGAAGGAGCACCTTAAAGGAGCCAGGAAAGGTGGAGAGGGTTAGGGAGAAAATACCAGATTTTACAACCATGTGAAGGGAATAAAATCGGGAGATGTGGAAGAGGCTCGGTTAACAGGGGATCAAGGCTCAGCTCATTGCAAACTTTGGAAAGGTCTCTGTTTCTTTCCGGATGTAAGCGGGATGTCAGCTCCAACTGCACAAATTCTCTGGATGGTATTTTTTTTTTAGCTTTTTTCTCAAGCCCATTGGCTTGAGTGTGAAATTCTCCAATGCAACCAGTAAATGTTTAGAACACAAGATAACAAGGTGTAGAGCTGGATGAACACAGCAGGCCAAGCAGAAAAGCTTGATGTTTCGGGCCTAGATCCTTCATCAGGCCTAGGGTCTAGGTCCGAAACGTCAAGCTTTCCTGCTCCTCTGATGCTGCTTGGCCTGCTGTGTTCATCCAGCTCTACACCTCGTTATCTCGGATTCTCCAGCATCTGCAGTTCCTATTATCTCTGATACAAATGTTTGGAACACAGTTGGTTTCACTTGGTGTGTTAGGATATATCCTGTGGTAACATAGAGTTTTTATTGACCCAGCTGAAGCTGGGGTTATCACTAAGGTTACATATTTTGTCTCATACACGGGATGTAATATGAGGATGAAAGCAACTCTACACTGATTCCACTGATGTACAGTCACTAGTTTAACTCCATAGGAACAGAAATAGACCACTCAGCCCATCAGGTCTGCTCCATCATTCAACGAGATCACGGATGATTTGATAATCCCACTTTTCTTGACTTATCCTCATAATGCTTGATTCCCTTACTGATTAGTAATCTATCAATGTATCTCAGCCTTGAATATACTTAATGACCCAGCCATGACATCCCTCTGTGGTAAAGAATTCCACAGACTCACTACCTTCTGAGAGAAGAAATTCCTCCTCAACTCTGTGTTTAATGGATAACCTTTTACCCTGAGATAATGCCCTCTGGACCTAGACTCTCAAACAAGGGGAAACAATCTTTCTGCATCCACCTTGTCCAGTTCCCATCAGAATCTTGTGTGTTTCATTAAGGTCACCTCTCATTCTGCTAAACTCCAAGTCAATCCTAACCTATTCAACCCCTTCCCCGTATGAAAGTCTCTCCAAGATCCCCAGGATCAGCCTGGGAAACCTTTTCTGGACTATCTCCGATGCTGGTGTATCAGTTATGAAGAAGGGTCACTGGACCTGAAATGTTAAGTCTGCTTTCTCTCTGCAGATGCTGAAATTTTCCAGCATTTCTGCTTTGAGAGTCATGGAATGATTCAGTCATACAGCATGGAAACAGACCGTTCAGTCCAACCTGTCCATGCTGACTGGATATCCTCAATTAATCTAGTCCCATTTGCCAGCTTTTGGTCCATATCCCTCTAAATCCTTCCTATTCATATACCCATCCAAATGCCTTTTAAATGCTGTAATTTTACCAAGCTCCACCACTTCCTCTGGCAGCTCATTCCATACACGTACCACCCTCTACGTGAAAAGTTTCACCGCAGGTCCCCTTTAAATCTTTCCCCTCTCACCTTAAACCTCTGCCGTCTAGTTTTGCACTCCCCTACTCTGGGGAAAAGACCTTGGCTATTCATCCTATCCATGCCCCTCATGATTTTATAAACCTCTATCAGGTCACCCCTCAGTCTCCGATGATCCAGGGAAAATAGCCCCAGCCTATTCAGCCTCTCCCTATAGCTCAAACTCTCCAGTCCCAGCAACATCCTTGTAAATCCTTTCTGAACCCTTTCGAGTTTAACAGTATCTTCCCTATCGCAAGAAGACCAGAATTGTATGCAGTATTCCAAAAGTGGCCGTACCAATGTCCTGTGCAGCCACAACATGACATCGCAACTCTTGTACTCAGTGCTCTGGCCAATGAAAGCAAGCGTACCAAACACCTTCTTCACTACCCTGTCTACCTGTGTCTCCGCTTCCAAGGAAATATGAACCTGCAGCTCTTGGTCTCTTTGTTCAGCAATGCTCCCCAGGGCCCTACCATTAAGTGTATAAGTCCTGCCCTGATTTCCCTTACCAAAATGCAACCTCTCACATTCATGCAAATTAAATTCCATCTGCCACTCATCAGCCCATTGGCCCATCTGATCAATGTCCTGTTATCTCTGAGTTAACCTTCTTCACTATTAAAAAAGTTTTAAAATGGACCTGTTAGTGTCTTTGTGCTTTGCATTGGTGGGACTTAAACTCATGGCCCCAGAGTGTTCGCCTGAATTAACCTCTGGACTACTAGCCCTGTGACATTACCACTGTGTCAGCACCTCCCCTCTACAAACGCTGTGAACATGCTGACGTTGCTAACCTAATTCTCTTAATGGCCTTCAGGGTGATGTCTGGGAGGATGGTAGCTCAGGGGTAAGGTCGCTGGACTGGTAATCCAGAGACTCGGAATAATGTTTTGGGGACAAAAACTGAAATTGCTGGAAAAGTTCAGCACGTCTGGCAGCATCTGCAGATCTATCAGTTTTGAATGCTTTAGGGACATGGGTTCAAATCAAATGATGGAACGGACTAGATGGGTCGAATGATCTAATTCTGCTACTACGTCTTATGGTCTAAATCCCAACCTGACAGCTAATGGGGAATCAGACTCACTGAATAAATCTGGAATATAAATCTAATCTCGTTGATGGGGAACATGTTAAGTATTGTTGACTTTCAAGGAAACCCACCTGGTTCACTTATGTCTCCCTGGGAAGAAAAACTGCCATCCTTACCTGGTCTGGTCTACGTGTGACTCCAGACCCACTGCAATGTGGTTGACTCTCAGAAGCAAACCGCTTAGTTCAAGGGGCAATTAGGGATGGGCACCAAATTCTGACTTTGCCAGTGATGCCCACATTTTTAAAAAAACATTCCTTCACTCAAAGGATTGTGAGAATCTGAAAGCCTCCCACACGTACCCCACCTCTCCCACCCAAATCTCCAGCAATGTAGTATTGAGGCCAGGAATGTTAACTGTCAGAATATTAAAGGTTGTAGAGCCAGGGCACAATATTCAACAGACACGGAGAAAATCAGCAAGTCTGGCAGCATCATCTGTGGAGAGAGAAACAGTTAATGAGTGGTACAGTGGCTCAGTGGTTAGCACTGCTGCCTCACAGCGCCAGGGACCTGGGTTCGATTCCATCCTCAGGTGACTGCCTTTGCACATTCTCCCCGTGTCTATGTGGGCTCCAGTTTCCTCCCACAGTCCAGGTTAGGTGGATTGGCCATGCTAAATTGTCCATAATGTTTAGGGATGTGTAGATTAGGTGCATTACAGGGGATGGACTTTGTTGGGCTGAAAGGCCTGTTTCCACACCGTAGGGATTCTACGATCTTAACATTTCAGGTCCAGTGACCATTCTTCAGAACTGTTTCTCTCCTCACAGAGGCTGACAGTTCAATATTCTCCGTACCTGTTTCAGATTTCCAGCGGTTTTTGCTTTTACTTGAGTGACAATGTGTAGTTCAAGGTCAAGATACAACTGGGCTCCAACCCAGGTGAATGGTTGAACAGACTTTGAGGGGCTGATTGGCCTCCTCCTGTCCCATACATTCAGGCTGTTGGTGCTCTTTCTCTGTTCCCTGTCTCCCGTTTGGGCACAGTTCCACAAGCTGCTGTCTGCTCCCTGGTGCCTGTACTTGTCTGATCAGCCAAGGTGGGGCTTATGCCTCCCAGGCAATTCTTTCATTTGGCATTTTGATTAGTCACACCCCAGCTAAGCCTCACCCACTGTTCATTGCACTCAGACTTTTAAAGCAGGGAGGGACTGGATAGCAATCAGAAGGCAGAAAGTTATTTTTCAATGTCTGAACTCCCTCACCCACATCCCAGGTCCCAGGTCAGAGGCCCTGGGATATTGCACTGAGGAATATTGGCCAATGACTGGGAGCAACTCCCCTGCTCATCTCTGAGTTAATGTATGTACTTTTCCATCCATGTGGGAGGGTGGGCTCATCTGAAAGATATTGTCTCTGCCATAGCTGCACCCCCCTCTCAGTGTGGGCAGTGGGAGTGTCATGGAATCCCTACAGTGTGGGAGCAGAGCATTTGGTCCATTGATTCCACACCTACCCTCCAAAGGGAATCCCACCCTGTCCCTGTGTTCCCCATGGCTAACCCACCTAGCCTATACATCCCTGAACACTACGGGCAATTTAGCACAGCCAATCCACCCAAACCTGCACATATTTGGACTGTGGGAGGAAACCGGAGCACCCAGACGAAACCCATGCAGACACGGGGAGAATGTGCAAACTCCACACAGACAGTCACCCGATAGTGGAATCAAACCCAGGTCCCTGGCACTGTGAGGCAGCAGTGCTAATCACTTGAGCCGCCGTGTCAGTCTGGATTTTGGACTTCAGCCTCTGGAGTGGATCTCATCTCCAAACCATCTCAATCAGGGTAGAGAGGGTCAACCGCGCTGAGTCGTGCCTGACAGCAGGAGCAGAAGGTAACATAGTCAGGAAGAAGGAAAAGGCCATGAATGTTCTCCGCCAACCTGCCCCTCAGCTGGTGGTGTCTACACATGGCTTCACCCACCTTAAGTTGGGTACCCACTTTAGCCCACTGCGCCCTAACCACCGTCCGTAACCACTGCACTCAGATCCTGACCTCTCGAGCATCCATGAATTTTAATCACTGGCATCTCTGCTTTCAGTGCCCTGCACCCCAAGCTTTGAAATCCTCTCCATAGACCTCTCCCCATACTATCCCCCCCCCCCCCCCCCCATACCTTCTCCTGAACAAATCTCAATCTCTTCAATGAAGATTTTTGGCGCCTGTTCTGCTAATCCCATCGTGTCGAGGTTTCTATGATATGGGAAAGAAACCAAAGAACTGCGAATGCTGGAAATCCAAAATTGCTGGAGAAACTCAGCAGTTCAGGCAGCATCTGTGGAGAGAGAAAGTAGGGCTAACATTTCGAGTCCGGTGACCCTTCTTCTTTTGAACCAGAAACGCTAACTCTGTTTCTGTCCACAGATGCTGCCAGACCTGCTGAGTTTCTCCGGCACTTCCTGTTTTTGTTTAATACTGGCTCTGGTGAAATGCCTCAGGGTGCTTTGCTGCAGTAAAAGCAGTCATTTAAATGCAAGTTGTTGTTGATTGTGGATTGGAAAACCAAACAGGAATGTCGAGATTGTAAGAACTGCCGATGCTGGAGTCAGAGACAACACAGCGTGGAGCTGGAGGAACACAACAGGCCAGGCAGCATCAGAGGAGCTGGAAAGTTGACGTCTTGGGTTGGGACCCTTCTCCAGAAATGAGGAGGGGGAATGGAGATGGGAAATAAATAGAAAGAGGAGGGGTGGGGCTGGGGAAGGTAGGTGGGATGGTGATAGGTGAGTGCAGGTAGGCAGTGGTGGGGATTGGTCAGTGAGGTGGGAGGAATGGATAGGTGGGAAAGAAGGTAGACAGGTCAAGGAGTTGGGGATGAGAGGGAGGGTTGGTCATGGGATGAGGTCGGGGGTAGGGAGATTTTGAAACTAGTAAAGTCCACATTGAGACCATCGGGCTGTAGGATCCCAAGGCGGAATATGAGGCGCTGGTCCTCCAGTTTCCAGGTGGCGTCATTGTGATACTGAAGGAGGCCCAGGATAGCAATGTCGCCCAGGGAGTGGGAGGGAGGAGTTGAAGTGGTTTGCGACTGGAAGATGTTGTCATTTGTTGTGAACAGAGCGCAGATGCTGTACAAAGCAGCCTCTGAGCCTCCGCTTGGTCTCACCGATGTAGAGGAGGCCACATCGGGAGCAGCGGATGCAGTAGACAGGAATATAGTTTGGCAGTGGATTTACATTGCAGTTTACCACAGAAACGGAACCTGGGGAGGTGAAAGCTGACGAGGGTCCAAACCCTCATTGAGATGTTGGTCTGTAATTGAGGTTGGAGGGAGCTGAGGAGACTAGTGCGCCTCTACAGTATTTAATAAGGAAGTTTAAACTTGGCTCCCTGAGGCGCTGAGCGTGCTGTCACATCTCAGGAATCTTCTTGCTCCATTCAAACAGCTCAGTTCAGTGTCACTGTGCTGTGGTTTGCACAGTGAATCATCAGTGTTACCGACCAGAACGCATCAGCAGTTATTTTGATCCCATCTCTCTATCATTATGAGTGCACGGAATCAAAAAAGAACTTGTGTTTTGAAGCGAGTTTTTTGTTTGGCTTTTCTTGATATCCCGAAGAGATTCATAGCTAGCGAATAACTTAATGAAACTATTCACCATCCTCCTCTCCGACAGCACCTTCCAAACCCTCAGCTTCTACTATCTCTATAGGACAAGGGCACCAGATACGTGGGAACACCAGCCCCCTCCCCCTGCACGTTCCCCTCCGACCACTCACCATCTTGACTCAGAAATATATCGCCATTTCTTCAGTGTCGCTGGATCAAAATCCTGGAATTCCCTCCCTAAGGGCATCGTGGGTCAACCTACAGCACATGGACTGCAACGGTTCAAGAAGGCAGCTCACCCCCACCTTCTCAAGGGGCACTTTAATTTTATTTTTTTGTGGGATGCAGGTGTTGCTGACTGGGCCAGCATTTATTGCCTGTCCTTAGTTGCCCCTTGAGAAGGTGGGGGTGAGCTGCCTTCTTGAACTGCTGCAGTCCATGTGCTGTGGGTAGACCCACAATGCCTTTGGGGGGGAATTCCAGGATTTTGACCCAGCGACAGTGAAGGAACGGTGATATATTTCCATGTCAGGATGGTGAGGGGCTTGGAGGGGAACTTGCAGGGGGTGGTGTTCCCATGTATCTGCTGCCTTTGTCCTTCTAAAGGGAAGCGGTCGTGAGTTTGGAAGGTGCTGACTGAGGATGAGTTTCTGCAGTGCGTCTTGTCGACTGCTACTGAGTGTCAGTGGTGGAGGGATTCGATGCTTATGGATGTAGAACATAGAACGTAGAACAATACAGCGCAGAACAGGCCCTTTGGCCCTCGATGTTGCGCCAACCTGTGAACTAATCTAAGCCCATCCCCCTACACTATCCCATCATCATCCATATGCTTATCCAAGGACTGTTTAAATGCCCCTAATGTGGCTGAGAATGCCCCTAATGTAGCACCAATCAGGCGGGCTGCTTTGTCCTGGATGGTGTTGACCTCCTTGAGTGTTTTTGGAGCTGCCTCCACCAGGCAAGTGGGGAATATTCCATCACACTCCTGACATGTGCCTTATAGATGGTGGACAGGCTTTGGGGAGTCAGGAGGTGAGTTACTCACCACAGGATTCCCAGCCTCTGACCTGCTGTTGTAGCCACTGTGTTTGTGGAGAACCTGGTTTGAGTTTCTGGTCAATTATAATCCCCAGCATGTTGATAGTGGAGGCAATTGAGGACAAGCAAGAAAAGCTGGCTTTGCCAGAGATAAAACCATAAGATGTAGGAGCAGAAATCAGCCATTCAGCCCAGAGTCGGCTCTACCATTCAATGGGATCATGTCTGATCCAACAATCCTCAACTCCACTTTCCTGCCTTTGGACACTCGCCTCGACTTACTTTAATTCACTCACAACACAGTCTTTCTTGTTACTTCGCCTCTCAAACCTCTATCCCTCCACCTTACTCTTCAAACCTTGCTATCTATCCGCGTATCAGCCCATGATCCCTCTTTGCTTTTCAAACTCTCTCTCTGCTATCATCCTGGACACACTCCCCCTTTCCACCTCCTTCCCTGATGATTGGACAATGAGGTGAGGTATTTAAGGAGATTTCATATCCTTAGCAAACTCCCATGCGTGACAGTAAACTGCACTTCACAATTATGGATAGAATTCTAATCCTTAACCCCAACACCACAGCTCGCCGAAACAGCTAACAGAACCTATAGTCCCTGTTGATAGATTCCAAGTGAGCTGGTGAGATAGAAACCAAAGCACATTTCCTTTCTTTGGAGAGAGTTTATTGACTGACTCAGTCTTACATTTCTCATTTCATACTTCAGTGGCTCCCTATTTAAATGGGCTTAAAGACAATTAAGCCCAACCAGCTGATACTCCTAACATCATCCTTAACAAACCTTAATAATGTTTCACCAGGCAATAACATGCAAAACCCCCTACACCGCCCCCCACCTCCCCCCAGCCACCTCTACCCCTTGACCTTACGTTGATGCTTTAATAGAGTTGGCAATGTTCTCGATGGAGTCTATTGAGATCAAAGACATGAATCTCGCCACCTTGGTTCAAGTCAACAATGGATTATCCATAGAGTCATTGAGAAACACCTGCTCAGGGGCTCGAAGCAGAACTGGCTAAATTCTGGGGAGGAACAAATAGGCCATTCATTGGGGAAAATGCCCCATGTTTCCACACATGGGGCTGCACAGTGGCTCAGTGGTTAACACTGCTGCCTCACAGCACCAGGGACCCGGGTTTGATTCCACCCTCGGGTGACTGTCTGTGTGGAGTTTGCACATTCTCCCCGTATCTGCGTGGGTTTCCTCCGGGTGCTCCGGTTTCCTCCCAGAGTCCAAAGATGCACATGTTAGGTGGATTGACCGTGGGAAATTGTCTGTAACGTCTGGGGATGTGTAGTTTAGGTGGATTAGCCATTGGAAATGCCAGGTTGCAGGGGTAGGGTGGTGTAAGGGGGTGAGTCTGGGTGAGATGCCCTTTGGAGTGAATAGCCTGTTCCCACACTGTGGCGATTCTATGGATCTGCTCGTTTGATAACATGCATCTTTACTTGTATTGCATGTAAATATAGTTTTAGTATCTGCACGCTGGAGAGCTCTCGTGGTGCTGCGATAGTGTCCATTCCTCTGAACCAAGCAGAGGGGGTTCAAGTCCCACCAGATAATAACATCTCTGAGCATATTGATTAGGAAAATACATACCTGGCATCAGTCTAGTCTCTTTTTCATGTGATCACTGCATTAGTTTATATAACAGTGTCCAGCCTTGCTAATGATGCCAATACCCCCGCAAGCACCAATCCATGGACCCATCAGATCAATGTCCAATCATTCACATCTCACAAATATTGTTCCTTTTAGATTTTGGAGCACTGTGTCCAGATGTCCTTGCCCTGCTGTAGGAAGGAGATTATTAAACTGGAAAGGATGCAGAAAAGATTTGCAAGGATGCTACCAGGGATTGGAGTATTTGAGTTACGAGGAGAGGCTGGACAAGCTGGAACTTTTTTCCCTGGAGCATAGGCAGTTGAAGGATGACCTTGTAGAGGTTTCTGAAATCATTAGGGGCTACATAAGGTGAACAGCAAAGGTCTTTATTCTAGGGTCGGTGCGTTTATAGGTTTAAGGTGAGAGGGAAAAGATGTAAAAGGAACCTGAGGAGTAAGCTATTTACGCAGAGAGCGGTTCATGTGCAGATTGAACATCCAGAGGAAGTGATGCAGATACAATTACAACATTTAAAGGACATTAGACAGGCTCATGGAAAGGAACGGTTTAGAGGGACATGGGCCAAATGCAGAGAGATGGGACTTGTTTAGATTGGAAAACCCGACTGGTATGGACGAGTTGGGCTGAAAGGCCTGTTTCTGTGCCATGTGACTCTCTGAATCTGTAAATGTACCAATAATTTTCACTCATATACAAGCCTTGGGTGCAGCAACTCTGAGCCCACATCCTTTGGGGTTTGATTCTGCTGGCTGCCAGCCTGTTTCCCATGCTAATGTTCATGCCTGGGTGTATTTGGATGGAGAGCATGTGGTGTCCCTTAATACTCGCGAGGCATTGAGAGAGAGCTGGGCGTCGCAGGGAGACAGTGTCATTTCCCCTTCCAACTCCATTTCCATTTAGCCCCCTCCCACTTTCCCCACCTCTCCCTCGCCTTCTGATGGTTTTCATTGCCCACAATATCCAGCTGGTCCCACAAGACAGTTTTACTGGAAGGTGGTTAATTGATGGGGAAAATAAATGTCACATGATTTGGTGATGGAGGAAAAAAAAATTCACTTGTGTGTAAAAGCCCTTCAACGTAAAAGAAAAAAGGCCACATCCCAAGAATAAATTGAGAAAAGGTGTAGTCACTGTTGTGTTACAGCATCATACAGCACAGAAACAGACCTTTTGGTCCAACCAGCCCATGCCGACCATAATCCCAAACTAAACTACTCCTGCCTGCCTGCTCCTGGCCCATATCCCTCCAAACCTTTCCTATTCATGTACTTATCCAAATCTCCTTTAAACATTGTAACTGTACCTGCATTCACTGCTTCCTCAGGAAGTTCATTCCACAAGTGAACCACACCGTATAAAAAAATTTGCCTGCCTGTCTTTTTTTAAATCTCTTACACTCTCATTGGAAAGTTGTCTGCCTCTAAATGTATGGCTGCAGGGTTCTGCTTCTCACTCTGATAATAGGTTAATGAATATCTCATCAGCCTAACCTGCTGCATTGGGAGGGCATGGGTACACTGTAAATCCGCTCATAATTCCTGTCATTCCGGGAGGGTGACCAATTACAGCTTGTCTCCTGCAGACTCGTGCGCTTGCCCTGACAGGCCAAGGTAATTGAGTGAGCCCCAGGTGGGGCCCATTTGTCAGCACTCCCAGACGCTCATCTCTCATTCCCGCTGAGCAGGCCTCTGGGGAGGTGACTGTTTGAGGGTTCCAGGCGTCCCTACTGAGGGGCATTTTTGGCAGCTCTGCCACTCCCCTCCGCCTTCTCCTCAACTCTGTGACTTACTGCTGGAGCTCCTGCGGTATTTGTGTTATTCTGGGTTGTACCATGCGCTAGTGACAAACATAACAAGCAGTCAAATATGATGCTCATAACAGAGACAGAAATTAAAAGTTCGCAATATAAAGCATGCTGTTTTCAAGCCAATCAAACACTCCCAGGACAGGGACAGCACGGGGTTAGATACAGAGTAACGCTCACTCTACACTGTCCCCCATCAAACACTCCCAGGACAGGGACAGCACGGGGTTAGATACAGAGTAACGCTCACTCTACACTGTCTCCATCAAACACTCCCAGGACAGGGACAGCACGGGGTTAGATACAGAGTAACGCTCACTCTACACTGTCTCCGTCAAACACTCCCAGGACAGGGACAGCACGGGGTTAGATACAGAGTAAAGCTCTCTCTACACTGTCCCCATCAAACACTCCCAGGACGGGGACAGCATGGGGTTAGATACAGAGTAAAGCTCCATCTACACTGTCCTTATCAAACACTCCCAGGGCAGGGACAGCACGGGGTTAGATACAGAGTAACGCTCACTCTACACTGTCTCCATCAAACACTCCCAGGACAGGGACAGCACAGGGTTAGATACAGAGTAAAGCTCCCCCTACACTGTCCCCCATCAAACACTCCCAGGGCAGGGACAGCACGGGGTTAGATACAGAGTAAAGCTCCATCTACACTGTCCCCATAGAACACTCTTAGGATCAGTTAACAAACCTTAGTAGTGTCTGACCAGACTGGAACAGGTCATCCCGTTGTGTTGATATGTTCATAGAGTTGTTCTCAATGGAGCCTATTAAACTTCGTTGAATTGTGAAGTTTCGGCTACGTGCTAATTTTGGATTCTGTCTCCCAGAACCTGAATGGGCCTCAACCACTCTCGGAATCTTCATTTGCCTAAAATGTTCGGGGATTCATCGGAACATTCCTGACGTGAGCAAGGTCAAATCTCTAATTCTGGATCCTTGGGATGATTCTCAAATTCAGGTAAAAAAAAAAAAACAGCCTGGTGCTGCAAAGCGAAGAGCAAGTTTCCCACCCAATCGTTGACTCAGATTCTGTTTCGTGATATTCAGTTCGGGCTGGCCCAGTGTTAATTGCTCATCCCTAGTTGCCCTGGAGAAAGTGAGAGTGAGTCACCTTCTTGAACTGCCGCTGTCCATGTGTTGTAGGCGAACACAAGCATTGGTCCCCAGATGTTGGCTTGTCAGGAGGACCTTTCAGAGTCAACAGGGCTGTTAACCACTGAACAGAAAAATAACAAGGAACCGCAAATGCTGGAAATCAGAAACCAAAACAGAAACTCTGCAGGTCTGGCAGCATCTGTGGAGCGAGAAACAGAGTTAACATTTCGAGTCCAGTGACCCTTCTTCAGAACTGACCCGAACCTTTAACGCTGCTTTCTCGCCACCGATGCTGACAGACCTGCTGAGTTTCTCCGGCAATTTCTGTTTTGGTTTCTCTGTTAGTTAACTGTTGTTTCTGGTGCCTGGGTCGCTGTTAGGTGGTCCAAGGGTTTCATATCTTTGTTCAGACTCCGTTGTGGTTTGACACAGTTCCTAACTCAGCCATTTCAGTTAAGAGTCAGCCACATCGCTGTGGGTCTGGTGTCACATGTAGGCCAGACTGGTGGATTCCTTTGCCTGAGGAGCATTAGCGAACCCAATGGGGGAGTTTTATAAAAATCGACAGTAGTCACCACAAGGCTAGCTTTTAATTCCAGACTTTTGAATTCAAATCTTGCTGATCTTGCAAATTTGCTCCTCTATTTCTGACATTGCAATTATAGTGTACGCTTTCAAAAAAACACACTTATTTGGTTGTTAAGCACTTCAGGACATTTTGAGTTCGTGAGAGCACTGCAGATATTCCAGTTCCTGGTTTTGGTTTGCTGTTGATCTGGATGCACATCTTTTAAAAAGGGTCAGGAATTTGCATCTAAACAGGAATCCAGACTCCAAGGAAAAGTCACCCCGGCTGAGGTAATACGTCTGAGGCACATGTTGGACTAACCCTGAGGTTTTATATCACTGACTTGCCAGCAGCATTCAGTTCAGTTGAGCCCGCACTATCTGGTCAGTGCACCCAGCTCACACATGCAAGGTAAACCACATCTCAGAGCCAGGCCAGAGCTACAACAGCAGCTCACTTAAAGCATGCGACTGTACGTGTTCTCTTACTCAATCTCTCTCTCTCTCTCTGTAATTCTCTCCTTCCTGCTGTGTTACCCTCTCTGTCTGTCTATCAGTCTCACTCAGTAACTCTTCTGTGTTTCTCTCCCTCTCTCACTCAATAATCCTATCTCTATAACTTTTCATTCACTAAACTGCGTCTATGCAACTTTCTGTCTCACTGTTGTACAGAGGAACTGTTTCTCAGTAATTTTCTCTACTATCTTTGCAATTCTCCCCCTCGCTCTACAAATGTCTCTCTGTCCCTCTCATGCAGACTGGAGCTGTCTCTATCTCGTGCTGTCACTTTTTCCCAGCATCATTGTTCCTTTTTCCATCTTCTGTTTCCATTTCTTCCTCCCAGCTTCTGTGGCTTTTACATTTTGGTTTCTGTCGCTTTTATTGTTTGCACCCCAAGAGACTACCACTTGTTCTGTCTCTCTCCAAATGTCTGAGTCCCTCTCTCATTGCCCTGCATTTGGATAGCACCTTTATTATTGTAACATGCCCCAAGTTGCTTCACTGTAAAGTCAAATGGCCGTAGTCCCACATGACTGGAGGGTTTGAGCTACAGGGAGAGGCTGAATAGGCTGGGGCTATTTTCCCTGGAGCATCGGAGGCTGAGGGGTGACCTTATAGAAGTTGAGAAAATCAACTGGTGGAATGGATAGGGTAAATAGCCAAGGTCTTTTTCCCCAGGTCAATGGATAGGGTAAATAGCCAAGGTCTTTTTCCCCATGGTAGGGGAGTCCAAAACTGGAGGGCATAGGTTTTAATGTGAGAGGGGAAAGATTTAAACGGAACCTGAGGAGTAACTTTTTCACACAGAGGGTGGTGCGTGTATGGAATGAGCTGCCAGAGGAAGTGGTGGAGGCTGGTACAATTACGGTATTTAAAAGACATCTGAACAGGTACATGAATAGGAAGGGTTTAGAGGGATATGGGCCAAATGGGACTAGTTCAGTTTAGGAAATTTGGTCAGCATGGATGGGTTGGACCAAAGGGTGTATTACCGTGCTGCATTCCTCTGTGACTGGTGGCAAGGGTCACCGCGCCTCAGGCAATGGGTGAAGTAGGAAAGGAGACTCCTTTGCGATAACCTCAGCTGGTGTGGGAACTGAACCCATGCTGTTGGCATCTCTCTGTGTCACAAGCCATCCATCCAGCGAACTGAGCTACCTCAGCTCCCTGCACAGGAGACATTATAAACTCTTGGCACTGAGCTGCATAAGAAATTAATAACTCAGGGTGGGAAAGATGGGAACTAGGTCTGGAGCAGTGGTTAAAGTCTGCACACAGTGAGGCCGAGGTCCCCCAGACAGCGTCTTTCATAGAACCTCTACAGTGTGGAAGCAGGCCATACAGCCCATCGAGCCCACATGGCCCCTCCAAAGAGCATCACACCCAGACTCACTCCCTCTACCATAGCCCTGTAACCCTGCATTTCCCATGGTTAACCCACCTAGCCTGCACATCCCTGAACACTATGGGGAAATTTAGCACAGCCAATCCACCCTAACCTGCACATTTTTGGACTGTGGGAGGAAAGCAGAGGAAACCCACGCAGACACAGGGTAGAATGTGCAAATCCCACACAGACAGTCACCCGAGGGTGGGATTGAACCCGGGTCCCTAGTTACAATTCCTGAGGGCTGATTTCATCCTGACAGAGCTCAGCAATTTGGGTCAAGGGGTGCGGTTCTGATGGCAGTCAGTGGGCGTGGGGTGAGGGGGCAGAACAAGGCTTGCCATTCAGCCCCATCTCACTCCCTGCTCTGGGAAGCCAGAGGGAGTCACCATATTTGAAACTTTGGCACCTTTATGACTAATTTTGGCTTGAAATAGGCCCTTAGGAATTTGGGCTTCACTGCCAAGTTCAACTTTATTGACCTTCCCTAATTGCCTGAGAGAAGGGGCACATAAAATTTCCCACACAGTGCGCTCTCACTTTCTCATTTACTCTGTCCCCCCTCTCTCTCTGATGAAGAGTCAGTGGACTCGAAACATTCACTCTGTTTGTGTCTCCACAGATGCTGCCTGACCTGCTGAATTTCTCCAGCACTTTCTGTTTCTGTGTCCCTCCCTCTTTCTCATTTACTCTGTCCCCCTTGTCTCTCATCCACACTGTTCCCTGTCCCTGCTCTCTCCCTCTCTCACTGCCTCATTCTCTCTCACTCTCTCACTTGTTTATTATTCTCGCTCCTCTCTCCTGTCTCTCATTCACTGTTCCCCCAAGAGAGGGGACAGAGTAGAGTGTAGTGGCCATCACTAAGGATAAGGTGCTGGGGAAGCTGGAAGATCAAACAGTGGATATATCATCTGGACCAGGATGGACCACATCCCAGAGTTCTGAAGTAGATAGCTGAGGATATTGTGGAGACATTGCTGGTGATCTTGCAGGAATCAACAGAGTCAGGGAGGGTCCCAGAGATCTGGAAAATGGCAAATGTAACAACCCTGTTTAAGAAGGGAGGGAGGCAGAAAACGGGGAACTATAGGCCAGTTAGCCTGACCTGAGTTGTCAATAAGATTTTGGAGTTCATTATTAAGGATGAAGTTACAGAGTACTTGGAAGTGCTTGGGAAAATAGGGCTAGGTCAGCATGACTTCATCAACGGGAGGTCATGCCTGACAAATCTGTTAAAATTCTTTGAGGAAATAATGAACAAGTTAGACAAAGGAGAGGCAGTGAACTTGATCTATTTGGATTTCCAGAAGATCTTTGACAATATACCGCACTGGAGGCTGCTAAATAAGATGAGACCATGGTGTTAAGGGCAAGGTACTGGCATAGATAGAAATTTGGCTGACTGGCAGAAGGCAGGGAGTAGGGATAAAGGGGCCCTTGTAGCCTGCAAGCTGCATTGCTACTCCACCATCATCTGGGAATGGATCTTGGGCCCTGTATCTAAGGAAGGATGTGCTGGTCCAGAGGGAATTTGCAAGAATAATCCCAGGGAATGAGGGTTTGTCATATGAGAGATTATAGACTTTGGGTCTGCACTCAATGGAGTTTAGAAGGATGAGGGGGTGATCTGATTGAAACTTACAGAATACTGAGAGGCGTGGATAGAATGGACATGGAGAAGGTGTTTCCACTTGCAGGAGAGACTAGAACCCAAGGGCACAGCCTCAGGGTGAAGGAACGACCCTTTAGAACTGAGATGAGTAGGAATTCCTTCAGCCAAAGGGTGGTGAATCTGTGGAACTCGTTGTCACAGATGTGTTCTTGATTAGTAAGGGGATTCAAGGAAAAGGCAGGAGAACGGAGTTGAGAAACATATTAACCGTGATCGAATGGCCGAGCAGACTCGATGGGCCGAATGACCTAATTCTGCTCCTATATCTTATGCTTCCTACAACTTCTCTCTCTCTCTCTCTCTCTCACACACACTCTCACACACACTCTCACACACACTCTCACACACACTCTCACTCTCACTCACACTCTCACTCTCACTCACACTCACACTCACACTCACACTCACACTCACACTCACACTCACACTCACACTCACACACGCACGCACACATTGTTTCCCTCTCCTCTCTCTGTTTCAGTCTCATCTCACTTGGCCCCTTTAATTTTCTGTCTTTGTGCTTTGAAAACCTCTTCTCCTCCATATCATGAGATAAATTCCGAAAATATCTTGTTGGTGGTTTGGAAATAAATTTGGTGACCGTGGAGAGAGCAGATGTAACCGCAGAGTGACAGGACACAGGGGGAACCATGCAGACTGAGGAAATGTTGCATTACGTCTGCTGTTTTAAATATCTTTGCTCAGCAGAAGACCAAATGAATCAAGCATCTCATCATCTGAGGCACCTGCCACACAATCTGAATCGACAGCAGTCTGAAGCATGGATCTAAAGCCAAGATATAGGATAGGAAAAGGGCCATTCAGCCCATCATTTCAGTTCTGGCTGAATAAACTAGCCCCAATCAGGGTTCCTGTGCTGCATGGGGCAGATCCAACTCCCTTTTAAATAAATTGTGGGTTTCCACCTCAACCACCAACTTGGGCAGTAAGTTCCAGACCCCACCACCCTCTGGGGAGGAATGTTTCTCCTTGTGCCCCCTCTAATCCCCAGCCAATCACCTTAACTCTGTGATAACAAGCATGGGGCTGGATGAACACAGCAGGTCAAGCAGCATCATAGGAGCAGGTTGACCTGCTGTGTTCATCCAGCCCCATGCTTGTTATCTCGGATTCTCCAGCATCTGCAGTACCTTTTATCTCTGATACAACCTTAAATCTGTGTCCCATCCCCTCAGTAACTGAGCTGTCTGCTGGGGGGGATAGGTCTTCACTGTCCACTCTATCCATGTCCCGCATTATGTTAATGAAGTCATCCATCAGTGTCCTCTATTCTAAGGAAAACAGCACCCCCCCAGCCTATCCAAGATTTCCTCAGTGATGCAATATTGAAGCCCTGGCCAACATTTTTGTAAATCTCTGTACTTTACAGGAAGCCCTGTTGAGAATACTAGAACTGTGTACAAAACTCCAGGTGTGGCATAACCAGTGTCGGACACACAGTCCCAGTATTACACACCTACTCTTGTAATCAGTACCTCACCCAACATATAGGAAAGCCTTCAGCTGAAAGTCTGAATCAGCTACAGTCTGAATCTCCTATAAACCAACACAACTTCAGAGATAACAAGCATGGGGCTGGATGAACACAGCAGGTCAAGCAGCATCATAGGAGCAGATCTCTGATACAACTTCAGACCGAGACAGCTACAGTCCGAATCTCCTATAAACCGACACAACTTCAGACTGAGCCAAACTGAATCACCTCTGGACCAACACAATCTCTGACCGAGATAACAAGGTGTGGAGCTGGATGAACACAGCAGACCCTGAAGGGTCTATGCCCGAAACGTCAAGCTTTCCTGCTCCTCTGATGCTGCTTGGCCTGCTGTGTTCATCCAGCCCCACACCTTGTTATCTCGGATTCTCCAGCATCTGCAGTTCCTATTATCTCTGATACAATTTCTGACCGAAACAGTTACAGTCTCAATTGGCTACAGTCCAACACAACTTCATATGAAACAATTACAGTCTGGATCACCTATACACCAACCCAACTTCAGCCTGTAACAGTAACAATTTAAATCAGCCACAGACCAAAGTAACTTCAGACTCAAACAATTATGACCTGAGTCGGCTACAATACAACACAGCTCCAGACTAAAACAATTACAGCCTGAATCAGCTACAGACCTACATTACTTCAGACTGAAACAATGACAGTCTGGCAGCCGGCATAACTGGACAGAGAGGTTGTAATTTTGAATTGGTTATTATCTCATACAGTTATAGCCTGGGGAAGTGGGGAATGTGGAATCACACAGAGGAGTTTGCTGTGTAAAGCTTTGTGTGATGACAAGGTTTCTTCATGTCGGGGAGTCTGATGTGTGATTTCAAAAGACTAATAACATGGAGACATCAAATTCTCCCTAACCCATTCTCAAGACAGTTGCTGATATTTATACAATGCCTTGAATATACATTAAATGCTCAAAGGCATTTCACAGGGGCATAGAGAGAAGACCGAACGAAGAAACAGTAAGGAGGTGGGTTTTAATGGAGAGAGAGGGAGAGATTCATATAATCGGAGATCCTGAGATTCAGAGCTTAACGCTGGCCCAGGGAGTGGCCACCAATGTGGAAGTGGTAGGGGTGGGGACAGGAATGGCAGAATAGGGGTGGGAGGATATAGTGATTTGGGAGGTGCGGCCATGATGAGATTTAATTCCAAATCACAGCTCGCTGAGGGCGGGGGGGTTTGGGCGCTTTTTACAAACAGCCACTTTCCCCCAGTATCTCGGCCACGCTGCCTGTGAGACATGGGTCCAGGGAGAGTTGATGTTCCAGGCAGCACAGTCCTCCCTCTGCCTCTGGTACCTCCAGTCAGCGAGTGGGACATCTGTGTGAAACAATAGCTGGGAACTCTGGGTGTTGCGATCATTACATGTCAATGCATTTGAAGCTCAAAGGTTGGGGATGAGGAGTGAAATGCTGTTTAACCAACAACAAAATTCATGCCATTGGGTAACAGTGCGTGTTCCGCTTTCTCATTGGACACAGAGAGGTAGCGTGCCAGGGGATGGTGGGGGATGTGGGTGAATGATGAGCCTGTGGCAGGACTGGGCGATGGGTTTTGAACTGGGACGTCACAGGAGAATACACCCAACCAGAATGGTAACCTAACCTAATAGAAACTGAATGAGCTGAGGATGCTGTAAATCGGGAACAAAAACAGAAGTTGCTGGAAAAGCTCAGCAGGTCTGGCAGCGTCTCTGAAGGAAAAAAATTCAAAGAAATGTATTGGGTCCAATGACCCTTCCTCAGGGGGATCAGTTCTGAGGAAGAGTCACCAGACCCGAAACGTTAATTCCGACTTTTCTTCACAGATCCTGCAAGACCTGCTGAGCTTTTCCAGCAACTTCTGTTTTTTTTCCTGGTAACCTACCCTGTAAGGTTTGCAGCATCCCGACAGGGACAAGTATCGCTGCTCCCCTGTTGTCACTGGGTCACAATCCTGAACTGGTCCGTACGCCGCTCTGGTCCGTACGCCGCTTGGACTGTAGCAGTTCAAGACCACTCACCGTCAGCTTCATGAGGGGTCACAAGAGACAGGCAACAAATGCCAACTTTGCCAGTATTGCTCGCAGCCCAAGAATGAGATTGAAGGAAAAGGATCCAAACCCCTCTCCAGGTTAATGAGGGGATTCTGTGAGGATCTCTGTAATCGACTTGCCCGTAAGACGTTTAGCGACATAGGTGTAGGCCATTCAGCCCATTGATCCTGCCCCACCATTCCAGATGATTATAGCTCGTCAAACACTTTGATTCCTTTCACTCACCCCATCTCCCAATCTCCGCCTCAAATATACTCAGAGACTGGCCTTCAAAAGCCCTCTGTTGAATTCCAAAGGTTCACAAGACACTGAGTAAAAGAAATTCTCTCTACCTCAGTCATAGAGATGTACAGTGCAGAAACGGAACCTTCAGCCCACCTCGTTCTTGCCAACCAAATATCCTAAATTAATCTACTCCCATTTGCCAGTCCTAATGGGCATCCCTCTTATTTTTAAATTGTGTCACTCCCACTGCCTCCTGACTCCCCTCCCTGGGAAACACCTTACCCTCATTTACCTGGTCTATCCCTTCAAGGATTGTGTAGGTTTTAAATCGAACGTCTCTCACGGTTTGAAACTTCAGACAAAACAGGCCCAGTTTTCTCAATCTCTCTTGGTGGAGCCTATCCCCCTGCTGTCTACCTTCATTTGTACATATTGTCCCCCAGTTACTGTGTCCAGCCTGGTCGATACCATCCATTTTAGGCTGCGGTTAATCTCTCTGCTCAGTATTCCTCCTCCCTCTGGGTTGTTCACAGAGACGGTCCACAGTAGATTGCCGGTTTGTGCCTGTATACTCTCCTACTCTTACCCCTGGCCGTCTGAGTGAAGCACCGAGCTTGAAGGAGCTCATGGTTCTCTCTCACCTCCCAATGTCGGGTCGAAGGTTAACACTATCCAACAGCAGAGAGAAACAAGAAAAGAGTTTGAGTGCCCACAGACCAGCTTCGGTCTTTAACCCCATCTCGCTCTGTCTTCCAGTTTATGGCCCAACATGGAAACAAAGCTGCAAAGGAGAAGTATGAAGCATATGTGCCGATATATTACTACGTCCCGAACTACACAGATTGTCAGTGAGTACAGTACAGGGCCTGAGCCCCAGCTTCTGCCTGTTTCCGTTGCTCCTAGCAACAGTGAAAGACTCAAGGAAAACATCACACCCCTTCGTCCAATGCATCAAGGCCTTTATTGGAATTTAGTATCTTTCCATTTTTGTTTTGGTTTAACCACGGACTGCAAGGGTTCATTTGCAGCACACACTGAGTTATCTGTAACTCACACACGCACTGTCACACACTGGGCTACCTGTAACTCTCTCACACACTGGGTTACCTGTATCTCATACACACACTGTCACACGCTGGGCTACCTGTAACTCTCTCGCACACTGGGTTACCTGTAACTCGCTCACACACTGGGTTACCTGTAACTCGCTCACACACTGTCACACACT
>JAHRHZ010000008.1:17820690-17838086 GCA_024137785.1 Ginglymostoma cirratum | reverse complement strand
GGATTGGCTGTGCTAAATTGTCCCGTAGTGCCCAGGGATGTGCAGGTGAGTTAGCCATGGTAATGAGTCCATGAGGGGATGGGGTGGGTCTAGGTAGGATGGTCTTGGGAGGGTCATTGCAGACTTGATGGGCTGAATGGTCTCTTTCTGCACTGTAGGGATTCTATGATTTTCAGTATTCAACACCTTCATGTATACACAGGTGCCTTAGCCCCACAATATAATTGTCGCATCGTTCTGAGGAAGGGCCACCAGACCTGAAGCGTTAACTCTGACTTTTCTCTTCACGGATGCTGCCAGACCTGCTGAGCTTGTCCTGTAATCTCTATTTGTGTTTCTGATTTACAGCATCTGCATTTCTTTCTGTTTTTAAGTCGCATTAAATAACCTATTGTTTCCATGTGTTTTATCCCATAGGCTATAGAGAAGGGTTTCTATGGAAACGTGGCCGGGATAATGGGCAGTTCCTGAACAGAAAGTTTGTCCTATCAGAGGCCGATGGAGTGCTCAAATATTTCGCCAAGCACGATGTAGGTCTAAAGTCGTTCTGGACTTATTTTCACTTAGATGTCCAACTTAGTGATGGCTCAGACAGAAGTATTAAGCCATATGAGCCTTAGGGACAGTCAGGTGGAAAGCAGTTCAACAGAACATTCCAGCTGGGACAGTGGGAGGTGGGGAGCGGTACGGGACAAAATTTTTGGGGGTCACGATCTTTGAGACCCAATGGCTCCAGTAGACTGAGTGTTAAGCTATGAGGTCGCTTTCAATCTTGTATTTTTGGCTTTCAGACTTCGGGTGTGGCCTAAATAACTCAACCTCAAAGTTTGGCTCCTGCTGCAATAACAGATAGGCTTCAAGTGCTTTTTCTTGAAAAACACACATAGATCTCATTATAATTTTCTGTACCGCTGACCTTGCCACGACTTGCGGATCTTCCTCCCCAACTCATACAGTTCCTCCACATAGCCTGTTACAGTCTCCTTCCCACCTCCATAATCCTACAGTTCGATCTGAGTGGCCTACACAAAGTTCCAGGCGTGGGATTCACAGTGGGAAAAAGTTTGGGAATTCTGGCTCTTACACATAGACAGTGCCCAGGGTGGGGTCTGTTTGCATTGCGAGCAGGAGAATTTTATATTTACTGATAAAATTGGCTCAGTCCCACAATAATAACCAAAAAAGAATCCCCCTCGTCCTCACGTACCACCCCACCAACCTCCGGATCCAACGCATCATCCTCCGACACTTACGCCATCTGCAATCCGACCCCACCACCAGAGACATTTTTCCCTCCCCACCCTTGTCTGCTTTCCGGAGGGACCACTCCCTCCGTGACTCCCTTGTCCGCTCCTCACTCCCCTCCAGCCCCACCACACCCGGCACTTTTCCTTGTAACCGCAGGAAGTGCTACACCTGCCCCCACACCTCCTCCCTCACCCCAATCCCAGGCCCCAAGAAGAGTTTCCACATCAAGCAGATGTTCATCTGCACATCTGCCAATGTGGAATACTGCATCCGCTGTACCCGTTGTGGCCTCCTCTACATCGGGGAAACCAAGCGGAGGCTTGGGGACCGCTTTGCAGAACACCTGCGCTCAGTTCGCAATAAACAACTGCACCTCCCAGTCGCGAACCATTTCAACTCCCCCTCCCATTCCTCAGACGACATGTCCATCCTGGGCCTCCTGCAATGCCACAGTGATGCCACCCGAAGGCTGCAGGAACAGCAAATCATATTCAGCCTGGGAACCCTGCAGCCCAATGGTATCAATGTGGATTTCACAAGCTTCAAAATCTCCCCTCCCCCAGTCACATCCCAAAACCAGCCCAGCTCATCTCCACCTCCCTAATCTGTTTTTCCTCTCACCTATCCCCTCCTCCCACCTCAAGCCCCACCCCCATCTCCTATCTACTAACCTCATCCCACCCCCTTGACCTGTCCGTCCTCCCTGGACTGACCTATCTACTCGCTACCCTCCCACCTACACTCACCTTTACTGGCTCCATCCCCGCCTCTTTGACTTGTCTGCCTCCTCTCCACCTATCCTCTCCTCTATCCATCTTCTATCTGCCTCCCCCTCTCTCCCTATTTATTTCGGAACCCCCTTCCCCTCCCCCATCTCTGATGAAGGGTCTAGGCCCGAAACGTCAAGCTTTCCTGCTCCTATGATGCTGCTTGGCCTGCAGTGTTCATCCAGCTCCTCACCTTGTTATCTCGGATTCTCCAGCATCTGCAGTACCTATTATCTCTCATTATCAGTGGTTAGCACTGTTGCCTCACAGCATCAGGGGTCTGGGTTCAGTTCCACCCTCGGGCGACTGTCTGTGTGGCGTTTACACATTCTCCCCGTGTTTGTGTGGGATTCCTCCGGGTGCTCCGGTTTCCTCCCACAGTCCAAAGATGTGCCGGTTAGGTGGATTGGCCATGGGAAGTTACCCATGGTATCTCGGGATATGAAGGATAGGTGGGAAATACTGGGTGATGGGGACAGAGATGCGTGGAATGCTATTCAGAGGGTCAGTGTGACTCAATGGGCCGAATGGCCTCTTTATGGACATGAGAACATAGAACATTACAGCGCAGTACAGGCCCTTCGGCCCTCGATGTTGCACTGACCTGTGAAACCAATCTGAAGCCCATCTAACCTACACTATTCCATTATCATCCATATGTTTATCCAACGACCATTTAAATGCCTTTAAAGTTGGCGAGTCTACGACTGTTGCAGGCAGGGCATTCCACGCCCTTACTACTCTCTGAGTAAAGAACCTACCTCTGACATCTGTCCTATATCGATCACCCCTCAATTTAAAGCTATGTCCCCTCGTGCTAGCCATCACCATCCGAGGAAAAAGGCTCTCACTGTCCACCCTTTCTAATCCTCTGATCAATCTTGTATGAGGGATTCTATGATTCTGTATGAAAATGGTAATCACCCAGATCCCACAAAATAATTTCAACCCAAAAATCATGAGGATGAAAGAAAGCATTTATACCTCACTTTTCACAACTTTAAAATGTTCCAAACTCCTTTGGGAGTTTGGTGGTTATGGTTCAGGTCCTGGTCAAATAGTGTAGGCTAACCCTCACAGTGCTGTCCTGAGGCATTGCAGCCTCTCAGACGGTGCGATCCTTTAGATGTTAAACCAAGGCCCTGTGTGACTATCTCGGGCGAATGTAAAAGGTCCTGTGGCCACTATTAGAAAGAAGCTCCATCTCTGAAATACTGTGTTTATTTTTAAATCAACCGAAAACAAGCAACCTGGCCATTCTCCCATTGCTGTTTTGTGGGAGCTCTCTGTGTGTCAATTGGCTGCCGTGTTTCCTACGGTTATTCCAAGGGCAGATGGTGGCTAGTCATCCAAATCCCCCAGTTATTCCTCGAGGGACGTGGTCAGCGTGGCAGCAGGTGGAATCCGAATTCCGAAGTAAATCTGGAATATGCAGCTCCCCTCAGTGATGGAGACCATGACCAATCCTTTTGATTGTTGTAAAAACCCATAAGAGAGAATACTGCCATCCTTTCTCAGTCTGCCCTATATGGGCAAGGTCTGAGGAAGGGTCACCGGACCCGAAACGTTAACTCTGATTTTTTTCCTCACAGACGCTGCCAGATCTGCTGAGCTTTTCCAGCAACTTTTGTTTTTGTGTCCTATACGGGACTCCAGACCCAAAGCTATGTGGTTGATTCCTCTCTACCCTCTGAAACGGCCACTCAGTTCAAGGGCAGTTAGAGAACAGGTTTTGCCAGCAGTGCCCACATCCCATTGAAGAATAAGAGAGAGATTCATAGAATCATACAATACAAAAGTGGCCCTTTGGTCCATCAAGTCTGTAATGCCAAAACTACCTATACTAGCTCCACTTTTCCACTCTAGATCCGTAACCATAAAATCATAGAGCTGTACAGCATGGAAACAGACCTTTCAGTCCAACTCATCCATGCTGATATCCTAAATTAATCTAGTCCCATTTGCCAGTATTTGGCCGATATCCCTCTAACCCCTTCCTATTCATGTACCCATTCAGATGCCTTTTAAATGTTGTAATTGTACCAGCCTCCACCACTTCCTCTGGCAGCTCATTCCATACACACACCGCCCTCTGTATGAAAAGGTTGGGCCTTGAATGTTAAGGAATGACCCTTCATGTGCTTAAACTTTTTAAAAAGGTTGTGGGGTTTATTGCCTCAACTACCCGGCCAGGCGGCGCATTCCACACCCTCCACCACCCTCTGGGTGAAGGAGATTTTCATCACGTTCCCTCTAAACCTCCTGCCTTTCACTTTAAAAGTGTGCCCAGTTTGGTTGACCATTGGACTAAGATTGGCGGGATAGGGTGAGGCGAAGAAGCAACATTGCAAAGGTGTAATTGTCCGCGAGTTCCTGAGGTCACGAAAGACGCTGTAGCAACAGAAGTTCTTCCTTTCCTCCTGAGCTGGTTCCAAGATGATATTGCCTTTAGTTCCTTCATTATTTAGAAGGAGAAAATCTCAAGTTGTAGTTCCTGAAACTGACAAGTGAAAGAGAACAGATACAGGAAATGACATCACATGATCCAGTTATAGCAACTGTTACCAGCATTGTCTCCATCTTGCTATGGAATTTGTCATCCCTTATTTAATCTTACTTGACCACTACAACAGCATTTCACAATCTTTTAACATGGAAAACCATCCTCAAGACAGAAAGAAACTGACTCAGAGAATTGCTTTGCATTGCAGAACTGAAATCCTGCTCAAAGCTTTGCGTCTTGCCATCAACATAATATTTAAAAGGGAACACTGACTTACACAACAATTAATGAACAGAACTGCACATCCCTAATCATCACCTTCTTCTCATGCTTTGTAAATTGGAAGCTGTGTTCGAATCCCATCATAGCAGATGGTGGAATTTGAATTCAACAGAAATCTGGAATTAAGAGTCTAATCATGACCATGAAAACATTTGTCAATTGTCAGAAAAACCTATCTGGTTCACTAATGTCCTTTAAGGAAGGAAATTGCCATCCTTTCCTGCTGTGGCTTACATGTGACTCCAGACCCACAGCAAAATGTGGTTGACTCTTAACTGCCCTCTGGGTAATTAAGGATGGCCAATAAAAGCTGGCCTGGCCAGTGATGCCCTCATCTTGTGAATGAATAAAAAAAAATTGGTGTTCCTTTTCAAAGTTTGGTCCCAGTTCTGATGAGTGTAAAATGCAAAGCTCCGTCTTTGGGTCTATGTTTTGAAAACATTTATATTGGACACCAGTAGGATAGATTGGTCCAAAAGGTGGGTTTTGAGGAGTTGAAGGCAGTCATGGAGATTGGGAAGATTATTCACACGTAATTAATCATTGACAGTGAATGCATCCGTTGTGTCTGTGGCTAACATTTAATTTACGAACAAAATGGGGAATGATGTTATCTTAGATAACAAGGTGTGGAGCTGGATGAACACAGCAGGCCAAGCAGCATCAGAGGAGCAGGAAAGCTTGACGTTTCAGGCCTAGACCCTTCATCAGAAGTGGGGGAGGGGAAGGGGGTTCTGAAATAAATAGGGAGAGAGGGGGAGGTGGATAGAAGATAGATAGAGGAGATCTGAAATAAATAGGGAGAGAGGGGGAGGCAGATAGAAGATGGATAGAGGAGATCTGAAATCTTGTCTCTCTCTCATAGGCTAAAGAGCCCAAGGCAGTGATTAAAGTGGACAATATCAATGCAACCTTCCAACCAACCAAGATCGGGAATCCCAATGGCCTTCAGATCACCTACCTGAAGGATAATAGCACTCGGAATATTTTTGTCTATCATGAAGAGGAAAAGGTGAGGCAGACAGATGTGAAGATAACACAACGCTAATAGCTCGTGGTGTGACTGTGAGTTTCCGTTTGCATAACTGTAGTTAAAGTCCCCATTCTACATGGCCATGAAGTAGGCTGAGATGTTAATGTAGATAGGATTTGCAAACAGCAATGATGCAGATTTATATAGCACCTCTCACATTGAGAAGCATTTGGCGATTGTAAACAAGGGAATGAAAATGAGCTTCAAGCCAATGAGGGAGTGATGACTACAATCTTGGTCAAAGACCTGATGTTTAAGCTGGACCTTAAAAGAGGGAAGCAGTGAGGTCTGGGGAGGAAATTTCAAAGGCTTAGAGGCTAGACAGCTTAAAGCAGGATCACCATTGGCCAGACAAAGAGAACGGTGATGTCAGAACAGGCCAGAGTTATAGAAACATTGACAATAGGAGCAGAAGTAGGTCATTCACTCCCCTCAAGCCTGCTACACTTTTCAATATGATCATGGCTAATCGTCGAGCTCAATACCCTAATCCGGCCCTCACCACCAACCCCCCCCATATCCCATGATCCCTTTAGCCACAAGAGTTAAAGCTACCTCCTTCTTGAAAACACACAATGGTTTGTCCTCAACAACTTTCTGTGGTAGTGAATTCCAAAGGCTCACCACCCCCTTGGTGAAGACATTTCTCCTGATCTCAGTCATAGAGTCATACTGTACGGAAACAGACCCTTCAGTCCAACTTTTTTGTGCCAACCAAGTTTCCCGAACTAAACTAGTCCCATTCGCCAGTGTTTGGCTCATATCCCTCTAAACCTGTCCTACTTATGTACCTGTCCAAACATCTTCTAAATCTTGTAACTGTACCTGCATCTACCACTTCCTCTGGCAGCTTATTCCACATACAAACCACCTTCTGCATGAAGAAGTTGCCCCCAGGTCCCTTTCAAATTCTTCTCCTCTCATCTTAAAAATATGCCCCTCTAGTTTTGAACTTCCCCTACCCTAGGGAAAAAACCCTAGCTATTCACCTTATCTATGCCCCTCATGATTTTGTAAACCTCGAGAAGGTCACCCCTTGACCTCCTATGCTCCAGTGAAAAAAGTCCCGGCCTATCCAGCCTCTCCCTATAACTCAAACCCTTCATTCTTAAAAGGTTCACCCCTAATCCTGAAACTATGATCCCTGGTTCTGAACATCTCGCAGTCAGAGAATGAAGAGCAGTAGAGTGGGATTGCAGAGCAGGAGGAAGTGACAGAGACAGACAAGGGAAGGCAATGTAGAGATGGAAACACGAGGAAAAACATTCTTTAGAGTCATTTGTAGGCAAACGTAAATCAGCAAGAACTGGAGTGATGAGTGAGTGAGACAGGACTAAGGGAAGAGAATGTCAGCCGTGCTGAAATTCAGCAGAAATATGTCTCCAATTTTCTTTGGTGATTGAAAACAAAATGGTGAGACTTAATATATTAATTGGAAATTTGTGCTAATTGGACTCAATTTACATCAACAAATTAGGTCCATTAAAAAATAATGTTAAAGGCAATTCTACAAAAGCAGTTGTGATGAATATTAAATAGAGAAATTAATTCATCCCACATAGTCCTCATTTAATGAATCTCTCATGTCTCTTAGACATTCCCATCTAACATCAACAATCCTTCATTCCCTGCCCCACACAAATCTATCCACCACTGCCTCGAGAATATTCAGTCATCTTGCCTCCACCTCCTTCAGAGGTAGAGTTCCAAAGTCGCACAGCCTTCTGAGAAAAAATATTCTCGTCATCTCTGTCCTTAAAGGGCAATCTCTAACGTTGAAACAGTGGTCCCCCGGTTCTGGACTGACCCACCAGACGACACATCCTTTCACCCTTCACCTTCTCAAGACCATTCAGAATCTGACATTCCTCAAGTCACTCCTCACTTTTCTAAACACCAGTGGGAACCAGCCCAGATGGTCCAATCTATCCTCGTAACACAATAAACTCACTCCATTTATTTGATTTTGTAAACCTCATGTAAACCACCTCCAATGCATTTAGATCCTTCCTTAAATAAGGAAGACTAAAACTGCGCACTGTATCCAAGATGTGGTCTCCCCAGTGTTTTGTATAACTGAATCAGAACTCACACTACACCAAATTATAGTCCAACAGGTTTATTTGAAATCAGAAGCTTTCAGAGCGCTGCCCCTTCTTGTAGTGAAGTCTTCACCTGGCCACTTCACCTGATAAGGGGGCAGTGATCAAAAAGCTTGTGATTTCAAATAAACCTGCTGGACTATAACCTGGTGTAGCGCAATTTCTGACTTTGTCTACCCTAGTCCGACATCGGCACCTCCACATCAAAGTATGACTGAAGCATAACCTCTTTAATTTTACATTATCTTCCCCTCATAATAAAGGAGAGCATCTCATTAAACCTTCTTTAGCACTAGCTGGACCTGTAGACTAACTTTTTGTGAATCATATGCTCGAACACCCAGATCCCTCTGCACTTTGGAATTCTGCAGTCGATCTCCATTTAAATGTCACCCTGCTTTTCTTATTCCTCCTGCCAAACTGCGCAGGTTGTTTCTTACATTTATTTTCGCGAAGTGCAAAGTTGCATCAAGTTGTTTTGGAGAGTTTCTCACCACATGACCTCATGAGATTTCTTGCCTTATCTGACCAAACCCACCTCAGTCACTACCTGGTCTGCCTCTGTGGCATTCCTCATGTCCAATTCTATCCCCATCTTATGGCACGTCTTTCGCAGACAGCTTATCATTCAGAGGATACCTGCCGAAATGCCAGTATCCCTGTGCCCACACTATCTTTGAGAGTCCCCTGTGCACCTGGGCAAGCATTGGCAATCCGACATTCCATTTCACCAGTGTCATAAGGCATAGCCGCTGCAAAACCACGCTGCGACCATCAGTCACACTTCCTCACACCTACATCCCCATTCTCTCACCATAATCACTATTAATCGCGATGCCACACAGTTTACTGAGCGCAACTATTATAACCTCACCAAGTTCTTGCCCACCTTCAGCCTCCTGATTCACAGCTGTTATTGGGATGGGCTTTATATCCTCCATAGTGAAGACAGGAATAAAATATTTGTTCATTACATCTGCCTTTTCTTTATTGTCTATTATTAACCCTCCCTTCTCACTCTCTAGAGGACCAACAGTCACTTTATTTATCTTTTTCCTTTTTAGATAACTCTAAGAACCTCTTGCTATCTGGTTTTACATTTCTGGCTAGTATCCCCTGGCTTGCTTGCTCAAATTTATTTGTCCCAATTAACCTTTGTCATTTGGGCGACACAGTAACTGAAGGACCTGGGTTCGATTCCACCTCGGGCGGCTGTCTGTGTGGAGTTTGCACGTTCTCCCTGTGTCTGTGTGGGTTTCCTCCAGGTGCTTCAGATTCCTCCCACAGTCCAAAGGTGTGAAGGTTAGGGTGGATTGGCCATGGGAAATTGCCCATAGCATCCGGGGATGTGTAGGTTAGGTGGGTTAGCCATGGGAAATGCAGGGTTACAGGGATGGGGGGTGGGGGGCACTGGGTCCGGGTGGGATGCTCTTCAGAGAGTTAGTGTGGACTTGATAAAGTCATACAGCATGGAAACAGACCCTTCGGTCCAACCAGCCCCTGCTGAACATAATCCCAAACTAAACTAGTCCCACCTCCCTGCACATCTCTCTCCTTCCTGGACCTCTCTGTCTCCATCTCGGGCAACCACCTAGAGACAGATGTCCATTTCAAGCCCACTGACTCCCACAGCTACCTGGAATACACCTCCTCCCACCCACCCTCCTGCAAAAATGCCATCCCCTATTCCCAATTCCTTCGCCTCCGCCACATCTGCTCCCAGGATGAGACATTCCAATCCCGCACATCTCAAATGTCCTCATTCTTCAAGGACCGCAACTTCCCCCCCACAGTGGTTGAGAACGCCCTCGACCGTGTCTCCCGCATTTCCCGGAACACATCCCTCACGCCCCATCCCCGCAACAATAACCAAAAAAGAATCCCCCTCGTCCTCACATACCACCCCACCAACCTCCGGATCCAACGCATCATCCTCCGACACTTCCGCCATCTGCAATCAGACCCCACCACCAAAGACATTTTTCCCTCCCCACCCTTATCTGCCTTCCGGAGGGACCACTCCCTCCGCGAATCCCTTGTCCGCTCCACACTCCCCTCCAGCCCCACCACACCCGGCACTTTTCCTTGTAACCGCAGGAAGTGCTACACCTGCCCCCACACCTCCTCCCTCACCCCAATCCCAGGCCCCAAGAAGACTTTCCACATCAGGCAGAGGTTCACCTGCACATCTGCCAATGTGGTATACTGCATCCGCTGTACCCGTTGTGGCTTCCTCTACATCGGGGAAACCAAGCGGAGGCTTGGGGACCGCTTTGCAGAACACCTGCGCTCAGTTCGCAACAAACAACTGCACCTCCCAGTCGCGAACCATTTCAACTCCCCCTCCCATTCCTCAGATGACATGTCCATCCTTGGCCTCCTGCAATGCCACAGTGATGCCACCCGAAGGCTGCAGGAACAGCAAGTCATATTCAGCCTGGGAACCCTGCAGCCCAATGGCATCAATGTGGATTTCACAAGCTTCAAAATCTCCCCTCCCCCAGTCACATCCCAAAACCAGCCCAGCTCATCTCCACCTCCCTAATCTGTTTTTCCTCTCACCCCAAGCCACACCCCCATCTCCTATCTACTGACATCATCCCGCCCGCTTGACCTGTCCGTCCTCCCTGGACTGACCTATCTCCTCCCTAACCCCCTACCTACACTCACCTTTACTGGCTCCATCCCCGCCTCTTCGACTTGTCTGTCTCCTCTCCACCTATCCTCTCCTCTATCCATCCTCTATCCGCCTCCCCCTCTCTCCCTATTTATTTCAGAACCCTCTTCCCCTCCCCCATTTCTGATGAAGGGTTTAGGCCCGAAACGTCAAGTTTTCCTGCTCCTATGATGCTGCTTGACCTGGTGAGTTCATCCAGCCCCATGCTTGTTACCCCACCTCCCTGCTTCTGGCCTATATCCCTCCAAATGTTTCCTATTCATATATTCATCCAAATGTCTTTTAAATGCTGTAACTGTACCCACATCCACCACTTCATCAGGAAGTTTATTCCACACACAAACTGCCCTCGGTGTAAAGAAATTTGCCTCATGTCTTTTTTGAATCTCTCTCCTCTCACTGTAAAAATGTGCCTCCTAGTCTTGAATTCTCTGTCCCAGGGAAAAGACACCTACCACTAACCCTATCTATATCCCTCATGATTTTATAAACTTCTTTCAGATCACCTCTCAACCTCCTACACTCTAGTGAAAAAAAAGTCCTAGCCTGTCCAGCCTATCCTTATAACTCAAACTTTCCATACCCAGCAACATCCTAGTAAATCTCTCTGAGCCCTCTCCAGCTTAATAATATCCTTCTTGTAACTGGGCGATGGGCCAAATGGCTTGCTTCCACACTGTAGGAATTCTGTGATTCTCTGCTGTGCTTTATATTCTGACCTGTCACTTATTTTTGTGTAATTATACACTTTTTCCTTCAGTTTGAAATTTTCCTTAACTTCTTTCGATAACCATGGGTGGTGGATCCTCCCTTTGGAACTTTTCTTTTTACTAGGAATGTATTTATGCTGAGTATTCTGAAATAGTCCTTTAAACGTCTGTCTCCACGTCTCTACTGACCTATCGGCTAACCGAATGTCCCAGTTCACTTCAGCTGGCTCTGCTTTCAAGCCCCTATCGTTGCCATTACTTAAAGCACTTGTCTTAGACAAACTCTTCTCCCTTTCAAACTGATAATAAAACTCAGCGATAGTCTGATTGCTGCTACCTTTTAGATCCTTTCCTCTGATGTTATTAATTACTGTGTCCAGAATAGTCTTCTCTTTGGTTGCTTCCAGAATATTCTGCTCTCAGGAACCATCTTGGAAACTTTCTATGTGAACTCTTATTGCCAAGTTGGTTATTCTAATTTATACACAAATTAAAATCTGCTGAAGGCTACTGCTGTCCTTTTATCACAAGTGCCTGATATTTCTTCCTCATTGATATTTTTAAAGAAGCTGCTCAGAGATGATAGGTCACACTCTATGGAGCAGGTGCGCCTTGAACCCAGACCTCCTGGCTCCTGAGGTAGGAACACTATCACTGTGCCACAACAGCCTTTATATTCCTTCCTGTATATTTTGACCAACATTGTCGTTGCTGTTCAGGGCCCCTTATCTCACTCCCATTAGTGTCTTCTTTTCCAAATTATTCTTCATCTTCACTCAAACTGATTCTACATCCCAATCTCTGAATTAAGCTCCTATCTAACTATTGCCCCAGTGTCATAGAGTCATACAGCACATAAACAGACCCTTCGGCCCAACCAGTCCATGCCGACCATAATCCCAAACTAAACTAGTCCCGTCGGCCTGCTCCTGGCCCATATCCCTCCAAACTTTTCCTATTCATGTACTTATCCAAATGTCTTTTAAACATTGTAAATGTATCCACATCCACCACTTCCTCTGGACATTCATTCCACACTCGAACCATCCTCTGTGAAAAAAAAAGTTGCCCCCATGTCTTTTTTAAATATCTCTCCTCTCACCTTAAAAATATGTCCCCACCCAGTCTTGAAATCCCCCACCCTAGGGACAGGATACGTACCGTTAACCCTATCTATAACCCCACATGATTTTTAACTCTCTATAAGGTCACCTGTCAAGCTCCTGTGCTTCCTCTTTGGTTGGGAGTTTTAAACTGTTAATCCATTAGAGGGAGAGGGTGGCCCATGACAACTATCATTGATCTTTGTAAAAACCCATTCAGTTCACTACTGCCCTTTAGGGAAGGAAGTCTGTCATGCTTACCTGGTCTGGCCTAAATATGACTCCAGATGCACAGCAATGTGGTTGGCTCTCAGATACCCTCTGAAATGACCCAGCAAGCCGCTCCGCTCTGGGGCAGTTAGAGATAGACAGTAGATGCCTGTCCGTTCATCTCCATGAGAGAAAAAAAAATTAAACCTGGGGGTTTCTGAAGTTACTCCAAGGCGTAGAGCTGGGGTTTAATCAGTCTAGGGAAATGCCCTTTAGCCATTTATTCCAAAGTGACTACTCTCAATCAATAAAATAAAACAAAAAGCTGGAAACATGTAACCAAAACAGAAGTTGCTGGAAAAGCTCAGCAGGTCTGGCAGCATCTGTGGAGAGAAATCAGAGTTCACATTTTGGCTCCTGTGACCCTCCTTTAGAACCTTGTTTCTGATGGTGGGTCACTAGCCTTGAAACATTAACTCTCTCCACAGATGCTGCCCGACCTGCTGAGTTTCTCCGGCCATTTCTGTCTTTAATATCAATGGTGGTCAGGATAAACGCTGCTCTGTTCAGGTTATTCTCCAAAGGCCTTCCCACCCCTCCTCGAAGGATGACATGATAGATCAGTAGACGGACCAGTATGGGATCTTTCATAATGGAAGAATTTCAAGGCAGCTCACATGGTGAATTAGTTTTTGGATTGTGTTGGAGGTAAACTGGACAGTCACCAGAGATTTCCAACAGTGACACCAGAGGGACGGGTGGAGGAGTTTCCTGACACACATTGGCCCGTCCTTCAATGTCTCTGGATCCATATCCTGGAACGCTCTCCCTAACATTGGTGCGGGTGACCTACACCCCAAAGATTGCAGTGGTTCAAGATGGCGGCTCACCACCACTTTCTCAGGGGTAATTAGGGTAGGACTGTAAATGTTTTTTGGTCCAGCTGGTGACACCCCCTTCTCCCTGAAAGAATTAAAAACATTTTTCAGAATTTCTCCCCAGCTCATTGGCTTCTGTTGTTTTTTTGCCTATCCCAGGTGATTGAGCAGTGGAGGGTGTGGGAGGAGGGGGCTTGTGGGCAGAGGGAGGAAAGTGTCTCATTGGGATGCTCTGGCCAAGGCAGGCTTGGAACACTGAGCCCAAAATGATATCAAAAGCAACGAGATGAACAAACGACTTTGTAGTTAAGAGTCAGCTGATTGAAAGAGGAGGTGGGATAGCCCATCACTCCGTGGAGTCAGCCCGCCAGGAGAGGTCACCAGACAAAAAAAAAATCCCCTACCCTCCTTGAAGATAGTGCACATGGGAATCGATAACATGCACCTGACAAGGCAAATAAAGCCTTGGTCTACAGGCCGTATTTGTAACCAGCTGCTCTAACAGCGCAACACTCCTTCAATTCAGTATGGCACTGCAACACCAGCTTGGACTATGTACTGAAACCTCCACAATGCAACTTAAACTCATAGCTAAAAAGCACAATGCAGCTTATCCACCTTCTACCATCCTCCTAGGTAACAAATAATGGAGCTATTTACCGAACACAGTGATCACAAGTCAACAGTAGACCCAGGATTGAGCAGGGAAATACCCTATTGAGGGAGAGCTTTGGAAACCATCAATCCAAAGACTCCTCCCAGTCCACGCTCCCTACAGGTCACATTTCAAATTATTTCATATACTGGGTTCTGAATGTTTTCTACAGAACAAAATTGATTTGATTTCTCCCTAGCAACACCTCAGCCAGTGAGGGTCAATTTGTCAACGGATTGACACCGTATTGTCCTGCAGAATAAATTGGTGTGATCCTTACAAACTTTGCACTCTTGTGTTTGTCCTGATGAGGTGCAATACAAAATGACGAAAGATTTACAAGCATATTCCTGGGTTTGAGTTATAAAGGAGAGGCTGGATAGGCTAGGAATTTTTTTCCCTGGAGCATATGAGGTTTATAAAATCATGAAGGGCACAGATAAGGTGACTAGCAAAGGCCTTTTCTCTAGGGTTGGGGAGTTCAAATCTAGAGCATGTATTTTCAAGGTGAGAGGAAAAAGATTTAAAAGGGACCCAAAAGGCAACTTGTTCACACAGAGGGTGTCTCGTGTATGAAATGAACTGCCAGAGGAGGTGGGAGAGGCAGGTACAATTACAATACTTAAGACATTTGGACTGGTGCATGGATAGGAAAGGTTTAGAGGGATATGGGCCAAACTCAGGCAAATGGGACTAGTTCAGTTCAGGAAAGCTGGTCGGCATGGACGAGTCGGGCCAAAGGGTCTATTTCTGTGCTGTATAACTCTTACAACACATTGTCTTCTCAGTAATAGTGGAATCCTTTGATATTTAAATGAATTCTCCCTCAGGGCTCCCGTTCCGTACATTAATCACTCGTTTCCCGGAATACTGACTGTATCAATCCAATTTGAATCTAATTCCTTTAAGTGCGGGCCATACCCTGTGGATCTGCTGTTGTGGAGAAGGTGAAACAGCTTGTCACATTATTCTGTTCTTGGAAGTCTAAAAATGTAGCAATCCCGTCTCCTCTCAGCCTTCTCTTTACCTGTGGGAACATGTCCAGTTTGCATAACTGCTCCTCAAAAAAAAAACGAACTGTGTATCTCACGCACACTTGTTAAATTTGTCGGCCTCAAGTGGAGGTAGAATTCCTGCGGCACTTTCCAGAGCCTGGAACAGGATTCTACTTGTTTGGTAGAGACACAAGTAATTTACAGCTGCCTCATTCGAGTCAGTGCACAGCCCTGCTGTGTACATTACATGGAAAAGAAACTTCATGTTCTGTCAGGAAACCGCATCATTTGGGCAGTGTGAGAGAATAGATCTGCTGGATCCAGTAGCAAGAAAAGAAAAGAAGGAAAGGCAGAAGGAACAAGAGAAAGAAAGAAAGAAGGGACTGGAAGGTGAAGAAGGACAATCGGGTGGATTATAGGGGAATGGGTCTGGGTGGGATGCTCTGAGGGTCGGTGTGGACTTGTTGGGCCAAAGGGCCTGTTTCCACACTGTCGGGATTCTAGGATATTCTAGGAATCCATCAGACATTGTAGCGAGCTCTATGCTCCATCCAATTCTGGCCACTTGCATCTGAGCTTCTACCTTCCATCTGAATCTCGGTCATAGGTTAGTGAGTTTGCAGATGTCACCAAAATTGGTGGTATAGTGGACAGCGAAGAAGGTTACCTCAGAGTACAACGGGATCTTGCTCAGATGGGCCAATGAGCCAAGGAGTGGCAGGTGGAGGTTAATTTAGATAAATGTGAGGTGCCACATTTTGGGAAGGCAAATCAGGGCAGGACTTATACACTTAGTAGGAAGGTCCTGGGGAGAGTTGCTGAAACAAAGAGACCTTGGAGTGCAGGTTCATAGTTCCTTGGAGTCACAGGTAGATAGGATAGTGAAGAAGGCGTTTGGTACGCTTGCCTTTATTGGTCAGTATATTGAGTATAGGGGTTGGGAAGTCATGTTGCAGCTGTACAGGACATTAATTCTGCCTCTTTTGGAATACTGTGTGCAATTCTGGTCTCCCTGCTATAGGAAGGATATTGTGAAACTTGAAAGGGTTCAGAAAAGATTTACAAAGATGTTGCCAGGGTTGTAGGGTTTGAGCTACAGGGAGAGGCTGAACAGGCTGAGGCTCCCTGGAGTGTCAGAGGCTGAGGGGTGACCTTATAGAGGTTTATAAAATCATGAGGGGCATGGATAGGGTAAATAGACAAGGTCTTTTCCCCAGGGTAGGGAGATTCCAAAACTTGAGGGCATAGGTTTAAGGTGAGAGGGGAAAGATTTAAAAGGGACCTAAGGGGAAACTTTTTCACGCAGAGGGTGGTGCGTGTATGGAATGAGCTGCCAGAGGAAGAGGTGGAGGCTGGTACAATTACAACATTTAAAAGGCATCTGGATGGGTATATGTGTAGGAAGGGTTTAGAGGGATATGGGCCAAATGCTGGCAAATAGGGCTACATTTATATGGGATATCTGGTCAGCATGGAGCAGTTGGACCAAAGGGTCTGTTTCCGTGCTGTACATCTCTATGACTCTGTGTAGAACACAATGGAATAATTGCCCATTACCTTAACCTCTTGGCCATCTGATCACACTCAGCTTCAGTTAATGAGGGGAGAAGACAGAGGGCTCTCACACATGCAGTACTTTTAGTCATCCTGAATTCATATCATGTTCCTGAATATCAGTGCCAGCCTAAACTGCTTAATGAGTGTGTTATGTGAAGCATCCCAAGTTGTCCCTAATAAGCTCATTACAATCCCTACCCTCCTCCATCAAACTCCCAAATGCATTACAAAGCTTACCCCCAGGGAAATGATTTTGACAGTCTCTGACAATATATTCCGTTAAAGTCGCTGTTAGAGGTCAGTTGTTCTACAGTTTCTTGACAGAAATTGCCTAACAGCTTCTGAAGTGAACAAACAGTATCTTTTAGACCACTGAATGAGAACAAATTAATTCAAACTGTAACACGCCCTGCCCCACTTTCTAAGGTGCAAACCCATTTAGGATCATGCCCCCAGTTCTGCTGGCAACACTCTTGACACAAAACATGATGGATCTGAGTTCCATAAAGCAGCAAACCCAAACAGACACTCTACTGCAGTACCGAAGGAGTTCCGCACTGTCGGAGGGACAGCGCTGCGGGAGCGCCGCACTGTCGGAGGGACAGTGCTGAGGGAACGCCGCACTGTCAGAGGGTCAGTGCTGAGGGAGCGCCGCACTGTCGGAGGGTCAGTGCTG
>JAHRHZ010000008.1:17810647-17820680 GCA_024137785.1 Ginglymostoma cirratum | reverse complement strand
GCTGAGGGAGCGCCGCACTGTCGGAGGGTCAGTGCTGAGGGAGCGCCACACTGTCGGAGGGTCAGTGCTGAGGGAGCGCCGCGCTCTTGGAGGGTCAGTACTGAGGGAGTGAGCACTGTCGGAGGGTCAGTGCTGAGGGAGCGCCGCACTGTCGGAGGGTCAGTGCTGAGGGAGCGCCGCGCTGTTGGAGGGTCAGTGCTGAGGGAGTGCCGCACTGTCGGAGGGTCAGTGCTGAGGGAGCGCCACACTGTCGGAGGGTCAGTGCTGAGGGAGCGCCACACTGTCGGAGGGTCAGTGCTGAGGGAGCGCCGCACTGTCAGATGCTGTCTTTCAAACTGCCCCCTCAGCTGCTGTGTCAGGGGGATAGGAAAGTATTTACTGGTGTTATTATGAAGGAGAATTCTCCTTGATGATCTGGGCCATTGCTGTTTGAGGGAGCTTACTGCTGGCGAATTGACGACTGTCTTTCGTACAGTCTAACAACGACTACACTTTAAAAAGTACCTCACCCTGCTATAAATTGGATTGGGACATCTTGAAGTTTGAAAGGCACTATATAAATGCAAGCTGTTCCTTTTCAGTGTTTTAATTTCTCCAGTTTGTTACATCTTCCCATGCTCAGGAAACAGGAAGAATCTACGAAGATTAGGAGTGGTTTTACTGGGTTGAACATAGTAACCATGGTAACAAGCAAAGTGCCAGTAGCAGCTGATCAATGTGATATAAAGAGGAGGTCCATCAGCTAGTGCCAGTAGCTCCTTGGGTTGCCAACTCTGACTGGCTGCATTCCTGGAGGTTTTATGATGTGACCTTCTGCCTCAGAGCAACCTGCTCTCACACTAGTGGAGGCTCCCAGATACACCTTCCAGGTGAAGCTTCTCCTGCACTTCCCACAATCTAGTCTCCTGCATTCGCTGCTCACAATGTGGTCTGCTCTACACTGGGGAAACGAAATGCAAACTGGGCAACTACTTTGCAGAACACCTACCTTCTGTCTGTAAAAACTACCCTGAGCTTCCAGTTGCCTGCCACTTCGATACGCCACCCTGTTCCCTGGCCACTATCTCTGTCTCGGGTTTGCTGCACTGCTCCAGCGAAACTCACGACAAGTTGGAAGAACAGCACCTCGTTTTTCTGCTTGGGGACCCTGCAGCCTCCAGGACTCAATATCGAGTTCAGTAATTGTAGAACCTGATTACCACCTTCCATATCCTTTACCATCCTTGCCCACCAGACCCTGTCATGACATGAGCTGCTTTCAGCCCAGCCAAGCCATTCTCATCTACTTATGGTTCCCATTATTAGCTTTTCTCCTTCTCTGACTCACCATTATCCATCCCTTTGTTTGCCTCACTATCTATCTCCCTCTCTGGGCTCTATCTCCACTAATTGCCTGTTCCTTTACAACACCCCCAACCCCAACTTCAGCTTAAGTACCACTTTTTCCTAGCTCCTACTAGCTGTGATGAAGGGTCACTAGACCTGAAACGCTAACTCTGTTTCTGTCCATATTCGCTGCCAGACCTGCTGATTTTCTCCAGTAATTTCGGTTTTTGTGACCACACCCATGTTATTGATTGGGCTTGTCATATCAGGAGTGTTTGAGGATGCTGGGTCTGTACTGAAAGTTTGGATGGATGGGGGGGGGGTCTCTGATTGGAACCTACAGAATACTGGGAGGCCTGGATAGATTGGACATGGAGAAGATGTCTCCACTAGCAGGAGAGACTAGGAACATAGAACAAAACAGCACAGTACAAGCCCTTCAGCCCACGGAAGGCACAGAAACTGGGGGACTGAGGGCACAGCCTTAGATTGAGGGCACAACCTTTAGAACTGAGATGGGGAGGAATTTCTTCAGCCAGAGGGTGGTGAATCTGTGGAACACATTGCTGCAGAGGGCTATGGGGGCCAACTCATTGAGTGTCTTCAAGACAGAAATTGATATGTTCTTGATTAGTCAGGGGATCCAAGGTTACAGGGATACGGCAGGAGAATGGGATTCAGAAACATATCAAATGATGACATGGTGGAGCAAACTTGATGGGCTGAATGGCTTAATTCTGCTCCTACATCTTCTGGCCTTGAAGCACCATCTTCCTACAACCAATGGGGAAGGGCAACAGGCACTTTGTTACCCAAACATATTAATCATGTTTGTTGTGGTCTTCACCAACTTTGATCATCACACGGTAACAATTTCAAATTCAGTCTGAGGGAGAGCAACCTGGGTCTCAAATCAGTGTCATAACCTTAATTAAGGGCAATTGTAGAGCGATGAAGAGTTGTCTGAAGTGTGTTGGGAATATAGACTAAGCGGCAGGTCAGTAGATAAGCGGGAGAAGATATTTAGACAGATATTTCATAACATTCAGCAAAAATATTCTCTGATCAAAAGAAGGACTCAATGAGAATGACAAAGTAACAGAAACTACTGGCAGTGCAGGGTATTCGGAATTTTTTTTAGGAACTAGCAACTGATCACTAAACAGCTGACAAAGAGGGAGAAAATTGATTATGGAAGTAAATTAGCAAGAAATATGAAAATCAGTGCAGCTTCTTTAAGACAGAAATTGATATGTCCTTGATTAGTAAGGGGATCAAAGGTTACAGGGAGAATGGGGATCAGAAACATATTAAAAGAAAGAGAGTAGCTAAAGTAATGTGAGACCTTTGGAAAATGAAACTGGGGATTTGATAATGAGGACAAGGAAATGACACACAATTTAAGCCAACACTTTTGCATCTGTCTTCAATGTGAAGGACACCATAAACATCTTAAAGAAATCAGATAAACAAGGTGCTAATGGCAGGAAAGATCTATAACAGTCTCCCTCACAAGAGACAAAGTATTTGACAAACCAATCGAGCTAAAGGCAGATAGTCTCCAGATCCTGATGGCCTGCACCAGGGGTTTTAAAGGAAGGGATCACAGAGATAGTCGAGGTATTGATCGAAATATTCCAGAACTCACTGGATTCTGAGAGGGTTCTGGCAAACTGGAAAACTGCTAATGTGACAACAAGGAAGGGAGATAGAAAGCAGGGAATTATAAAGCAGTTTTCCTGACATTTGCCATTGAGAAAATACTAGAGTCCATTATTAAGGGGAAAAAAAAGACATTTACTAAAGCTTAACGCAATCAGACAGAGTCAACATGGGTTTGTGAAAGAGAAATCATGTTTGATAAATTGCTAGAGTTCTTTGAGGTCACAACAGGAGGAGTTGATAAGAGGGAACCAGTAGATGTAGTTTATTTGGATTTGCAGAAGGCATTCAATAAAGTGCCATACAGAAGGTTATTATACAAGATCGGAGCTCAGGGGATATGTTAACATGGATTGAAAATTAGTTAACACACAGAAGGCAGAGAGTTGGGATAAATGGGCCTTTTTTCACGTTGGAAATAAGTAACTGGTGGACTACCACAAGGATTAGTCTGCAGGCTTCAATTATTTATTTGGTTTGTCAATCATTGGAGGAGGGGGCAGAGTGTCGTGTATCTAAATTTGTTAGCAACGCAAGGGTATGTTGCAGTGAGGGCATGAGGATTCTGAAAAGGGCTAAAGATCACTTGAGTGAGTGGTTAAAAATTTAGCAGATGGGTTTAACGTCAGAAAGCGAGAGGTTGTGGACTTTGGTGGGAAGAATCAAAAAGCAGACTATTAAATGGAGATAGACTCCAAAAAAGTGAGGCGCAGAGGGATCTAGGTGTTCTTGTGCATGAAACACAAACAGTTGGCATGCTGGTGCAGCAAGGAGCCAAGAAGGTTAATGGAATGTTAGTCTTTATTGGAGATAGCAAGAACTGACGATACTGGAGTCAGAGTCGATACAGTGTGGAGCTGGAGGAACACAGCAGGTCAGGCATCATCAGAGGAGCAGGAGAGTCAACTTTTCGGGCCTAGACCCCTTTATTGACCTTTATTGCTAGTTTAAAAATGGGGAAGTCTTCTTACAACTGCAAAGGATGTTGGTGAGACAACACATGCAGTACAGTTTTAGTCCTCACGTTTTTTAAAAAAAGGACATAATTAGATTGGAGACAGTTTGAAAGAGATCCACTAGTCTGATTTATTCATTCACAGGATGAGGGTGTCACTGGCCAGGCAGCATGTATTGCCCATCCCTAATTGCCCAGAGGGCAGTTAAGCGTCAACCACATTGCTGTGGGTCTGGACTCACATGTAGGCCAGACCAGGTAAGGATGGCAGTTTCCTTCCCTAAAGAGCATTTGTGATGATTCACAGTCATCATTGGACTCATAATTGCAGATAGTGATTGAATTCAAAATTCCACCATCTGCTGTGGCGGGATTTGTACCTGAGACCCCATAATGTTACCTGGATCTCTGGATTAACAGTCCAGCAGTAATACACGAGGCCATTGCCTCCCCATTCCAGGGCTGAAGGGCTTGACTTATCAAGAATGGTGAAACAGGTTAGAAGTTTATTCATTGGAGTTCAGGAGAATGAGGGGTGATCTTATTGAATCATACAAGATTCTGAGGGCGTTTGACAGGGTTGATGCTGACAAGATGTTTCCACTAACGGAGGAATCTCGAACTTAGGGACATAGATACAGAAGAAGGAGACACTCATCTCAAACTGAGATGTTAGGAATTTCATTTCTCAGAGTAGGGAGTGTCTGGAATTCTGTACCCCACGATGCTCGGGAGGTTAGGTCACTGGAAGTATTTAAAGATGGCGGTGATGGATTTATGAAATATCGGGGAGCTGTGGGCTGTGATGAGCTGGCACAAAAGACGAGTTGATGCCTGGGGCAGATCATCCACGATCTTCTAGAATGGGAGGGCAGGTCTAAGGGGCCGAATAGCCTGCTCCTGCCACTTTTTTCATGTTTTATGTCAACACTACGAAATGTTGCTTACTACATTGGTGAGAGCATTGAGTGTAGGAGTTGGGACTTTATGTTGTGGCTGTACAGGACATTGGTGAGGCCACTTTTGGAGTATTGTGCACAGGTCTGGTCGCCCTGCTACAGGAAGGATATTATTAAATTGGAGAGGGTGCAGAAAAGATTTACAAGGAAGTTGCCAGGACTAGAGGGTTTAAGTTAGGAGACGTTGAATAGGCTGCAGTTTTTTTCCCTGAAGTGTAAGAGGCTGAGGGGTGACGTTATAGAGGTTTATAAAAGCATGAGGGGCATAGATAAGGTGAATGTTAAAGTTCTTTTCCCTAGGGTGGGGGAGTTCAAAACTAGAGGGCATAGGTTTAAGGTGAGAGGGGAAAAATTTAAAAGGGGTGTGAGAAGCAACTTTTTCACACAGAGCGCGTTTCGTACGTAGAATGAGCTGCCAGAGGAAGTGGTAGATGCAGGTACAGTTACAATATTTAAGACCATAAGACACAGGAGTGGAAGTAAGGCCATTCAGCCCATCGAGTCCACTCCGCCATTTAATCATGGCTGATGGGCATTTCAACTCCACTTACCCGCACTCTCCCCATAGCCCTTGATTCCTTGCGAGATCAAGAATTTATCAATCTCTGCCTTGAAGTCGTTCAACGTCCCGGCCTCCGTGGCAATGAATTCCACAGGCCCACCCCTCTCTGGCTGAAGAAATGTCTCCTCATTTCCGTTCTAAATTGACCCCCTCTAATTCTAAGGCTGTGCCCACGGGTCCTAGTCTCCCCACCTAACGGAAACATCTTCCCAGCGTCCACCCTTTCTAAGCCATGCATTATCTTGTAAGTTTCTATTAGATCTCCCCTCAACCTTCTAAACTCTAATGAATACAATCCCAGGATCCTCAGCCGTTCATCATATGTTAGGCCTACCATTCCAGGGATCATCCGTGTGAGTCTCCGCTGGACACGCTCCACTGCCAGTATGTCCTTCCAGAGGTGTGGGGCCCAAAATTGGACACAGTATTCTAAATGGGGCCTAACTAGGGCTTTATAAAGTCTCTTTATATTTAAAAGACATTTGTGCAGGTACGTGGATAGGTAAGGTTTAGAAGGACATAGGCCAAATGCAGGTAAGTGGGACTAGTTTAATTTAGGAAACATGGTCAGCATGGATGAGCTGGACCGAAGGGTCTGGTTCCATGCTGTATGACTCCGTGACAGCCCGATGAAGTGACATCATTGGGTTAAAGCTGCTGGATACTTTTACCTTTACCTTCGTTGAATGAAGGTCTTCAAAGAATAAGAAAAGGAACACAGTTATTAAGCCTTTTCTTCTGTCCTTGCCTGCAGCAATGACCTGGAAATTAATTCTGTCTCTCCTGGAGACTCTAAGGCTCCCCTGGAGGGTTGGCAACTTGAACTGCTCATTATGTAAATACAGAATGATGGTCTCATTGGATTTAATCTTGTTTCTCCCGCAGGAGATTGTAGATTGGTTCAATGCCATTCGTGCTGTCCAGTTTCACTACTTACAAGTGGCATTTCCAGGGACAAGTGACCATGAGGTAAGCTTCACTGACAATGCCTCTTGAGTATCCTAAATAAAAACCGAAAGAACTGCGGACACTGTAAATCAGAAACAAAAACAGAAGTTGCTGGAAAAGCTCAGCAGATCTGGCGGCATCTGTGAAGAGAAATCAGAGTTAACGTTTCGGGTCCCGACCTGAAACATTAACTCTGATTTCTCTCCACAGATGCTGCCAGACCTGCTGAGCTTTTCCAGCAACTTCTGTTTTGCCTCTGAGCCTCCTCTGGTCTACAGTAAGGGCATACCCTTTGACCCTGTTAGCCTTAAGGACTATATTGAACTCCTTCTTAAAAATAAATACATTCATTTTCCAACTTCTAATTCGACAGCTGAAGCACAAACTGACGAGGAACTTCCTGAAGGAAGGCTACATGGAGAAAACAGGACCCAAGGTAAGAGAGACCAACATCTTCCTGTTATTGTTAAATGGCTCCAAGTTACCCAGTGGCTCAGTGGTTAGCACTGCTGCCTCACAGCATCAGGGACCTGGGTTCAATTCCACCCTCGGGTGACTGTCTGTGTGGAGTTTGCACGTTCTCCCTGTATCTGCGTGGGTTTCCTCTGGGTGCTCTAGAGTCCAAAGATGTGTACATTAGGGTGGGTTGGCTGTGCTAAATTGCCCATAGTGTTCAGGGTTGTGTAGCTTAGGGGGATGAGTCTGGGTTGGGATATACCAAGGGTTGGTATGAACTTGTTGGGCTGAAGGGCCTGTTTCCACACTGTAAGGATTCTATTTTTTTTTATCACAACTGTCCACACCGCTGCCTAGAAACAGGAGAGGAGAACCTCAAAACAGCATGGAATGTGGCAACACAACACTTTTCACTGTATCTCCCCAGATATACATGCCAATGAATCATTCACTAATCCATCATTCATTCATTCATGAGATAACAAGGTGTAGAGCTGGATGAACACAGCAGGCCAAGCAGCATCAGAGGAACAGGAAGGCTGATATTTCAGGCCTAGACCCTTCTTCCTTAGGTGGAGGTTAGTTCGGTGGGGCAGGAGCAGGCGGAGACAATGGGTCGACCAGGGCATTCAGGTTTGTGGATTTTGGGAAGGAGATAGAAGCGGGCAGTGCGAGGTTAGGGAACGATGAGGTTGGAGGCTGTGGGTGGAAGGTCACCTGAGGTGATGAGTTGTGGATGGTTTGGGAGATGATGGTTTGGCGTTCGGGTGTGGGGTCATGATCAAGGGGGCGGTAGGAGGAGGTGTCGGGGAGTTGGCGCCTGGCCTTGGCGATGTGGAGGTCAGTGCACCATACTACAACTGCGCCTCCCTTGTCCACGGGTTTTATGGTGAGGTTGGGATTGGAGCGGAGGGCTGCACGTTCTGCGGGGGAGAGGTTGGAGTGGGTGAGAGGGGTGGAGAGGTTGAGGCGATTGATGTCTCGACGGCAGTTGGCAATGAAGAGGTCGAGGGAGGGTAGAAGGCCTTGGGGTGGTGTCCAGGAGGAGGGGGTGCATTGGAGGTGGGAGAAGGGGTCAGTGGATAGGCTCACGGTTGAAGAAGTGAGCACGGCGGAAAAACTGCTCAATGTCCAGGGGTGACCGGTATTCGTTGATGTGTGGATGGAGGGGGACAAAGGTGAGCCCTTTACTGAGGACTGACTGTTTGTCCTCAGTAAGGGGGAGGTCTGGGGCGATGGTGAAGACTCGGCAGGGCTGGGTGCTACAGTCTCCTCTGGAGCTGCTGGCTATGGAGGCTGTGGGCAGAGCGATGTTGGCATCAGCTGTGGGTGGAGTTGCGTTGGCGGTGGGCGGAGTTGCGTCGGCTGTGGTGGGCGGAGTTGCATCGGCAGTGGGCAGAGTTGCGTCGGTTGTGGGCGGAGTTGCTTCTGCGTCGGCGTCGGCGATAGGCGGAGTTGCGTCAGTGGTGGGCCGAGCAGCGTCGGCATCGGGCGGAGCGGGGTAGGTGTCGGTGGTGGGCGGAGCTGCATTGGTGGTGGGCGGGGTTGTGTCGGTGGTGGGCGGAGCAGGGTAGGTGGCAGCAGCAGCGGTGAGGGTAGGTGCGTCCTCAGTGTCAGTGGTGTTGGCCTCAGAAATGGAGGCGGTGGCATCAGCAGCAGTGTCGATGGCGTTTGCTGTCCCAGAAGTGGTGTACCTGGCGGCGGAGGATGTGACGTCATCCATGGGTGCACCGATGGTGGCCACTTGGCCAATGGCGGTGGGCATGTTGTGGGGAAGGTCCTTGGCAGGGTTGGGGATTTGGGAGGTGGAGGAAGCCCGTTTTGGGTGGTGGGCACCAGTAAGTTTACTGTACTTACGGTTTTTGGTGTCCAATAGAGCTGAGTAGAATTGTGAGTTCAGGTTGTGGATCCTACGAAGAATAAAAACCAGGAGAGGTCCTTTGCCAGTCCCCATTCAATCATTCATTCCCAGCTATAAGCACAGATACCCATTCTCCTGAATAAAAACCGAAAGAACTGCAGATGCTGTAAATCAGGAACAAAAACAGAAGTTGCTGGAAAAGTTCAGCAGGTCCGGCGGCATCTGTGGAGAAAATAATCAGAGTTAACATTTCAGGTCCGGTGACCCTTCCTCAGAACTGATGGTAGCTGGGAAAATGTCGGTTTCTATGCAGAAAATAGGGAGGGGGATGGGGTAGGGAGTAAACGACAGGATCAAGCCCAAAGAGAGAGAAGAGCAGTTGGATAGACAATGGGGTTGATAACGATCTGGTTGGGAGGGTGAGTGGCTGTTAATGGGGACTGTTAATGACTAACGATAGGCACTGTGTAATGTGATAACAAGGCCTGGTGTGTGGGATAGGGGGCTGGGACATGGAACTGAGATAACAAGGTGTAAAGCTGGATGAACACAGCAGGCCAAGCAGTATCAGAGGAGCAGGAAGGCTGACATTACAGCTCCACACCTTGCTGTCTCAGATTCTCCAGCATCGGCACTAGAACATATCTCTAGAACATGGAGCTTCTGTTTTTGTACCTCTTCTCCTATTTGGGTTCAATGTACATGCATGGTTTTGATGCGAAGAGCACATTTCCCTTGGACGTTCACAGCTCAGATGGGGAATTGTGGGACACTTCCTGTCACCAATAGGGACAGTTCCTGCCATCACCCGCAGTTCCATTCCGCCTGTTGAAGGAGACCTTATGGGTCCAGTGGTAGTATAAGATGAGCAGGGAGTTTTCCTGGGATTCTGACCACCATTCCTTCTAACGTCCACCGAGAAAGGTCACATTGTTACCTGTGGGATCTTCTTGTACTCAAAATGGCTGCCAAAGTCCACAATAACAATGCTAATCAAACGTGATTCAAGACTTGCGAATTGTAAAATTTCCACTCTTTACAAGAACCTCCTTTTAAAGTTACTCTGTCTTTGGGACCTGGGTTTGATGGCTCCTGACATTGACTGGATCACCCATCGGTTTTAGTCACAGCTCTACAGCTGATGAACCAGCTCCTTGTTATACAGGTACCTCTGTGAGGACTGGGATAAGAAAGGTGCTTGTGTGATCTCATCCCAACCATCAGTGGTTACAGGAGACAGACAGACAGACAGACAGACAGACACACACACACACACACACACACACACACACACACACACACAC
>JAHRHZ010000008.1:17796349-17810137 GCA_024137785.1 Ginglymostoma cirratum | reverse complement strand
CACACACACACACACACACACACACACACACACACACACACACACACGCCCCTGCTGTTGTACACACCTTCGATCTCACACACAGTCTCATGCTCACACTCTGTCACACACATCCTGTCTCTCACGCACACTATTTTACACACAAATCCTCACATGCCCTCCATCTCACTCACACACATACACGCACATACACATGCTCATACACGCGCGCGCGCACACACACACACACACACACACACACACACACACATGCAATGTGTGGAATTTGGAAGAAAATTCTATTTTACTTTCTTTTCCTGCCCTGTATGTTTGAAATTCTCACTGCTACCATATTCGGCAATGATCTCACAATCATGGCCAGTTCCCTGTGTTAGATGCACAGACAATTACTTAACAAACTGAAAACATTGTAGTTAATGTTCTGGATTTTAAATTTATACAAAGCAGAGAAGGACGGGTGATATATTTGTAAAGCACCTTTTAGGTTGTCATGCCATTCCAGTGGTCTACAGACATTGGTGAATGGATGTGGTGTACTGCAGAGCTGTGATGTGGTCTGTTGGCTCTATAACCACCTCTGTCTCGCTGCAGTATTCTGCTTTGGCTGTTCGGCATGTGTATGTATTGTAGCTTTATCAGGATGGCATTTCATTTTCGACATCCTTGGTGCTCAAAGTTTTGGTAAAGATCTGTAGGCCGGTTTGTGGGTGAGCTTGTTGACTTGCTGGCCGAGCTGGCTTGGTTCTCGTTCAGACATTTCATCACCTAGACGGTGTCACCTAGCATGGTGATGAAACGCCTGAACAAAAACAAGCCAGCTCGGCCAGCAAGTCAACAACCTCATCCCTGGTGCTGTTCCTGGCATGTCTCCATTGAACCAGCAGGTGATCGGACAGCTTGAGGGCAATCGTAGGGTGGGTAGGGGGAGTTGGGGCAGCGGTAAGAGAGCGATGAGGTAACAGATTGTGATTGTCGTTGGCTGATAGCCCACTGCACCTCACGGTTGCCCAGTTGTGAGCTGTTGAATCGATTCTGAACCCATCCCATTCAGCAGAGAGGGAGTGCCACGCAACACAGAGGGTGCCCTCAGTGTGACGCAACAGAGGGGGTGCCATCAGTGTGACGCAACACAGAGGGTGCCCTCAGTGTGACGCAACACAGGGGGTGCCATCAGTGTGACGCAACACAGGGGGTATCCCTCAGTGTGACATAACACAGGGGGCGCCCTCAGTGTGACACAACACAGCGGGTATCCCTCAGTGTGACGCAACACAGGGGGTGCCCTCAGTGTGACACAACACAGGGGGCGCCCTCAGTGTGACACAACACAGAGGGCGCGCTCAGTGTGACGCAACACAGGGGGTATCGCTCAGTGTAACACAACACAGGGGGTGCCCTCAGTGTGACACAACACAGGGGGTGCCCTCAGTGTGAATGCAGGTAATTTGCCCCCACAGGGACAGTACACCGAATACTATTTGTGACAGGTGGGAATGAGGGCATGTATGTTTCTCCCTTATGTTGGTTCCCTCCAACAGTTGTATTCTTCAGACCGTGACCAGCATGCTGTGTGGTGCAGCTGCCAAGCCAGTCTCGCTGATGGGCACTGAAGTCCCCCACCCAGAGTACATTCTGGCCCCCTCGGTGTTGTGCCCACCCCGGTTGAGTTCTACATGGAGGAACACTGCCTCGTTAGGCCAGGGGAGGAAGGCACGTTACCTCGTAATCAGCAGAAGGTTGATGCTGGTCACAGGATAAATATTAGTCCTGGATACCAGGGGTACTCCATTGCGCTTCTTTGAACTAATGCCCTGGGATGTTCGATGTCCACCTGAGAGGTATCTCTGACAGTGCGGCACTCCCTCAGCACTGCACTGGGAGTGACAGCTTAGATGGTAGTATCGGTCCTCAAGTTTACCTCAGGCAGAGGTCGGTATAATGTTCGCTGTGTGGAGCAAGATCTGCCTATTTGTAACACGCCAACCCTCCTAACACTGAGCCTGTAGCATCCAACAGTGAACAGGCGCTGAATCCCAACAGCAGGGGAGTGGGACTCTGTACAACCCACAATGTGGCAACAACTGATTAAACAACAAAGCTGACTCACGTTTCCTTGCTCCAAGCAAACCGAAGGTTTCAAGAAACGATGGTTTACACTGGATCATCGACGCCTGATGTACTACAAAGATCCCCTGGTATGTAATTCTCCAGGCAGCCCTGGTTAGAGGCTGTGGTCCCTCTCTCTTACTCAGTCTCGTGTTTTCTCACACGCTCTCTCACTCTCTCTGTATCCCTGACTCACTCTCCCTTTCTCTCTCTCACATTCTCTCACTCTCTCTGTATCCCCAGCTCTGACTGTCCCTTTCTCTCTCACACACACTGTCACACTCTCTCTGTATCCCCGACTCTCACTCTCCCTTTCTCTCGAACACTGTCACTCTCCCTGTATCACCCTTTCACACTTTCCGTCACAGTCTGTGTATCTCTGTCCCTCACTTTTTCTCTCATGCCCCCACACTCTCTGTATCTCTGTCTCTGTCTCTCTCTTTCTTTCTCTCTCTCTCTCCCTCTTTCTGTCTCACACTCACACTGTCTCTGTATCACCCTATCACACTAAATCTCAAATAGGCTGTACCTCTGTCTCTCACTCTTTCTCTCACAGTCACATTCTCACTCGACATGAATCAATCTCACACTTACTGCCCCAACCTTTCTCTTGTATTCTGTTTTCCATTTGCTTGCCCTCTCTGACCTCGTGATGCGCTCTCACATTCTCTTTGCTCGCTCTGTCAATCTTTGTCTCCCTTCTGTCTTTCTCACCGTGACTATTTCCCTCAAAGCCAATCTTTTCATTGGACTGTCCCTATTTAGTAATGGTGGAGGGGTGGATGCAAACGGCTTTAAAATGGTCTCAAAGCAGCTGTTGGTGGCATTTTGCAGCCCCTAATGACACGCTGGGGAAATTGGCACAAGGCATTGGTGCAGGAAGCAGGTGAGATCAAGGTTTTGGGGAATGGGAACAGACTGGAAAGAGTTAACAAGGCCAGAGATAACACAGTGTATGGAGCTGGAGAAACACAGCAGGCCAGACAGCAACAGAGGAACAGGAAAGCTGATGTTTCGGGTCGGGACTCTTGAGTGGCAAATCAAGACCAACCTGAACCAACCGGGCTGAATGGCCTCTTCTGGGCCAGTGCACTTTATCATGCAACTGAAGCAAGCAAATTGAGGATTTTACAGTAATTCAAATGGTGAGATGGGCGAATGCTGAGGTTTGGTTCCTGTACAGAACAGGATGCAGTGTGGGTTTCGCGTTGTGTATGTGGGGCTGAGTTTAGAGCTGTCACATTGCCCAATTCAGGGGAGGTGATAGCCTCAGTGTGTTGTTGCTAGACTGGTAATCCTCAGACCCAAGTCATGTTCTAGAGACCTGGGCTCAAGTCCCACCATGATAGATGCTGGAATCTGCATTAATACAAATCTGGAATTATGAGTCTAATGATGACCATGAAACCATTGTTAATCGTCAGGAGAACCCATCCAATTCACTAATGGCCTTTAGGGAAGGAAACTGCCATCCTTACCTGGTCTGGCCTACATGTGACTCCAGACCCACAGCAATGTGGTTGACTCTTAACTGCCCTCTGGGTAATTAGGGATGGGCAATAAATGCTGGCCTAGCCAGTGACACAGATGTTCCATGAATGAATTCCCTATTTGAAAAAAAAGTCTCCATGCATTATGTCCTGAGATCAGGAATGTCAATGAGGAACCAGTCAAATTCTGGGGTATTGTATTCAGTACTGAGCGGCACACTTACAGTCATAGAGCTGTACAGCACGGACACAGACCCTTCAGTCCAACCTGTCCATGCTGGCCAGATATCCTCAATTAATCTAGTCCCATTTGCCAGCATTTGGCCCATATCCCTCTAAATCCTTCCCATTCATGTATCCATCCAGATGCCTTTTAAATTGTACCAGCCTCCAGCACTTCCTCTGGCAGCTCATTCCATACACGCACCACCCCCTGTGTGAAAAAGTGCCTCCTAAGATCCCTTTTAAATCTTTCCCCTCTCACCTTAAACCTATGCCCTCTAGTTTTGGATTCCCCCACCCTGGGGAAAAGACCTTGCCCATTTACCCTATCCATGCACCCCATTATTTTATAAACCTCTATATGGTTACCCCTCAGCTTCCAACACTCAAAGGAAAATAGCCCCAGCCTATTCAGCCTCTCCCTATAGCTCAAACCCTCCAACCCTGGCAACATCCTTGTAAATCTTTTCTAAATCCTTTCAAGTTTCACTTCAGGAAGGATGTAGAAACCTTGGAGAGGGTGGTGGTGGGTGCGAGTGCTGGGGGAGGGGAGATTAACCAGAATAGTCTCAGGGAAGAGGCAATTCTGTTACATGGCGAGACTCTAGAAGCTGGGCGTGTTCAGTTTGGTGGGGACAGGCTGAAGGGGAAATTGGACAGAAGCCCTTTGAAATCACAAAGGTATAGTAGACAGGAAGAGACTGCTTACAATGCCTGAATGGTCGGAACAGATGGAAGGTTATTGACAAAGGATCAAGACAGGCAGGTAATGGAATTATTTTTACTCAGCCCAGTTGTGAAGTTGTGGAATACACAGCGAGAAAGGCCAGTGGAAGGCAATCCAGTGGTGACTCTGAAACTGGGTATTGTATCATTGTGTTGAAGGGGGTTCATCTGAAAGGTCATGGGGAAAGAGTGGGGACAGTGGGCGGTAGGACTAATTGGATAAAAGCGGAAGTGTGAGCTCCTAAAACCTCCTGTCACCGGTGTGAGACAGTATTCACGGGCCGTTGTGTTTGAAATCTCTGCAGGATGCATTTGCCAAGGGTGAAGTCTTCATTGGCAGCAGTGACAACGGGTACCTGGTCAAAGAGGGTCTTTCCCCTGGTGCCCAGAGCAGTCCAGGGTGGCAGCACGGCATCACTATAGTGACACCAGACCGGGACTTCCTGTTCACGTGTGAGACAGAAAGCGAGCAGCAAGAGTGGATAGCAGCCTTCAACAGTGTGATCAGTCAACAGATGTCACCCCAGGAATATACAAGTACGTTTCCCCCGCTCGCTTCCCCAACGCATCCTTACATGCTCCTTAACTCCTACCCTCTCATTAATCCAGCTTCTATCATAGAATCCCCACGGTGTGGAAGCAGGCTGTTTGGTCCATCAAGTCCACACTGACCCTCCAAAGAGTGTCCCACCTAGACCCACCTCCCCCAGTAGTGCTGCATTCCCCAAGGCTGATCCCCCTCTACCCTACATATCCCCAAACACTATGGACAATTTAGCATTGGCCAATCCACTCTAACCTGCACACATTTGCACCCGGAGCAAACCCACACAGACGGTCACCCGAGGGTGGACTTGAATCCAGGTCCCTGGCGCTGTGAGGCGGCAGTGCTAACCACTGAGCCACCGTGCCAACCCTCTTTATCCCCCCCGACCTGTCTTTAACCCATGCCCTCTCTTTACACACCCTGTCTTTAACCCCATCCTTTCTTTAACCCACCCTCTCTTTAACCCCCATTTTTTAACCTCTCCTCTCTCTTTAACTCCCCCTCTTTACCCCTCCCCTCACTTTAACCCCCCCGTCTCTTTAACCCCCTCTTTACCCCTCCCCTCTCTTTAACCCCCTCTTTACCCTCCTCTTTAAAACCCCCTCTCTTTAACCTTTCTCTTTACCCCTCCCCTCTCTTTAAACCCCCCCTTTAACCCCCACTTCCCCCCCTTTAACCCCCCTTTTAACCCCCCCTCTTTAATCCCCCTCTCTTTAACCCCCCTTCACCCCTCCCCTCTCTTTAACCCCTCCTCTCTTTAACCCCCCTCTCTTTAACCCCCCCTTTACCCCTGCCCTCTCTTTACCCCTTCCCTCTCTTTAACCCCCTTTACTCCTCCCCTTTCTTTAACCCCGCCTCTCTTTAACCCCCTCTTTAGCCCCCCCTTAACCCCCCTTCTTTAATGCCTCCCCTCTCTTTAACCCACCCTCTCTTTAACCCCTCCCCCTTCTTTAACCCCCCTCTCTTTAACCACCCCCATTTAACCCCCCTCTCTTTAACCCCCCTCTTTAACCCCCCCTTCTCTTTAACCCCCCCTTTAACCTTCCTTCTCTTTACCCCTGCCCTCTCGTTAACCCTCACCCTCTGTTTAACCCTATTTTCTCCTTACCGCTGCCTTCTCGACCCATTTCCTCTCTTTAAACCACCACCCCAAGTCTAACATTCCCCCCTCCCCCCTCCCCAGCCAGACTGTGAGGGGGAACGAGACTAGGTCGTTGTTGCCAGAGCACCATGACTCTGGATGGTCACTTTCTGAGGGAGGTTCATCAGGACAGAGGGGGTGGGGGTTGAAGGGGCGTGGTGAGGGGTGAAGGAGGACAAAGAAACAATTGTGTGGGGTTCTTCCTCAGTCAAGTTCATGACTTCCCTTTCCTTTTCAGTGGAAGCCAACTTCAAACACAGACGATAAAGTGCCAAAAAAGCTGACCTCCAACCTTTAACTTCTGACCTCAGCTTTACAGACAAGACACAACACAAACTCATTGCTACGGTGCTGGAAGATGAGAACCTTCCCATGTTTACCAGCGACTCAGTTTATTACCGATGAGAGTACGAGGCATTTCCCCTGTGATCTTGGTTTTATCCACTGGCAGCAGGCCTCTGGGAATGTTCTAGACCAGAAGCACAATGTACATCGCTCAGCCACGTTGAGGGTTCTGGTTCCAGCATGGATCTGAGCTGACTCACCTTCAGGGATTGAACAGACAATGCAGGAACCAACTTGGACGAAACACAAACATTCCACCGTCTATTGGACAGAGAGCTTATAGCTCTACCGTCCTGTCGAGGAGATGGACATGCCGAGGGACTCTCTGATAATCCCACCACAGTGACACAAATACTCAGCAGAACACTTTGTCCACTGGGACTAATTTAGGGACATAATAGATTGGAAACAGGGAAAAACTAGAATAACGGAAGGACATTCTTTTGCCGATAAGCTGAGGCATATTTGTAAGGACAGTGTGGAGGGAGCTTTACTCTGTATCTAACCCTGTGCTGTCCCTGTCCTGAGAGTGTTTGATGGGGACAGTGTAGAGCAAGCTTTACTCTGTATCTAACCCCGTGCTGTCCCTGTCCTGGGGAGTGTTTGATGGGGGACAGTGTAGAGGGAGCTTTACTCTGTATCTAACCCCGTGCTGTCCCTGTCCTGGGGAGTGTTTGATGGGGGACAGTGTAGAGGGAGCATTGCTTTGGATCTAACAGTACAACCAAGCTGGGTGCAAGTTGACCTGTTGTACAAAGAACAAAGAAAATTACAGCACAGGAACAGGCCCTTCGGCCCTCCAAGCCTGTGCCGTTGTCTTGTACATTGTCCCTTAGTTTGAGTGTTTGTCACACGTCCCCCCTCCGAGCTGCGCTCCTCTGTTTGTCGCACAGCCATTGAGCCTGGGTGTGTTCTCCTGCCGTTGCATATTGTGTATTTCTGTGGCTTCTATGATGTGTTGGCAGTTAGCTCAGTTGGCTGGATGGCTGGCTTATAAAGGCAGAGTGATGCCAATGGCATGAGTTCAAACCCTACACTGGCTAAGCTTACTGTGATGGTCTCACCCCTCACTAGGGGCCTGGTGACCCTCAGGTTAAACCACCTCCAGTCATCTCTCTTATTAGAGAGTAGGACAATGGCAGCCGTATGTTTTTGGTTTTGCAGGATCTGCACTGTAGTCGTTGCTCACCAGGGTTGTTGCGGATCACCTTGACCCTAACCCTATCATTTATAATCACCAATTGACCCTAGGTCTTTTAATCCCTCACCGAAGAGCCTAGGGTGCCATTAGTCTGGATGCTTAAACTAGAAGTGTGTTTGTTTCCCCAATACTGGCATTCCCTCTCTCTCCTTGATCAATGGCAGCATCTACCAAGTGTCGTATTTCTGATCATCCCTGTCACCATTCACAAATTTCTCAAGCAGCCCCCAAAGCTGGGGGTCCTTCAGGCAGCTACAGGGATACCTCAGGTGGCCAAGCTCAGGAGAAATGCTGCTCTCTGAACGGTCAACACTCTTCATGAAAACGTTAACTGCTTCTTTAGAATATTTCAAATGTTCAATTAAAAACAAAATCTCCCACCAACCTCCATGGAAAAAAAGAAACAGAACGGTAATGAGTTTTATTTTAACCAATTTACACCATCCAATATAAAGTGGACCCGGAGTCAAACAGTATTTACACAGTGCACAGTTAGGTTCTGGAATAGAGTCCTCGAGACTGTACACGAGACAGATTCAACCAGAAGGGAGTTGGATTATTAACTAAAAGGGAAACAAACAGTGGAAAAGTCAGGGAAGTGGCATTAGGGGAATTGCTCTTGTCAAGAGCAGGCACGGCCAAAATGGGGCAAATAGCCTTCGTCTCCATGTAAACATTCTATGATTCATTTGTGAGTTTCCCCTGGCGTTTTCCTGCGATATCCTCTTACTCACAATACTACACCCAGCTGACCTCCCACTGGATATCACAGTTAAACTCAATGATGGAGACCAGCATTCTGGTCCAGTTCTGAAGGGGCGCTGGACCCGAAATGTTAACTCTAATTTCTCTCCAGAGATACTGAGTTTTTTCAGCAATTTCTGATTTCCAGCATCCAGAGTTTTTTCAGTTTATTGACCAGTCCTCTGGTTCTGGATGTAGTGACAGCTCCTAAGCTATTAACGGGGCCTCAGTTCTTTTTTGTTGAAACCTTCAAACTTCTGGAACGCTCTCTATCCTGAGTGTTCTCGATTCCTGTGGAAATAAACCCTGAGGCCCTTCAGTCCCTCATCTCCCTCCTGAACCAGAAGGGATCACATCTGGAAGTGATAATCCGGTGAAGCGCTGCACTGTTGGAGATGCCGTCTCTGAGGTGAAATGTTACACAGGGGCCGATTGTACCCTTTCTGGTGGAAGGACAAAACCCACCCCCCACTCCCCATCCCCGTCCAGTATTGGGGAGGGGAACAGGGGAGTTCAGGGGTGTGCCCCAGGGTCAGTGGTCATCCCTCAACCAACACGATGAGAAACAGGCCGACTGTTCGTTATCACATTGCAGTTTGTAGGAGCTGGCTGTCTGAACTGGCTCCATCCAGATCGCAGAAGGAGGCCACTGTGTCTGAGATGGCTGTTCAAATTAGCACCCTTACATAACACCATTCTCGAGCCTCATCCCCTACACCCTTGCACATCGTTTCTGTCGAAATATTTGCCCGAAAAGCCCTCGCATGTCTGAATTGAAGCTGCCTCCAGCACGCTTCCAGACCCAGACATTACAGCAGGGAAGACACTTCAAAACATATGTCGTTGTGAAGTACTTTGAGGGCAACCCGAAGGTGCTATGAAAATGCAACTCCTTCGTAATCTTTTCTCCAGTAGCCATCGACGGGGCCTCAGTTTAGCTGCCCTTCTCGGCCGTACCTACGGCAGTAGAGGCAGGCTCTTGGTGGTTGTGATCAGCGGTGATCTCCCCCAGTAAAACTAAGGGTAGTGGGACCAACTGGTTAGATCGCTGTCGGAAAGCAGCTGCGGACTGGATCGAGCGATCCCTTCGGCACCAAACGATCTTTCCAAACTCCGAACGTAAGATCATCGATTCTCTCGACCACAGCTGCACGCTTCAAACAAAAAAAAAATTAAACTGGAAAGAGGCCCTTCAGCCCATCAGGCCTGTACCAGCCGTGAAGCATCAAATCTGCACTAATCCCATTTCTCAGCGTTTGGCCTCAGACTTGCGCACTATATGGAGATGTGATGTATGTCACTGTCAACATAGAAACTGCTCAAGACTCTGAGAAGAAGAATTTGCAAAGAAATTGTTATTGGAGTTCCCGAAGTCAGGTGAACCAAGAGCTTGATGAAAGAGTTGGAGTCTTAAGAAGATTCACCCTTAAAGCAGGGAGAGAGGGAGGCAGAGAGATTTAGGGAAGGCATTCCAGAGGTTAAGTCCTAAGCACATGTTGGCACAGCTGGCAAACACAGAGCATTTAAAATTGGGAGACTTAGAGCTGTACAGCATGGAAACAGACCCTTCTGTCCAACTCATCCATGCCGACCAGATATCCTAAATTAACCTAGTCCCATTTACCAGCATTTGGTCCATATCCCTCTAAACCCTTCCTATTCCAGGTGCCTTTTAAATGTTGTATTTGTACCAGCCTCCACCACATCCTCTGGCAGCTCATTCCATACACGCACCACCTTCTGTGTGAAAAAGTTGCCCCTCAGATCCCTTTTTTAACTTTCCACTCTCACCTTAAACCTATGCCTTTCTAGTTTTGGACTCCCCTACCCTGGGGAAAAGACCTTGGCTATTCACGCCCCTATCCATGCCCCTCATGATTTTATAAACCACTGTAAGGTCACGCCTCAGCCTCTGACTCTCTGGGGGAAATAACCCCAGCCTCGCAACGACACCCCCTCGCTCTACGTGACCCACCTCCCCAAGAGGTTAGAATTGGAGGCACCAATGTCGACTTAACCTGGGAGTGCTCAATGCGAGTCTGAAGTGTAAGACTTGAAACTCCTTCAAATACAAAATTTGATTGCAATATAGAAGGGAAAACATCACACTCATTAGCTCAACAGCAGCTTTTTACATTCACTGACTGCCCTAGCTGTGAGATGTGATGCAGAAGGAGAAAGGCCGAATTATTGACAGGGTATTCACACTGAGAGGGGTGAATCAGAAATTGCAAAGTGATAGGATGCAGATGAATCAATGAAACTCAAGCAGAGGACGATGTGTGGGTGGGGTTTGGTGGGTAACACCACAGGACACACCTTAGAGCAGTCAGCAACTCAGGAATCAAAACGCAAAGACTCGAATTTCTTCTGATGCTGGATTACAGGAGGAAAGAACTTCAAAGCCCATTCTTCCACACGCACAAGACATTCAAATGGCTTCACAGCAAATTCATAATCTGTCATCGCTGTTGGTTATTTCGGAAACACAGTCAGACTGTACACAGCAAGGTTACATAAACAGTGACTGTCAGAGAATCAGTGCTGAGGGAGTGCCGCACTGTCGGAGGGTCAGTGCTGAGGGAGCGCCGCACTGTCGGAGGGTCAGTGCTGAGGGAGCACCGCACTGTCAGAGGGTCAGTGCTGAGGCAGCACCGCACTGTCGGAGGGTCAGTACTGAGGGAGCGTTGCACTGTCGGGGGGTCAGCGCTAAGGGAGTGCTGCACTGTCAGAGGGTCAGTGCTGAGGGAGTGCCGCACTGTCGTGGGTTCAGTAGTGAGGGAGTGCCGCACTGTTGGGGGGTCAGTGCTGAGGGAGCGCCGCACTGTCTTGGGTTCAGTAGTGAGGGAGTGCCGCACTGTTGCGGGGGTCAGCGCTGAGGGAGCGCCGCACTGTCCTGGGTCAGCAATTATCCAATAACCCACCAGCAGTCACAAGAAATCATTACCATACCGTCACAGGTGGAAATATCTCCGACATGGGAAAGGAAGACAGAAAATGATGGAAATACTCAGTGAGTCTGGCAACATCGATGAAGAGAGCAATAAAAATTAACATCAACACAATGAACTTTCAACAGAACCAGGAAAAGTTGGAATCATCAGAGGTTTTGAACAAATGAAGAGGGTTCGATGTAAAACAAAAATGGAATTCTTTGCCTAGTAACCATTCTGACCTCTCTGTCACTGTCTGTCCCTCTCTCATTGTCTCTATCTCCTCTCTCTCTCACTCTCTCTCTCTCCCTTTGTCTCTCTCCCTCCCTCCCTCTCTCATGTCTCTGTCTCTCCATTTCTCTCTCTCTCTCTCACTGTCTCTCTCTCCCTCTCTGTCTCTCCGTCTCTTTCTCTCCCTCTCTCTCTGCCTCTGCCTCTCTCTCTCTCTTCCCCTTTGTCGCTCTCTCTATCTCCATCACTCTCTCTCCATCTCTCTCTCCCTCTTTTTCTCTCTCTGTTTCTCTGTCTCTGTCTCTCTCTCCCTCTCACACACTCTTTCTCTCTGTCTATCTCTGTCTGTCTGTCTCTGTCTCCCTCTCTCTCTCCCCTCCTCCTCTTTCTCCTTCCTTCTCCATCTTTCTCTCCCTCTCTCACTCCCCCTCTCTCTCCTTCTCTCTCCCTCTCTCTCACCCCCTCTCTCTCTCCCTCTCTCACTCCCCCTCTCTGTCCTTCTCTCTTCATCTCTCTCTCTCTGCCACTCTAACTACGCTCCCCTCCACCTCACTCCCTCTCTCACTCACTCTCTTTCACTTCCAATGAAGCTTAATGGAACTTTGCGGAACTTCAACTCCTCTTTCATTGAGCTCATTGTCACCTTGCAGACTCAACACGGGGAATCGACAATTTCAGACTTCAATCTCTTCTGTCATTCTGTTTCTCTTTGCCTGTTTGGGTTGAATTCTCCTTTCTCTCATGCTTTTACAAATGTCTGGCAGCTGTTCTCAACTCACTGAAGGCAAATCTTTTGTCTCATTCCTTCATTTTCTTGACCTACCTCCATTCTCCCCGGCTGTCAGTGACAAATTCTTCATTCATCTATGATTCACTGCTTCCCGTCTTCCATTAACTCACAGGCCTTCCCGTTCATTCCTCTTCCCTTGTTTTCACTTTCTCAGCACCTCTGGCATTTCCAAACTGTTCCTGGGTCTGATGCCAAGTCACAGATCTGACTCATCACCAACAGCTTTCTCTGCCAACATGGACAGCGTTCTCAACTTTCACCACATTGCTGTTTATGGGAGCTTTCCGTGCTTAAACTCGCTGCTTTCCTTTGGCATTGTAGAAACGTCACAACACAAGATGAGACAATTCAACCCATCGTATCCATGCTAACCCTCTGCAAGTACGGTTCACCCAGTCGCACACTCCACATTTTCAGATAATGGTCTAGTTTTCTTTTGAAAACCTCAGTTGAACTTCCACCACACTTCCGGACAGTACGTTCCAAACCCTAACCGCTTGAGTGAACCTGCCTCCCCCAACCTCTCAGACATTACATTGTAGATCCTAACCTTCGCTAACTGACTCTTTTCTTCAAACTATCTATTTCACTGAAATTGCATGGTCACACAGTACTCGAGTGTTGCTGAAAGAAAAGACATGCTTTCCTCTTGCTCTCATCAGGACACTTTTGCAAGAATATCAATGTAAAGGAGGAGATAACGTTTGCTGCAGCAACAGTGGATAGGGTTGATTGGATAACAGGTAGATTCTGATTGGGAAAGGCATTAGGAACATATCAGTTCTTTTTCAGCAAAAAAGGCTTCCCTTGTCCATGTGGGTTTCTTCTGGGTGCTCTGGTTTCTTCCCACAGTCCAAAGATGGGCAGGTTGGGATGGATTAGCCAAAGGAAATTGCCCATAGCATCCAAAGATGTGCAGGCTAGGTGGGTTACTGATGGGAAATGTGGGGTCACCGGGATTGGATGGGGTGTGGGTGGGATGCTCTTTGGAGAGTCAGTTTGGGCTGAATGGCCTGCTTTTGCACTGTACAGACCCTATGATTCGAGGTCCAAAGAAATGCAGATTAGGTGGATTTGCTATCCTGAAATTGTTCATAGTGTTCAGGGATGTGTAGGCTAGTTGGGTTAGCCACGGTAAGTGCGGGATATGGGAGGCAACTGGGTTTGGGTGGGATGTTCTTCAGAGGGTTGGTACAGATTCAGTGGGCCAAATGGCCTCTTTCTGCACTGTTCTATGATTCTCAAAAGCCTTCAAGTCTTCGCTAAAGTATTGAGCCAAGAACTAGAGCCAGGTGAGGGTGAAACAGATACA
>JAHRHZ010000008.1:17740545-17795949 GCA_024137785.1 Ginglymostoma cirratum | reverse complement strand
TTCCTGCTCCTCTGATGCTGCCTGGCCTGCTGTGTTCATCCAGCTCCACACTGTGTTATCTTAACTTCCTCACTTTATTACACCATGCCTCCAATTATGAAGTTTTATTAAGCTGCTTTCTCAGCCTGTCCTGCCACCTTCAATCATTTATGCACGTATCCCTACAGGGCTCGCTGCTCTTGAACACCCTTTAGAACTGTCCCCATTATTTCTGAAGAAGGGTCTAGGCCCGAAACGTCGGCTTTCCTGCTCCCCTGATGCTGCTTGGCCTGCTGTGTTCATCCAGCTCTACACCTTGTTACCCCATTATTTCCTTCATCCTTCTCATCAAAATAAGTCAATTAGCAAGAACACAAATCAAAAAAAGTCCTTCATTGTCTGTAAAGCATTTTCGGATGACCTGAAGTCCTGACAGGTGCTATTTAAATGCAAATTCTGCCTTCTGCCTACACGCTTGCTGCTAAAAACACGATCCTTCAGCAGTAAACAGCATACCAAACTAAGAGGTTGTGGGAAAACACATTGACTTCCAATTTAACAAGTTCAGCTTTTGCAGTTCGGCTCCAACAAACCACAGTTACCGTAGTCAGTCTACAAATAAATGCAGAGGCCTCAGTTCTTTTTATAAGAACGTTTGATGAATTCCTTTAATTCACGTCACTACAAATTGATTAACCCCTTTCAAAAACAGCCCTAATCCCGACACTATTGCAAACAACTGCACACCAGCAAGGGCTCTTACAGCACCGTGGTAGCGCCCCTACCTTTGGGTCAGGTGACATAGATTCAAGTCCCACTTTCTCCAGAGGTACGTCGTAACGTTTCTGAACGTTAAAAATAATTTTAAAAATAAAATCTATTCTAACAACAACTGCATACAAGAGGGGCAAAGTCTATTTAAGCACCTCATCCCTAAACAAACAGTTTTCTTTGTTCACCATCTTCATTTTCTTTAATATAGGGTAATATTTTTTAATGAAGGCCTATTTCCCCACACATGCCCTCCCCACTGTGATTTTTCCTCCCCCCTAATTGTTATTAAATAGGGGTATCCTGAAGTTCAGTTGCCAACTCCAAAAAGTTCCAGGGCAATGCTGGGAAGTTGGCAAACCCTCTGTACCCATCTGCCTTCCTGGAACTATGGCGCCTCACAGCATCACAACAACTGCATTTGCGTAGCACTTTGAACAAAGGCAAACATCCCCAAGAGTCTTCTTGGGAGTGATGTTTGGACAAAATGTGACACCTTTCTTTACTCATAGAATCAACAGAATCTTCATCAAAGATCCTCAGGCAGCGCCTTCCAAACCCACTTCCATCTCAAAGGACAAGGGCAGCAGATACAGGGGAACACCACCCCCTGCAAGCTCCCCTCCAAGCCCCTCACCATCCTGACTTGGAAATATACCACTATTCCTTGACTGTCGCTGGGTCAAAATCCTGGAATTCCATCCCTAAGGGCATTGTCGGTCAACCCACAGCAAATGGAATGCAATGGTTCAAGAAGGCAGCTCACCCCCACCTTCTCAAGGGCAACAAATGCTGGCTCAGCCAATGATGCCTACATCCCACAAGTGAATAATTTCTTTTTAAACACCCCTGCAGTGTAGGGAGAGACCATTTGGCCCAACAGGTTCTAGCCCTACCACCAGCCTATCCCTGCATTTCTCATGGCCAACCAGCTAACCTGCATATCTCTGTAGGGGAACTGTGAAAGCTCCACACAGACAGTCACCCAAGGGTGAAATTGAACCCAGCTCCCTGGCAGTGTGAGGCAGTGTGAGGCAGCAGTGCTAACCACTGAGCCACCATGCCACCCATTCTTCAATTTTTTCATCAAGTACAGTCATCACTGACAAGGCGAGAATTTGTTGCCTTAATTACACCTTGAACTGACTGGCTTATAGATCCTTCCAGAGGGCTGTTAAGATAAAGCACATTGCTATGGGTCTGCAGTCATGTGTAGGTCAGACCAGGTAAGGACGGGAGATTTCCTTCCCTAAAGGACATCAGGGAGCCTGCTGGGATTTGCAAAATCAGAGATAGTTCCATGGCCCATGACAGAGACCAGCTTTTGCATTCAAGGTTTTATTAATGTTTTAATTAAATGCAAATTCCATTAGATGCCCCCACTCCCTAACTTTTGATGGTCTACATTTCCCTTAATGGGATTTACATAGATTTTTTCTGATGAAGGGTCTAGGCCCGAAGCGTCAAGTTTTCCTGCTCCTATGATGCTGCTTGGCCTGCTGTGTTCATCCAGCCCCACGCCTTGTTATCTCAGATTCTCCAGCATCTGCAGTACCTTTTATCTCCTTTACATAGAATCATGGAGCTGTGCATCACAAATACAGACCCTTCGGTCCAACTTGTCCATGCTGACCAGATATCCTAAATTAATCTAGTCCCATTTGCCAGCATTTGGCCCATTTCCCTCTAAACCCTTCCTATTCATGTCCCCGTCCAGATAGATACATTGAGTAGAGGAATTGGGAGTCCATGTTGTGGCTGTACAGGACATTGGTGAGGCCCCTTTTGGAATACTGTGTCCAATTCTGGTCTCCCAGCTATAGGAAGGATGTTGTTCAACTGGAAAGGGTTCAGAACTTACTTACAAGGATGTTGCCAGGGTTGGAGGGTTTGAGCTACAGGGAGAGGCTGAATAGGCTGGGGCTATTTTCCATGCAGCATCAGAGGCTGAGGGGTGACCTTATAGAGATTTATAAAATCATGAGGGACATGGATAGGGTGAAGAGTTAAGGTCTTTTCCCCATGGTAGGGGGGGTCCAAAACTAGAGGGCATTGTGTTAAGGTGAGAGGGAAAACATATAAAATGGACCTAAGTGGCAGCTTTTTCACGCAGAGGGTGGTGTGTATATGAAGTGAGCTGCCAGAGGAAGTGGTGGAGGCTGGTACAATTACAACATGTAAAAGGCATCTGGCTGGGTTTATGAATAGGAAGGGTTTAGAGGGATACGGGCCAAATGCTGGCAAATGGGACCGGATTAGTTATGGATTTCTGGTCAGCATGGACAAGTTGGACTGAAGAGTCTGTTTCTGTGCTGTACAGCTCTATGACCCTATGAGATGCCTTTTAAATATTGTATGTAGATTAATGAAATGGAAAACAACGTTGATTTACTGGAAGTGGTTAATAGATGACAAAATACCACGGGTGATTTAGTGATGGGGGAACAACAATGTTCAGTTGTATGTAAGGTACTTCTGGATATAAAAGACACAGAAAAAAATAAACTCCACCAGCTGTGGTGGTGAGATTTGAACCTTTAAGTCATTGGCATTAAGCTGAGTCTATGGGTTGGCTAATCTAGTGACGTCACCACCACACCACCCTGACACTGAGTCAGTTTAGGGGTTACTACAAGAAGTGACCAAATGTTTATTCAAAGGGTTAGGTTTTAAAACACACTGAAGAGAGATTTGGAGAAATGGAGACGTCACATTTGCAGCTTAAACCCTGAGCACCTGAAATCACAGGCAGTGGCGATGGAGCGATTAAAATGTACAGGAATGTAGAATTGCAGGAGAGCAAAGTAGGGCAAGACCATGGAGGGATCAGAACATAAAGTTGGGAATTTATAAAATCGAGGCAGCGTGGTCTCCTGATTCCAGCCATTGTCATAGACACAGATATTCTGATTGTTTATTTCTAGGTGACATGTGGGAGCTTGCTGTTCACAAACTGGCTGCCACATTTACAACAGTGACTGTACTTCAATAGGTATTTCATCGGATAAAAAGCGTTTTCAGTGTCCAGGCATCCTGAACAGAAGAACATAATCAATAAGAGTAGAAATAGGCCATTCGGCCCCTCAGGCCTGCCCTGCCATTCTGTAAGATTGGGACTGCTCTTTCCTGCTCCAGACCTCAATCCTACTTCATGTCAGCTCCTCACAGCCCACAACTCCCCGATATTTCAAAAATCTCCTTCCTCTGTCAATACTTTCAACGATCTAGTCTCCAAAAACTCTGTGGAGTGATATATTACACACATTCACTGACTTCTGAGAGAAGAAATTTCTTTGCCTTTTTGAAGTAAATGAGTGTTCCTTTATTCTGGAACTGCGTTCCTTAGTTTGAAACTCCCCCACTCGAGGAAACATCTCCCCAACATCAACCTTGTCAAGGCCCCTCAGAAATCTTGGATGTTTCGAGAAGATTGTGTCACATTGTTCTGAACTCTGATGAATAAAGGCCTAACCTGCTCAGCAGTTCTTGATAAGTCAATCCCTTTCATCTCAGAAGTTAGCCGAATGAACACAGTGGGCAGCACGATGGCTCAGTGGTTAGTTCTGTTGCCTCCCAGTACCAGGGACCTGGACTCAATCCCAATCCGGGGCAACTGTCCATGTGGAGTTTGCACTGTCTCCCTGTGCCTGTGTGGGCTTCCTCTGGGTGCTCTGGTTTCCTCCTGCAGTCCAAAAGTGTACAGGTTAGGTAGATCAGCCATGGAAATTGTCCATAGTGCCTAGGGATGTGTAGCATAAGTAGGTTAGCCACGGATGTTTGAGTGAGTAGCTCTTCAGAGGGTTGATATGAGCCAAATGACCTGCTTCCATGCTCTAGGGATTCTACTGTATGCACCTCTTTGGAACTGCCAGTATATTTTTCTTAAGAACAGGCACCAAAACTGCAGACAGTACTCCAGGTGCGGCCTCACCAACACCCTGTGCAGTTATAACAAGACTTGCCCATTTTTAAACCCCAACCCACTCGCAATAAAGGCTAAAAAGCTGGCACTACACACATTCTGATAGGAGATTTTATCCTGTTCCTGACAATGAACTTGAGGGATTGGTAACAAGGGAGAGGTGGAACAAGAAAGTGTGTGAGAGACAGAAAGAGTGAGAATGTTAAGACCAAAAAGAGAGAACAAGCAAGACTACGTTGGATTGGAAAGGGAATGAGAAAAGGTGTGAACCAGAGCTAGAATTTCACTGGCCAGGAGTTGATGACAGACAGACAGACAGTGTATCCGTTATTTTTCTCATGTAGATGTTGGGATTAGTGTCAGTGGCTGCAATCAGCTGGCAGAGCCATCAGCAGCGACCAAACAGAACAGAATGTGGAAGAAAGCAGGAGAGGGCGAGAGAGTGTGTGAGTAAGAGGGGAAAAGAACGAGGGAAGGAGAGAGACGGAACAAGGAGAGATAGGGGAAAAAGAGAGAGAGAGAACGGAGGGGGCGGGTGGGAAAGCAAAGGGGGGAAGAGAGACATAGGGGAGGAGATCAGACAGCCAGAGAGGGACAGAGGGATTGAGCAGGGAGAGAGGAGGAGAACAAGGTACAGGGTGAGAAAGGGAACGGGGAGAGAAAAAGGAAGAGAGAGGACGGAAACAGAGGGGGTGCAAAAAAAGAGAGAATGATTGAGTTGGGGGAAGAGAGAAGGTGAGGGACACAGATAAGGGGATAAACAACGGGTTTGGGCTAGAGACTCAGCCAGTCACTTATTCTCCCTCTACGCTGTAACAACTCCCCCAGACTTGGGGTCTCTGATCAATGATGGATTTCGTAACTGAAAAGAAACTCATAATTTTATAAACACAATGTATTGAGTTGGAGAGGGACAGCTGGAAAGTATAGAATCTCATTGACAAAAGATTGAGACAACTATTCACTCGTGTGCTGGCTGCACATGTCCCTTTGCTGTTTAATTCTGGGTCATACCAGGAGGACTGCACAAATTGATCTGAAGCCTAGAAAGACTGAACAGGAACTGGGGCTGAAGACAGGACCAGATGTAACACTGGATCAGCGTAAGGTTGAATCAATATTTTCTATTTATGATCAATTTATGTATTAAGCCTTTTGTCCTGTTGTGTCCTTAATAACCTTTGACCTCTCTCTCCAGTTCCTTGGTGACTGGTGTCTCTATGCTACCTAATCCTGGACATGCATCACTCTCTCAGTTCATGTCAGTCCCCACACCCCCAACTCCATGGAATGTGTAAGCTGGCTGGTTCACTACATGAGGCATCACTGAGTAGTCTCACATAAGCACCACTAATTTTCTGCACCTGAGGGAAATCACCACACTACTTCTGTTACTGACTGATGTCACCAGCACAGAATGGGAACTCAGCAAGTTCCACTTTTAACACAAATGTTCATCCGCATTCCCCACACTGTGACAATGACTGCACCTCCTCGGGACCTCATTGGCTGTAAACAACTGATGGGACTGTGAGCTTGTAGCAGGTGCTATAGCAACGCATGTTCTTTCTCGGCAAACTTCACCAGTTCAGAAATTTAAAGGCTAAACATTTGAGCTATTTCTCCTCACACCTGACACTCAGAATGGACTCTCGATAAAGTCATGCAGACAAAACACTTAGAATCTTTTAAAAAACATGTTTTAAAGGATGAGGCTTTTCACCAGGTGAATGAATTAGACTTCTCTGAATAGCCTCCCTCTTCTGTAACCACCTTCCGAACACTTACCAACCTCTGGAAGCCACTATCCCAATGCTATCTGCCAGCCTCTGTCCCTCAGGAAACTTCCACTCATCTCACACTCTGCAGGTCCATTCCCACATTCAGTCCCATTCATCCTGCTCCTCCAATTTAAAATTCTTATCCAAGAGCAATACAGCACAGGAAAAGGCCCTTTGGCCCTCTAAGCCTGTTCGTTATCCTGTCCAACACATTATCCTGGTGATGGCCCCTTTGTTTCCATCTTGGTCGCCTCCTACAGCCTTACAAATCCCTCTCATGAAACTGAATGTTGACATTTGTGAATTCCTCTCCAGCCCCCACCATCCTTCGCTCACTGTCCCACACCCTGGGTTCACTCTCAGCCTTCCTTTAGAAAGCACTGGATGGGCACACAAGGCTCTCGGGGGGGGTTGACAGAGTCGATGTGGAGAGGCTGTTTCCTCTTGTGGGAGTGCCCAGGACCAGAGGCATCATCTCAGAGAAAGGGACCACACATTTAAGACAGATCTGAGGAAGAATTTTCTCTCTCAGAGGGAAGTGAATCTGTAAAATTCTTTACCTCAGAGGGCTGCTGAGGTTGACTCATTAAGTATATTCAAGGCTGAGATAGATTTTTAATCAGTAAGGATTATGGGGAAAAGGCAGGAAAGTGGGGTTTGAGGATTATCGGGTTAGCCATGATCTCATTGAATGGTGGCGCAGACTCAATGAGCTGAATGACCTACTTCTGCTCTTACATCTTATGGACCAAGCTTTCATTTCCTTTCTCAATCCCTTCTTTCTTTTGGCACAATTTGCCTTCCGGTTCTTTGTTTACACCTCTACTGGGATTTTTAACCAAGTTTAAAGATGTTGCACCACTGTAGAATGTAGTTATTAATTATACTGGCTCCATCTCACCAATTGGGTTCATCGGAGAGCAGGTGCCTCACTTACAGGACAGAGTGAAGCGGAATGGGCTGTGGGCTCTATAAACCCATTCCCTCCGGATGGTAGCCTGGGTAAAGCTAGTCTCTTGTTCGAAGATAGGAAGGTGTGGAGCTGGAGGAACACAGCAGGCCAGGCAGCATCAGAGGAGCAGGTTCTCCTGCTGATGCCATATGTAGCCCCAATCTTAAATCATAGTCATTATTTTGAACGAACCGGTGGACAGAAATTTTTAAAAAATCTAATACAAAACCAGAACAATTATGGAATTTGTTTTGCTGAAGGCAAGAAACCTAGTTTAATTTTTGAGTGATGACCTTTCATTGGAACCACAAACTGAAAGAAAAGGGACAAAGAGGCAATTTCCGATGGTTTATTTGGGGATTTGGTGTAAACCAAGTAATATTGGGTACATCTCTCCTAGTTTTCATTTCTGATGAACTCACACTGGGAACTGAAGTAAATACACAGTGTGCTAAACCAATAAAGCTGCCCAGCTCACAGGAGCTCAGTGTGAGCAGTGCTACCAACGCTGACAAATAACTGAGTATCAGTGTAAGTCTCCAAACGAACCAAAGAGAGGAAGAGAGGGGGAAGAGTGTGACAGAACCAAGGAGAAAGCAGTCAAAAGAAGGATGTGAGAGGTGGAAACAGGGGACGGAAAGAAGGACAGCACAGCGTGAGCCTGTAAGACCAAAGGAGACAGCAATATGGGAGGGGGAATGGATGTGGGGAGAAGGATATTAAGAAGCAACATTCTGATCACCCACATAAAATAGAGAGGGGTCAGCAAGTAGAAAGGCCTCATCCTGTGTGACTTAGAAGCTCAAATCTTACTGTCATCCTCCAAGCTCAGACCATGGGCTTCACAATTGTCACCGAGTCACAGAATCTTAGAATCCCTACAGTGTGGAAGCAGACCATTCAACCCATCGAGTCTACACTGACCCGCCAAAAAGCATCCCATCCACAACCAAAAACCCCCACCCGTCCCTATAACCCTGCATTTCCCATGGCTAATCCACTGAACCTACACTTATAAAATAATGGGGGGCATGGATAGGGTGAATAGCCAAGGTCTTTTCCCCAGGGTAAGGGAGTCCAAAACTAGAGGGCATAGGTTTAAAGTGAGAGGGGAAAGATTTAAAAGGGACCTGAAGGGCAATGTTTTCACACAGAGGGCGGTGTGTGTGTGGAATGAGCTGCCAGAGGAGGTGGTGGAGGCTGGTACAATTACAACATTTAAAAGGCATTTTGATGGGTATATAAATAGGAAGGGTTTAGAGGGACATGGACCAAATGCTGGCAAATGGGAATAGATTAATTTAGGATATCTGGTCAGAATGGATGAGTTGCACTGAAGGGTCTGTTTCTGTGCTGTACAGCTCTATCCCTAAATTGTGCTGCGTGGACACCCCACTTCCTCCTACTGTGTTAGATCTGTGTTTTCACAATGACATTGCTCTACCTTGAAGTTTTTCCTCTGCTTCGTTGATGATGTGTGACCACAAAGCTGAGAAATAGAAACCTTTTTATTAACAGCTTCCATCTCCCTGAGTCAGCTTCAGGCCAATCCAACAACCTGCTCTGAAAACTCTGCTCACATTTTGAGAGCTGCGACCAGTTCCAGCAGTGAGGACAATGTTTGAGAACAATTCAATCAGCATTAAAAAAAAAAAAAGTGCCCCATCACCCAAGCTTAGCCAATCCTTTAAAAAAATTCCAGGTATTTTCTCAAAAATGAATCAGTTCTTCCTCGGGGCCCATGTTTATCTGTGGGCCTGATTTATTTGAAATCTGTCCATTAGTTTTAGTGATATATTATAAACAGACAAACAAGCTGACAACAGTGGAAACATTACTTCTGCCCTCCTTCGGGATAAATTTCATCCAGCTTAGAACAACAATGCATTCAGTTTGTGTCTCCATTCCCATCCTCCCCATAAGTCCAGACAGGAGCCGTAAAACCATAAGATATAGGAGCAGAATTAGGCTATTCAGCCCATTGAGTCTGCTCTGCCATTCGATCATGGCTGATATGTTTCTCAACCCCGTTCGCCTACCTTCTCCCTGTAACCCTTGATCCCATTGCTAATCAAGAACTTATCTATCTCTGTCTTAAATACACTTAACAACTTGGCCTCCCCCAGCCCTCTGCGACAATGAGTTCCACAGATTCGCCAGCCTTTAGCTGAAGAAATCCCACCTCATCTCAGCTCTAAAAGGTCATCTCTTCACACTGAGGTTATGCCTTCGGGTCCTAGTCTCTCCTATGATCTTCTCCGTGTCCACTCTATCCAGGCCTCTCAATGTTCAGTAAGTTTCAATCAGATTTCCCCTTATCCTTCTAAGCTCCATTGAATACAGACTCAGAGTCCTCAACCACTCCTCATACGACATGCCCTTCATCCTCCAAAGCCAACACATCCTTCCTTAGATACTGGAGATCACGTCAGTAGTGAAATGTGGAGGCCCTGGACTCAGTGGTTCTAGGGTTCACTCATCCATTCAGACTGGCACAGAGGCTCAACATTGTAATTTTAAAAGACAAGGCTAAGAAACAAAATACATTTCGCAGTTTGTTAATGCCACGGTAATTTAACAGCATCATTTGGCAGTTGTTTCCTGACAGAACATTTCCAATGGAGTTATGCAGCAGCATATCATTATGATTGAGGAAAGGGTTATACATTATTTATGAGACAGTTAAAGAGCTCTGTGTGAAGTGGGGCTTGTACGGACACACTTGGTTAAACTTCATGGGATTGAACTTTGAATGTTCAGTCAGTCTGGATCAGTTGAGAGTCACAGGCCACACAACAAGAGCTGTCCCATTGCGCAGTCAAATTACTGACCAACAAGGGATTGTTTAGCTTTTATCTCCAGGAGTGTGGTGGAGGCTGGTACACTTATGACATTTAAAAGGCCTCTGGAGGGTTATGTGAATAGGAAGGGTTTAGGAGGGATATGGGCCAAATGCTGGAAAATGGGTCTAAGTCAGATTGAGATGTCTGGTCAGCATGGACGAGTTGGACCGAAGGGACTGTTTCCGTGCTGTATGACTCAGTGACTGCTGGAAATTACCAAGAGAGCTAGCTACACTCCAAGCTTCATTCTTCTCTCTTCCCAATACAGAGGAACAACTCTGTCAGAAAGATAGTGTGCTCAGGGACAAAGGGCACGACGGGGAAAAGAGAGGAATGGGTCTAAGAGATGCCCTGTCTCTAATCCCACGCTGTCCCTGTCCCTGGGAGTGTTTGAGGGGGGACAGTGTAGAGGAAGCTTTACTCTGTATCTAACCTTGTGCTGTCCCTGTCCTGGGAGTTTTTGGTGGCAACTGTTACAGCCTGAATAAACAATAATTTCTTCCCGTTTCATTGATAATCAACCCATAAAACTGAGGGAATGAGTCTCCAAGTTCCAATCTGTATTGTACCTTTACCAGTTTTAATTCTGGTATAAATTAGAACTCCAACGAGATGACCCAAGGGTCTCTCAAGATGACAGCATCTCCATTCACTCAACTAAGAGCCCAGTGATGAATCCCACAGGAAACTTAGCAACATCCTTATATAATGGAATTTGTCTACAGAAGCGGACAAAATAAAGGCAAATGTCAATAAATTGATCACAGTCTCTGTGTATAAACAGTATGGTTTCTGTCTGCTGATGTAGAGAACAAACCGGTCCCAATGTCATTCTCAGCTTTCTGATCTTGTCTAGTGTGTCAATTATTGGAATAGATCTTTCTCTGAATTCTGATGTTGTCCCTCATTCATATTGGATGAATCAGCCGTCTGTATTTCTGAAGTATATACATTCAGCAGTTTCTCACTTTTAGAAAAATCCTTTCAGTGTGGAAACAGGCCATCTGGCCCAACAAGTCCACACCATTTCTTTGAGCAGCGTCCAACCCAGACTCAACCCCTTACCCTATCCCTGTGATCCTGCATTTCCCATGGCTAACCCACACAGCCTGCGCATCCCTGGACACTACGGGATGATTTAGCACGGCCAATCCACCCTAACCTGCACATCTTTGGACTGTGGGAGGAAACCGGAGCACCCGGAGGTGCTCACACAGACACGGGGAGAAGGTAAAACCTCCACACAGACAGTCACCCAAGGCTGGAATCGAACAAAACTATTTAAAAGAAGTCGTCTCCCATGACAGAGTTAAATGCACGTTCCTGAAGCTTAGCTCTCACCAACTGAGAGCAATAGATTGTAGTCTCCGTTCAGAAAGTGAACTTCTGACCATTAAAGGATCAGCCAGTAAGCTGGGGTCAAAGCAGCCAACTCACCAAGGAACAGTGCTGCTGCCTCACAGAACCAGGGACCCAGGTTCGATTCCACCCTCGGGCGACTGTCTGTGTGGAGTTTGCATGTTCTCCCTGTGTCTGCATGGGTTTCCTCCGGGTGCTCCAGTTTCCTCCCACAGTCCAAAGATGTGCAGGTTAGGTAGATTGGCTGTGGGAAATATGAGGATAGGATGGGCCTGGGTGAGATACTCTTTGGAGGGTTAGTGCAGACATGGTGGGTTGAATGGCCTCCTCCACACTCTAGGGATTCTTGGGGACCATATGTATCCCAGCTGAGTGTTTGATATTGATGTTGAGAATCAAATGTCACCAGACCAGGATTCCTAGGGGATCAATCCTAATCCAATACCATTTGCAAGATCTGCAATGGCTGTGGTTCCCCTCCCACTCATACAGGACTAGTTTCTCTCTCATTGGCAGATATGAGGATAGCCATGGAAGTAGCGTTCACATCACAACCTGCCAGGGTGTCAATCGGTCTGCGCTCCCTTCCATTACTTCACACTGCTCTCCCCTGGGGAGTGGGATCTGACCAATTGACCTTGGCAGGATCTTGATGTGTGGTGATATGCTGTTTTAAGGTGAGATTGAAGGAGATCAGAAGCTCCTAATGGATGCAGGTCCCCATGCAATAATTGCCAAGGTGACCAGAATGTGGAGTTCAATAATTTTACAGCCTGATTCCATCCTTCCATGTTTTATACCCACTCTATACCCTGTTATAACACGGGTTGTTTTTAGCACAGCCTACCCATTCTCTCACCCTGAGGTCTCGTTATTGTTTATTCAGGTTCTCTTCTGTCCTGGCCTGCCATCCACAATCTCCTTGTTTACCTCCCCTTTTTCATATCTCTCTCTGGGCTCCATGTCCAGCTAACTTCACACCTCTCCCTCGCCCCTGCCTCCCCGCCATTCTCATCTTCAGCAAAATTATCACTCTTTCCTTGCGGCTAACTGTTCTGATAAAGATTCACTGGACTTGAAACTTAAACTTTGCTTTCTTCCCACTGATGTTGCCAGACCTGCTGAATTTCTCCAGCAATTTCAGTTTATATCTCAGATCTCCGCTGCTCTTCGCTTTATGTACATCAGAATGTCAATAAGAGGAGAGTCTGATGAAACTATACAGTGTCCCAAACATAGTGGGTGACAAGAGAAACAGAGACAGCCTGAAGGCAGTTCAGAGAAGTGCGGAAAGTCTTATCTCCAGAAGCAGCATGCAGAGACCTATGTGAATAGAATCTATATTATAGAGAGGCAGAGAGAGAAAGGGATAGAGATGGGGGCTCTTTACACTCATACTAAATTTAAACAAATACATATATAAATTAGGAGTAAGTGTAGGCCACTCAGCCCCTCCTATACTGCATGATATTGGCCCATCCAATTACTCCCCATTCCCACCCACCCTGATAACATACACACCCTAGCTTATCAAGAATCTATCTACTTGGGCCTCAATTATATTCGAGGACTCTGCTTCCAGTGTCTTTAGAGGAGGAGAGACCAGGGAAATGTAGACTGAATCATGGAAGACCTACGGTGCAGATAGAAGCCATTCAACCCATCAAGTCTACACCAACCCCCTGAAGAACATCCCACTCAGCCCCAGCTCTCCCATCCCTCTGAGCCTGTATTTCCCATGGCTAACCCACCTAGACTGCACACCATGTGTAATTTAGCACGGCCAATTCACCCAAACCTGCACACCTTTAGACTGTGGGATGAAACCCACACAGACCTGGGGAGAACGTGCAAACTCCACACAGACAGTCACCCGAGGCTGGAATTGAACCAGGGTCCCTAGCGCTGTGAGGTAGCAGTGCTAACCACTGAGCCACCGTGCCATCCAACTGAGATGGACATTGCAGAAGAAGAATAGATCAGACAAACTGTGACAGGAGGATAAGGGCCTGTGCATTCAAACTGGTGAAGGGCAAATAAAATCCTGTAACAGATACCTCACTTGATGAGTGACCAACACTTGGAATAATTGTAGGCAAGATATCCTCAGGAAACCATGGAATAATTTGATCAGGGGCTGTGGGATTTTCTTTCTACATTTCCTTCAAAGCACTGACCTTCAGGCACATACGCATAGGCTGGAGTATGTTGCTCAGATTCATTCATAGAATGCTGGGCTAGTATTTACAGCCCATTCCCAAATGCCCCTGGGGAAGATAGTGGTGAGCTTCCACTGTGAATCCCTGTAGTCCATTTGGTGTAGACACCCCATCAGTGTTGTTAGGAAGGATTTTGACCTAGTGACGCTGAGGAATATTGATATTATTCCATGTCAGAATGGTGTGCAGCTTGAAAGGGAACTTGCCCTGGCTAACGAAAGCTCTGTTGTGTCATTCTACATTCAGAAGACCACAGACTTCAACTCGCCGCGGATTAGCACACTCCAAGGAATTGGAAAGGAATGTTAAATTGCTACATGATTGAGCTGGCAGTATTTAAAGGAAGTCTAAAGACATTGCAATGGTTTAAACATTAGGTCAAGAAGGCACAACAACCCCTCTTCTTCCTCAGGAGGCTAAGGGAATTTGGCACGTCCCACTAACTTTTACAGATGCACCATAGAAAGTATTCTAACTGGGTGCAACACAGTCTGAGACCACAATTGCTCTGCCCAGGACCATAAGAAACTATAGCGAGCAGTTAAGAACACAGCTGAGACCATCACGCAAGTCAACCTCCCATCCATTGACTCCACCTAAGCTTCTCGTTGCCATGGAAAAGCAGCCAACATCGTCAAAGATCCCTCCCACCCAGGTTATAATTGTTTCCAGCCTCTTCCGTCAGGCAGAAGACGCAAAAGTTTAAACACACGACAGATTCAAGGCCAGCTTCTTCCCCGCTGAATTTAGACTTTCTGAATGGACCTCTCAAATTTCCAATCTATTGCTGATCTTGCTGTCTGTGCACCTTCTTTGCTATCCCAGCTTTGTATTTCCTATCTCTGGTCCATCGCGCTGTGACCAATGCATAGTTTGACCTACCTGAGCTGCACGCGAACCAAAACCTTTCACTGTACCTAGGTATATGAGACAATAATAACTCAAATCAAGTGTCTGCCCCGTTAAGGTCATCTTAAATACTGCAGACAAGGACAGCTCAACGATAGTTCAGAGGGGCACACCTTCACAAGCTACTTTTCACAGTTACCAGTCTGAAAGGGTTCACATCAGGCATGTGGCCCAAGAAGGGTCAGGGACACGAGACAGAGGGAGTATATCTAGAGAGGGGCATGTCACACCTGGGCCAACTGGGCACAGAAGCATCGACAAGGCTGGGGCTACACTTTGCTTCAGAAAGCTGTGGACATGCATCCAGGGAAGGAAGTGGAACTATAGTGGGGAGTTAGTGGCCAGTGGCCAGTGGACATGCCACTGGACAGAGCAAGCACAGAGAACGCTGGCGAAACTTAGCGAGAGAGAGAAACAGATAACATTTCAACCCCAGTATGACTCCTCTTCTCTGCACAGAGGCTGCCAAACCTGCAGAGTTTCTCTGTTTCTGTTTCAGATTTCCAGCGCCTGCAGGATTTTGCTTTTACTTATAATAATCCCGAACCTCAGGTTAATGCTGTGGGCTCGATGTGGAGGTGCCGGTGTTGGACTCGGGTGGACAATGTCATGGTACTTCTGACTAACTCTCTGGGGACATGGCTTCCAGCAGACGGTAGAATTTGAACTTGATAAAATCTGGAATAAAAAGTTGATTAAATTGCAACCGCAAGCTTCCTATCAACTGGCATTTAAAACCCACCTCATTCATTTCATGTTCTTTAGGGAAGGAAATCTGCTGTCTTTTCCGGGGCAGGTCTACATGTGACTCCAGCCCAACAGCAATGGGATTGACCTTTAATGCTCTCTGGGCGACGAGGGAACAGGCAATAAATGCTGCCCTAGTATTCAACATCTCACAAAAGAAAAAAGGTACACATAAGAAAAGACAACCAAAGAAATATTGAACTAATTGAAATAAAATACATTCTGGATTCTTTTCCAGGTGGTCTGAAAAGGGATAGCAGGAAGAGAAAGACAACTTAAAAACTCTTAACAACTTAAAAGCAAACTGAGGGGCAAAATGGACAGAGTTGACAATGGTCATCTCACAAAAGGAAACTTGACCAGCAATTCCTCGCTTCCAGATGAAGGTAACATGAATGAGGTCCTGATTACAACACTCCTCGGGGTGATCCTGACCATCATGTGTATCTTTGGCATGCTTGGCAATATCTACACATTGGTGATCACCAATCGATCGATCAAGTCTGCTGGATCTATGTACATTTACATCGCCAACCTGGCACTGGCCGACCTTCTATACTTGCTCACCATCCCTTTTGTGGTGTGCACGTACTTTGCCAAAGACTGGTACTTTGGGGAGATCGGCTGCAGGTTCCTCCTCAGCCTGGATCTCCTGACCATGCACGCCAGCATTTTCATCCTCACAGCCATGAGCGTTGAACGATACAGGGCTGTGACGTCACCCCTGGCCAGCCGGGCTACTAGAACGTGCCGAAGGATAATCACTGCTACCATTTGGTCATTATCCTGCCTCCTGACCTTGCCGATGATGATTATGATCCATTTACGAGAGACCATCAACCCTACAGGGTCAACGAAGAGGATTTGCTTCCCAACTTGGAATCCTGAAGCCTACAAAACGTATCTCACCATTTTATTCAATACCAGCATTTTATCTCCGGGCATTGTTATTGGATACCTATACATCCGGTTGGCACAAGCTTACTGGCTCTCAGGGAGAATGGTTTTGGAGAATAGAAATCGTACTCTAAAGCAGAAGGTCCTGTACATGATTTTTAGCATCATCTTATTATACTGGGCCTGCTTCCTGCCATTTTGGGTCTGGCAGTTGGCAAAACTTTATAACCAAGAAACTCTGAGTTTGACACCACTGGCACAGATGTACATCAACTTCTTTGTGACCTGCCTGACGTACAGCAACAGCTGTATCAACCCATTCCTCTACATGTTACTCACCAAGAACTACAAGGAGTATATGGCACACCATAGCAGAACATCGACTGAGCGGGTCACCTTTAAGAGGGGCCAAATGGACAGTCAAGGGCCCAAGAGGTCAGCTGCCCAAAGGAGCACAGCGAAGTCACTCCAGTTGGAGTGCCAGGGGAGAAATCAGACAGCAGTGTCCAACTTGACTCAATGAGCCATTTACAAGAATGAGTTGCTCCTGAGGTACCCATCATCTCATCCTTGTATGTTCTCAAGCAAGTCTTCGATAGATGATAGTAGCAGAACTTAGGGACAGACAATTGGCTCTTTGAACCAGTTCAGCCACCATTCTACTGATCTGCATACCATCTACCTGTCTCACTTGTGGAATTCTCAACACCTTTACCCATCTCCCTCTCTAATGGAAGGTAGTAACGCCACTACATGGGTCCAATTCCTGCACAGGCTAAAGTCACCAACAGGGAGTCTCCCCATCAACCTCTCCCCTCGCCTGAGGTGTGGTGACCCTCAGGTTAAACCCCCACCTGACATCTCTCTCTGATGAGAGAATGGTCCTCCAGGATTCTGATGGTTTTGACCCTAATGAATAACTAAAATCTCTGCATTAAAATTTCCGATTGGGTTCCGATCTCAGATCCAAGCTTTTATAGGGAGAGAGTTCCATATTCCCACTGTCCTCTGTGCGCTTCTTGACAAGAACCTCTGAATAGACTGGCTCAAATCTGAAGATTCCCGTGCCCTTCATGCTCTATTCCGCATTCCTCGACACCCCTGACCAGAATTAATAGACTGGTCATCAGATTGTCCCCATGCAAGTATCTGAACGTCAACAAAAGACTACACATTAACCCTACTGCATCAGGGCATCCTAAAATTGTGAAAGATGCTATAGATATGCAGGCTTGTTCTTTCTGTCCTGTTTTGCAAATCTGTTGCCAGTCTTCAGAAAGAGGTTTCAAATGTAACAGTCAGGAGGCAGCTCATGGAATCCAAGTTTCTAAACTCCAACTTAAAAGAGGACCATTTGCAGGCCATTCAGCCCAATTGCCCTATGCTGGTGTTTAAACTCCCCACAAGCCTCTTCCCATCCTCCACTTCAGCTGACCCCATCTGAAAAGGCTCTGATTCCATTCTCCCTCATGTTGATCTGAATTCCTCATCTATACAGTTCACCTCAACCCCATGGGAATGAGTTCCACATTCTGCTCACTGTCAGAGCGAAGAATTTTCTTCAGAATTTCTGATTCGATTGATAATCAGCTGCCTTGTAATCATGTCCTTGTGAGGCTTTCAAGTCTTCACAAATGAAATGATTTTCTCTGTTTGCCCCCTACCAATCTCCTCTATAAGGTAGAAGACCTCAGTTGTGTCCCCACTTGGTTCTAGAGAAATGGGCCCAGTTGGGTCATTAGAATCTCCAGTTTCTGGTACGATCCTTTGAAATCCCCTCTGCATCTTTTCTGGTGGCTTCTTGTGCTTAGAGCAATGTGGATAGTGGCCCTGTGCACAGTTCTGAGACTATGTTGCTTAAATAAAAACTGAAATCAGCACGAGAAACAGAATGAAACTGGAACTGGCCAAGGGCAAACCATCGAATAACAAACAAACCAAAAATGACTACTCTGCCTTTCAGGGATAGTAGGAACTGCCGATGCTGGAGAATCTGAGATAACAAGGTGTAGGGTTGGGTGAACACAGCAGGCCAAGCAGCATCATAGGAGCAGGAAAACTGACGTTTCGGGCCTTCTTTCTGAAGAAGGGTCTAGGCCCGAAACGTCAGCCTTCCTGCTCCTCTGATGCTGCCTGGCCTACTCTGCCTTTCGGTTGAATTTGACCCAGTTATTCCACCTTCCCCCTGCTCCATCTTCTGCACAGCCCTGGAGGCATCTAAAGGGACCACTTTGTCACCAAGTCACTGCTTTCCCTCTAAATGAGGGCAGGGTCCCTTTAAATCCCTCCCCCCTACCTTACAACTCAAGTTTCTCTTTCCCATACGTTGGGCTTACCTCATACAGTCGTCTTGTACAATATGTGCCTTATGTAACTGTTAACTAATAAAGTTTGCTTCGCATTACTGCCAAGCCGATCACTTGGGTATGCAAACAGCTCGTGGCTTCCACGTTATTTATGCCCAACTCAAAACCTTGGATCAATATTTCTGGAATGTCACTCTTCCAACTCCATGGATGGTGCACAAATCACATTCTGCCTCAGGACGTACCCTGTATCCTCAGCCTCCTTGCGTATTTTGTCCCCATGAAGGTGATGGCGTACCGGTATTATCACTAGATTGTTAATCCAGAGACGCCCAGTAATGATCTGGAACCTGCATTCAAATTCTGCCATGGCGGATGGTGGATTCCATTAAAAATTAAGAGTCTAACGATGACCATGAAACTGGTGTCGATTGTTGGAAAAACCCATCTGATTCATTAATATCCTTTAGGGAAGGAAACTGCCATCCTTACCTGGTCCGGCCTATATGTGACTCCAGACCCACGGCAATGTGGTTGACTCTTAACTGCCCTCCGGGTAATTAGGGATGGGCAATAAATGCTGCCCCAGCCAGTGATGCCCAGATTCTGTGACTGAATTTAGAAAAAAGTACCCCAAAAATCAAGCAGCAGAGGCTTCAAACTTTGGACTGAGGAAGGAGGCGTGATAATCCACCCAGAAATCAGCATACAGTCATAAACTGCAAGACAAGATACAAATAACAGTGTGCAGAGTAAGAGACTCGGAAGGAGATGTAATGTAAAGGGAGCTGGATATATATTTAAAGGGGGGAAAATTTGCAGAGACATATGGGAAGGAGTCCAAGCAAGTGTGTTAGTTCTTTCTAAGAGCTGGCATGAGCACGATGGGCCAAATGGCTTGCTTCTGCACCATAGATAGCTTGAATCCAAGAGCTTTGCTGTTGTACACTCCAACCCAAGACAAAAGTAAAAGGAAGGTGTATTATTCCTCAGACGAAATGCTTTGCACCACTAACAAGCGCTTTGCCTCAAGGGTCATAATCAGAGGGCAGAAACAAGGGTCTCTCTCTCTCTCTCAAACCCTGCTCCTAACGAAGGGGCTAGGCTCCGAAAGCTTGTGTTTTCAAATAAACCTCTTGGACTATAACCTGTTGTCATGTGATTCCTGACCTTGCAAACCCTTCAAAAAATTATCCTTCCCTGGTCTGAGTGAGTATATCGTTTTCAGAGGCTTGTGATCACTTCAGCAGAACCAGGCCCATCTGGTTACTCCACAAAGAGAAGAGTTTCAGAGGAGCTGTCAGGACATTGAAAATAAATAGCCCTCAAGTCAGCCACAGAGAAGGCTCGATCCAAAAGCGTCACGCTGTGATCTAGCTGCTGCTTTTATTGGAGCTGCTACCACACAAACAACATGAGCTGCAGTTTGTACACACTCACTCGTTTTCTCTGAAATGTGGTCACAAATGGGCTGGGGGGTTGAGTAAAAACATCCTTTGTCTAATTGTTTAAAGTTGCACCATCATAGACAAGTGTAAAAACCAAAGCAGGGAGGAAAAGCATTGCTTAAGATCAGGGTCACACTTTAAGTGAACGCTGCTGAACAATCCATAAGGTAAGCGGCTGCTTCTCAGAACTATTGGGAAGAAATAATCTGCGTTTTCAAATCCTCTCTGAGCTGGAATGTTCAAGGGTTAAGACGGAAGATGACCTAAAAGCACAATCACATTAGCTTCCTATTCACTAGGGGATAGGAAATGTAAAAGTTTCAGCGTTTGATTGTATCCCCTTCTTGCTTTGAATTCGCTAGTGTGCTGGGGATTCACTTGAAGCGAGAGCGAGAGAGAGTTAAAAACTCAATTGGATGAGAAGATGTTTATTTCCACTGTGTACAAAGGAACTTGGGACTTAGGAGCAGAATTTGGCCATTCAGCCCTTCAATCCTGTTCCACCAATCAATAAGACCGTGACTGATCTGGTAGTGGTAATAGCTCCACTTTCCTGGCTGCACCCCGCAAATCCCTCAACCTTCAAAAATATGTCTAAAGCAGCCTTAAGTTTAAAGACCTGGCCTCCATTAACTTCTGGAGCAGAGGATTCCACACAGTAATGATCCTCAGAAAATAATTCTCATTTGTTTCAAAATAGAAACTTCTTAAACTATGTCCCCTCGGTTTCATCTTTGACCTGAGAGCTTATATTTGATGTGAGCTAAAATTAACAATGTAATTCTGCTCAGTTACAGTGTGACAATGTTCACAGAATATGTGAAGATTACCTCCAGCTCTATCCTCAGCTTTCTGGTAGATACATTTGCAATGGGTTGAGATTGAAAAATCCTATCCATAACAGAAACAGAATTTGCTGGAGAAACCTCAACAGGTCTGGCAGCATCTGCGCAGTGAAAGCAGAATTAATGTATCAGGTCCAGTGACCCTTCTTCCAAGCTAGGAAAAGGTTGGCATATGCGTGGGGAGGGTGGAGGAGTAAACAAAATATGGAGATGGAGCTCAGAGACAAAATCAGTCAGACAAAGGAGTTGGTAAAGGTCACCCTGGGAGAATTATTAGCTGCTAATGAGGACCATTAGTGGCTGACAAGGGTTGGTTGTGGTAGTAACCCATGTGATGACAAGGCCTGGTGTGTGGGGATGGGGTAAGGACATGGGAGAAGGTGCTCAGGCCCTAGGATGATTGAACACTGCAGGATCCCCAAGCAGAAAATGAAGTGTTGTTCTTTCCAGCCTATGCTAGCTTTGCTGGAGCACCGCAGCAAGCCTGGGACAGAGGTGTTGACCAGGGAACAGGGTGTTGTGTTAAAGTGGCAGGCAACTGGAAGCTCAGGGTCTTTTTTTTTGGTGAACAGAGCATTACTCAGTCTGCACTTTGTCTCCCCACCGTAGAGGGAGACCACATTGTCAGTAAATACAGTCATGGATACAGTAGGCTAGACTGTGCAAAGTGCAGGTAAAGTGCTGCTTCACCTGGAAGGTATGTCTGGGGCCTTGGATATTGGGGACGGAGGAGGTAAATGGGCAGGTGTTACACCTTTGGTGGTTGCAGGGGGAAGTGCCGTGGGACTGTGGAAATGTATTGAGATTGGAGGAGGAGTTTAAAGGTTAGACTGGACTTGTTTCAATGCAAGAGGCCTGACAGGTGAGACAGATGAACTCACAGCATGGATGGGAACATGGGACTGGGATATTATAGCTATTACAGAAACACGGCTGAGAGAGAGACTGGACTGGTAGCTCGTTGTTCCAGGGTACAGATGCTAAAGGAAGGATAGAAAGGGGGGGGCTTACGTTTTCGATTAGGGAGAACATCACGGCAGTACTGAGAGAAGACATGCTTAAGGGTTCGTCCTCTGAGTCTATATGTGTAGAACTAAGAAATAAAAAGGGAGAGATCACTTTAATAGCACCGTACAATAGCACCCCCTCCCAACAGTCACAGCAGGAGATTGAGGAGCAAATATGTAAGGAGGTTGCAGATAGCTGCAAGAACGACAAGATTGTAATATTAGGGGATTTTAACTTTCCAACCATCGACTGGGACTGTCACAGTATTAAAGGCTTGGATGGAGAGAAATTTGTTAAGTGTGTTCAGGGTAGAATTTCTCATGCAGTATGTAAATGGCCCTACTCGATGTGGGAAATAAGGCAGGGCAAGTGACGGACAAGTTAGTGGGGGAGCACTTTGGGACTAGTGAGCATAATTCAGTTAAAGTAGCCATGGAAAAGGATAGGTCTGGTCCACGAGTTAAAGCTCTAAATTGGGACAAGGCCAATTTGAAGGTCTTAGACAGGAACTTCCAGGAGTTGACTGGGGGAGGCTGTTTGAAGGCAAAGAGACGTCTGGTAACTGGGAAGCGTTCAAAAGTGTGTTAATGAGGGCTTAGGGCCAGCATGCTCCTGTTAAAGGGTAAGGCTGGCAGGAATACAGAACCCTGAATGACTAGTTATTGAGGCCCTGGTAAAGAAAAAGGAGGCAGATGACAAGCATAGGCAGCGGGAACAAATGAATTCCTAGAGGGTGTCAGTGTACACTTAAAAGAGAAATGAAGGAGGACTAAGAGGGACACAAGTTGGCTTTGGCAGATAAGATAAAGGAGACTCCAGCTTCTACATGAAGGGCAAACAAGTAACTAGGGAGAGAATTGGGCTCCTTAAAGGTCAACAAGGTCATCTATGTGTGGAGCCATAAGAGATGGATGAGATCCTAAATAAATATTTCTCATCAGTATTTACCATCGAGAAAGACGTGGATGCGAGGGAACTTGGGGAAATAAATAGTGATGTCTTGAAGAGAGTCCACATTACAGAAGAGTGGTGGGTGTGTGGAATGCGCTGCCAGCAGTGGTAGTGGGGTCAGACACTTCAGTGACTTTTAAACAACTCTTGGATAGGCACATGGAAGATAGTAAAATTTGGGATATGCAGGATAGATTGATCTTAGGTTGGCACTACATTGTGGGCTGAAGGGCCTGTACTGTGCTGTACCCTTCTATGTTCTATGTTCTTAAGGGGAGGTGTTGGGAAGACTTTAAACACAATAATGTAGATAAATCCCCGAGACCTGATCAAGTGTATTCCAAGACTTTGTGGGAGGCTATAGAGGGAATTGCAGATCCCCGAGCAGAGATTTTTTAAAATCGACAGCCATGGGTGAAGTGCCCGCAGACTGGAGGGTGCCAAATGTTGTGCCATTATTTAATAAAGGCTGCAGGGAAATGCCCGGGAACTACAGACTGGGGAGCCTAATGTCTGTAGTGGGAAAGTTGTTTGAGGGGATTCTGAGAGATCGGATCTGCAGGCATTTGGAGAGGCGAGGACTCATTTGGGATAGTCAGCATGGCTTTGTGTGTGGGAAATCATGTCTCACAAATTTGTTCAGTTTTTTTGCAGGGATGACCAAGAAATTAAAGTGAGGGCAGCGGGGTCAGTGTTGTCTACGTGGGCTTTAACAAGGCCTTTGACAAGGTGTTGCACAATGGGTTGTTGACTGAGGTTAACTTTAATGGGATCCAGAGAGCTGGCCAACTGGATATAATATTGGCTTGACAGTAGCAGACAGACAAAAGCACTGGAGAATTGTTCATCAGACTGGAGGCCTGTGACTAACAGCGTGGCACAGGTATCGATGTTGGGTCCACTGTTATTCATCACCTTTATAAACAATTTGGATGAGAATTTCGGAGTTATTATTAGTTAGTCTGCAGATGCCATCAAGATTGGTGACATAGTGGATCATAAAGGTGGTCATCCAGGAACGCAGCGAGATCTTGATCAACTCAGCCAGTGGGCTGACGATGGCAGATGGAGCTTAATTTAGGTGAAAGCAAGACGTTGCATTTTGGTGGGTCAAACCAGGGCAGGACTCAGTCAAGGGTAGGGCCCTGGGGAGTGTTAGAGAACAAAGATCTTGGGGTAGTAGGATGCTGGAGAATCTGAGATAACAAGGTGTGGAGCTGGATGAACACAGCAGGCCAAGCAGCATCAGAGGAGCAGGAAAGATTGACGTTTCGGGCCTAGACCCTTCATCAGAAATGGGGGAGGGGAAGGGGGTTCTGAAATAAATAGGGAGAGAGGGGGAGGTGGATAGAAGATGGATAGAGGAGAAGATAGGTGAAGAGGAGACAGACAGGTCAAAGAGGCTGGGATGGAGCCAGTAAAGGTGAGTGTAGGTGGGGAGGTAGGGAGGAGATAGGTCAGTCCAGGGAGGATGGGCAGTTCAAGGGGGCAGGATGAGGTTAGTAGATAGGAGATGGGGTTGGGGCTTGAGGTGGGAGGAGGGGATAGGTGGGAGAAAAGACAGGTTAGGGAGGTGGGGACAAGCTGGGCTGGTTTTGGGATGCGGTTGGGGGAGGGGAGATTTTGAAGCTTGTGAAATCCACATTGATACCATTGGGCTGCAGGGTTCCCAAGCGGAATATGAGTTGCTGTTCCTGCAACCTTCAGGTGGCTTCGTTGGGACACTGCAGGAGGCCCAGGATGGACATGTCGTCTGAGGAATGGGAGGGGGAGTTGAAATGGTTCGTGACTGGGAGGTGCAGTTGTTTAGTGCGAACCGAGCGCAGGTGTTCTGCAAAGCGATCCCCAAGCCTCCGCTTGGTTTCCCCGATGTAGAGGAGGCCACAAGGGGAACAGCGGATGCAGTATACCACATTGGCAGATGTGCAGGTGAACATCTGCTTGATGTGGAAAGTCTTCTTGGGGCCTGGGATTGGGGTGAGGGAGGAGGTGTGGGGGCAGGTGTCACACTTCCTGCGGTTGCAGGGAAAAGTGCCGGGTGTGGTGGGGCTGGAGGGGAGTGTGGAGCGGACAAGGGAGTCACGGAGAGAGTGGTCCCTCCGGAAAGCAGATAAGGGTGGGGAGGGATAAATGTCTTTGGTGGAGGGGTCGGATTGCAGATGGCGGAAGTGTCGGAGGATGATATGTTGGATCCGCAGGTTGTTGGGTAGTACGTGAGGACAAGGGGGATTCTGTTTAGGTTGTTATTTCGGGGAGTAGGTGTGAGGGATGAGTTGCGGGAAATGCGGGAGACACGGTCGAGGGCGTTCTCGACCACTGAATGGGGGATGTTGCGGTCTTTGAAAAAACGAGGACATCTGAGATGTACGGGAGTGGAATGCCTCATCCTGGAAGCAGATGCGGCAGAGGCGAAGGAATTGGGAATAGGGGATGGCATTTTTGCAGGAAGGTGGGTGGGAGGAGGTGTATTCTAGGTAGCTGTGAGAGTCGGTGGGCTTGAAATGGATATCGGTTTCTAGGTGGTTGCCCGAGATGGAGACAGAGAGGTCCAGGAAGGAGAGAGAAGTGTTGGAGATGGTCCAGGTGAACTTCAGGTTGGGGTGGAAGGTGTTGGTGAAGCGGATGAACTGTTCGAGCTCCTCGTGGGAGCATGAGGCGGCGCAGATACAGTCATCAATGTAACGGAGGCAGAGGTGGGGTTTAGGGCCAGTGTAGGTACGGAAGAGGGATTGTTCCACGTAACCTACAAAGAGGCAGGCATAGCTTGGGCCCATGCGGGTACCCATGGCCACCCCCTTTGTCTGTAGGAAGTGGGAGGAATTGAAAGAGAAGTTGTTGAGGGTGAGGACGAGTTTGGCTAAGCGGATGAGGGTGTCAATGGAGGGGGACTGGTTGGGCCTGCAGGAAAGGAAGAAGCAGAAGGCCCTTAGGCCATCTGTATGGGGAATGCAGGTGTATAGGGACTGGACATCCATAGTAAAAATGAGGTGTTGGGGACGGGGGAATTGGAAGTTCCGGAGGGGGTGGAGGGCGTGGGTGGTGTCACAGACATATGTAGGGAGTTCCTGGACCAAGGGGGAGAAAATGGAGTCCAGATAGGTGGAGATCAGTTCAGTGGGGCAGGACCAGGCAGAGACAATGGGTCGACCAGGGCATTCAGGTTTGTGGATTTTGGGAAGGAGATAGAAGCGGGTGGTGTGGGGTTGGGGAACGATGAAGTTGGAGGCTGTGGGTGGGAGGTCACCTGAGGTGATGAGGTGTGGATGGTTTGGGAGATGATGGTTTGGTGATCGGGGGTGGGGTCATGATTAAGGGGGAGGTAGGAGGAGGTGTCGGAGAGTTTCGCCTGGCCTTGGCAATGTGGAGGTCTGTGTGCCATACTACAACTGCCCCTCCCTTGTCCGCGGGTTTTATGGTGAGGTTGGGATTGGAGCGGAGGGCTGCACGTTCTGCGGGGGAGAGGTTGGAGTGTTTGAGAGGGGTGGAGAGGTTGAGGCGATTGATGTCTCGACGGCAGTTGGAGATGAAGAGGTCGTGGGAGGGTAGGAGGCCTTGGGGTGGTGTCCAGGAGGAGGGGGTGTGTTGGAGGCGGGAGAAGGGGTCAGTAAAGGGAGGGTTAGGCTCATGGTTGAAGAAGTAAGCGCAGAGGCGGAGGTGGCGGGAAAAACTGCTCAACGTCCAAGCGTGACCGGTATTCATTGATATGTGGGTGGAGGGGGACAAAGGTGAGCCCTTTACTGAGGACTGACCGTTTGTCCTCAGTAAGGAGGAGGTCTGGGGGGATGGTGAAGACCCGGCAGGGCTGGGTGCTACAGTCTCCTCTGGATCTGCTGGCTGTGGAGGCGATGGACGGAGTGACGTCGGTGTCGGTCGTGTGTGGGGTGATGTTGGCGGTGGGCGGAGTTGTGTCAGCAGTGGGCGGAGCTGCATCGGCAGAGGACAGAGTTGTGTCGGCGTTGGTGGTGGGCGAAGTTGCGTTGCGCTGCTTTTGGCCATAGGTACCCGCATGGGCCCAAGCTATGCCTGCCTCTTTGTAGGTTATGGAACAATCCCTCTTCCATAGCTACACTGGCCCTAAACCCCACCTCTGCCTCCGTTACATTGATGACTGTATGAGCGCCGCCTTGCACTCCCACGAGGAGCTCGAACAGTTCATCCAATTCACCAACACCTCCCACCCCAACCTTAAGTTCACCTGGACCATCTCTGATACCTCTCTCTCCTTCCTGGGCCTCTCTGTCTCCATCTCGGGCAACCACCTAGAAACCGATATCCATTTCAAGCCCACCGACTCCCACAACTACCTAGAATACACCTCCTCCCACCCACCCTCCTGCAAAAATGCCATCCCCTATTCCCAATTCCTTCGCCTCTGCCGCATCTGCTTCCAGGATGAGGCATTCCACTCCCATACATCTCAGATGTCCTCGTTTTTCAAGGACCACAACTTCCCCCCCACAGTGGTCGAGAACGCCCTCGACCGTGTCTCCCGCATTTCCCGTAACACATCCCTCACACCCCGTCCCCGCAATAACAACCAAAACAGAATCCCTCTCGTCCTCACGTACCACCCCACCAACCTTCAGATCCAATGTATCATCCTCCGACACTTCCGCCATCTGCAATCCGACCCCTCCACCAAAGACATTTTTCCCTCCCCACCCTTATCTGCTTTCCGGAGGGACCACTCCCTCCGCGACTCCCTTGTCCGCTCCACACTCCCCTCCAGCCCCACCACACCCGGCACTTCTCCCTGCAACCGCAGGAAGTGCTACACCTGCCCCCACACCTCCTCCCTCACCCCAATCCCAGGCCCCAAGAAGACTTTCCACATCAGGCAGATGTTCACCTGCACATCTGCCAATGTGGTATACTGCATCCGCTGTACCCGTTGTGGCCTCCTCTACATCGGGGAAACCAAGCGGAGGCTTGGGGACCGCTTTACAGAACACCTGCGCTCAGTTCGCAACAAATAACTGCACCTCCCAGTCACGAACCATTTCAACTCCCCCTCCCATTCCTCAGACGACATGTCCGTCCTGGGCCTCCTGCAGTGCCACAACGATGCCACCCGAAGGTTGCAGGAACAGCAACTCATATTCCGCTTGGGAACCCTGCAGCCCAATAGTATCAATGTGGACTTCACAGGCTTCAAAATCTCCCCTCCCCCGACCGCATCCCAAAACCAGCCCAGCTCGTCCCTGCCTCCCTAACCTGTCCTTCCTCCCACCTATCCCCTCCTCCCACCTCAAGCCTCACCGCAATCTCCTACCTACTAACCTCATCCTGCCCCCTTGACCTGTCCGTCCTTCCTGGACTGACCTATCTCCTCCCTACCTCCCCACCTCTTTGACCTGTCTGTCTCCTCTCCACCTATCTTCTCCTCTATCCATCTTCTATCCACCTCCCCCTCTCTCCCTATTTATTTCAGAACCCCCTTCCCCTCCCCCATTTCTATAGAAGGGTCTAGGCCCGAAACGTCAGTCTTCCTACTTCTCTGATGCTGCTTGGCCTGCTGTGTTCATCCAGCTCTACACCTTGTTGTTAAAGATCTTGGGATACAGGTTCATAGCTTCTTGAAAGTGGAGCCACAAGTAGACAGGGCAGAGTAGGTTTTGAGCATGCTTTGAGCATGCTTACTGTCTTCAGTCAGATCATTGCGTATAGGAGTTGGAACATCTTGTCACAGCTGTACGAGATATTGGTAAGACCATGTTTGGAGTGCTGCAGGCAGTTCTGGTCACCCTTCTATAGGGAGGGTGTTATTAAAATAGAAAGAGAGTGCAGGGAAAGATTTATTCAGATACTATCTGCACTGGAAAGTTTGAGGTATAAGAAGAGGCTGGATAAGCATTGATAAGGTGGGTAGCAGACAGCTTTTCCCAATGGTAGGGGAGGCTATAACTAGGAGGCATAGGTTTAGAGGGAGATGGAGAGATACAAAAAAAAAATCTGCAGGGGCATTCCCACCACCTCCCCCACCCCACCCCACTTGGCCGGTTGTGAATGTTTGGAGCAGGCCACTGGAAGTAGCAGTGGATGCAAGGACAAGGACAATGTCATCATTTCGACAGGTACATTAATGGGATAGATATGGACCAAGTGCAGGTAAACAGGACGAGATTAATTGTGAGAAACTGAGTAGCATGGGCAAGTTGAGCCGAAGAGCCTGTGTCCATGTTGTAAACCTTTATGAGAGTGGATCAGGGTGCCCTGGAGGGAATGCCGACAGAATCCTTTCTGTGCTGGCTCTCTCAGAAGGAGCAACACAGGAGTGCATCTTTCCTCTCATTATTTAGGTGGAGAGAACCTAGAAGGCCACGGGGTCCATCATGTCAGTTCTTGGATTTAATTATCTTATCCATACTGAAGGTTTGACCTAAATAAAGGGTGGTGGGAATTATTGAATCTGCTTTCACTACCCTTTCAACAGTAATGTGGGGGGCAGGGGCTAACTCAAATTGGGCTTAAAATGCGACAGCTCGCCAATTTCATCGTCCATCAACTCAGGCCCACACGCTACAGGGATCAGCATGGACCTCTACTGAAGTGACAGCTGGTGGGGAACCAGCCTAGGGAAGGGGTGGAAAAGAGAGCACAAAAAGGAATGATAGCAGGAACCAGTGAAAAAGGAAATAAAGAGGGGGTTAAAATGAGAAAGAGGTGAAAGGAAAGCATGGTGTAACGTAATGAGAAAACAACAAATATACCAAAAATAATGTTAAAACTGCCTTTCTCTGCAGAGTTTTTTTTGTGGGACAGGTGATGTGTGGTGGAAGGGGAAGAAACCCAAGAAAGGAGAGAGAGGGAAAAAAAAAAACAGATGGCAGACCTGGGTTCAAGATCGACCTGCACTAAAAGGTGGGCAGAAACAAAACATTGGAACAAGTTATAGTGCAAAATTCTGAACTATGCAGCGATGAAGTGAAGCCATATTTAACCTCATTGTGCCTGAGCAGATAATGAATTACTCTAATCTGAACAATGTTTCAAAGACCAAGGTAAGACTAGTATCAGGGATCTCTAGATTAAGTGTAGTTTGATTTTTAAGACAAAAATAGGCAGAAGAGGCAGCTAAATGAGGGCACTGTTAGAATAATTCACAAAAAGGAAATCCAGACCTCAAAGTAAACCACGATGGTTAGTTGGAGACATACAGCTTCATAATTAGAAGGTAAAACTTTAGAAGTCATGATTTTGGCTCATGACTTTAACCATCAGAATGGTGACAGCAGACTTCAGTCAGGGTATTCAGTAAGGGTAGAGGAAGAGAATCTTCAGGATACAGGAGCAAAAGATATCTTAAACTTGCAATTTCCCCCCCATGTGACCTGAAGCATTAACAATTTTCTCTCCACAGATGCTGCCAGACCTAGAGTTTTTACAGCAAAGCTCTGGCGTGATTTCCAACATCTAGTTTTTGGCTTTTGACAAATTTTTAAAAAAAAAAAAAAAGTCAAATTCTAAGATAGCATTCAAATCAGGAGAAAGCCAGAACACTAGCAACAGCTGCAGGTTATATTTGTACTGAAAGAAAAAGCCTCCTGCCCAAAACACTCAGCCAAGTCATGGGCAGGGAGGGAGAATCAGTAAGTAAATGCAAGATTCCTCTGCAGACATTGGAATGTCCTGTATAGATGCCCTTCTGAGGTGGTGTACAGATTTATTGCAGTTGGTGGACCATTGCAATTTTCACATAGCAGGAAAAAATGGGATTCCAAGTCCCATACTCCTGACTTCATTATTTACAACTTATCACGGGGATGTAAGTTAGTGAATGCTCCCATAGTGAGTGACTCCAGCAAAGGTCATTCCAGTCCTGGCCTGGCAGCTAATGCACAGATAGTCAGCTCAATACTCACTAGTGTGGAACAAAATGCAATGGGAATGGAGGCCCTTCAAGGCAGCATTGTCTGTCTCTTTAGAGACAAAAAAAAAAAATGAACTACATTCTCATTTCCCTACACAGATGAGCTGGGGAGGAGGATGCATCTTGAGACTCATCCAGTGCTGCAGCAGAAATTTGCTTAATGTGCAGGTTATTGGTTTATCCCTCACTTGATGGGATAGGATACTTGCTCTAATCAAGAGAGAGTAAAAGGACCCATAATCAAAAGGACTGTTTGCAATAGAATTTCAGGTCCAAAATAAATTTTGCTACTGCAATGGTGGTGGTTTGTGTTAAACAAACCCTGTTCAAAGGTGAATTTGTGAAGTAAAAGAAAAAAATTCAAACCAGAGTACACTGGACTGTCAGCCTACCCACGCTGATGTCAAGCACAAGACTGGGCCCTTGTATTGGTTGCACCTCAAAGAGGCTTTAAAAAAAAAAAAGGGAAGTGAATCACAATTACACAGCTCCAAAATAATAAGTGACAATTGCACACACAATCTCAACTTTAAGCAAACTTTATTCAGGAGATCAAACATCAATTCTCAATCTGGAGTCAGTTGTTTCAGTGGTTTATTCCCACAGCCAGAGTTCCACACTGTTTACAGAGAAGTTTAATACAGAAAAATTCCTACTTGAAGTGAAATAGCTCAGTGAACCAAAGGTAAAAAGCACACTCAAGTTAATTCATTCATGTTTGTTGGTATGTGGAACTAGAGCACCTCAAAGCCAGGCTGCCCTCCCTGAAGACAGGCAACTCGACAGTAAGAAACCCTGCAGACGTTGCTTTTGAGCCAAGCACAATCCCCTGATCCACTTCAAAAAGTGATCTTAAAAAGGACAGGTAGGAGATGGGACAGTGGCCAAACCTTCCCATGGTTTAACCTGGATTAATACAGTAGCCTTGATCAGGGATCATTCTATTGAGTGCTGGTGTGTAGGACTCAAATGGTGCATCGGTCTGAAAAAAACTTGGCCATGGATAAAAAGAGACTGATTCTGGAGTTGGAATCGGGCCAACCAACCATTCTGAGAAGGATCCCGAGAGAGACTCCCCAGTCCAAGGCCTGGAATTCAACTGGTCATCATGAGGCATGGGCAGGTCACTAGGAAATAGACTGAGCATGCAAGTAGAATGTAGGGACTCAGCAACATTGAGGGTTTGTCTTCAATCACTATCTAAAATGGAATGGGTGATTCCCACTTGGGACAAAAGCAGAGTTGAAAGTAGTTCAGAAGACAGTCAGCCTTCGGAAGGAAGCTCTTGCTTCCGAGACTAAGATGTTAGACATCAATAATCAAACTTCAGGGACTTCACCCTAACATCCCCTTGCACCTGGAGGAAGGTCATGGTATCCATAGAAGTGCGATTAGGAAACTCCAGAACATAGTCAGGCAGCTTAATCTCAAACTTCTCTCCAAGGAATGTAATGGAAAACTGTTGAGGATTAAAAAATTAAATTAGACAGAAAGGGAAAGATAAAAAGGTTGCATTCTGTAAACTTAATCACAAACCCATCAGTAGTTTTAAATTCCTCTCCCTTGAGTGGTCATCTAGTTTCCTATGAAATACAGATTTTTGTGACCTGTGATAGCATGTTCCTTGCCACTTCAGACTCAAGGACCTCATTTGTTGTAATGTTGCCATGTTCACTGAACCCAATGACTTTTTAAAAAAGACAAATTGACTGCAAATCATTATGATGTTTAGGGCATTTTAACCACAAAGGCTCTATTTCATAAGTGTTAATATTTGACACTGGTTAAAAACATGGTTAAGTGTCTGGGCAACTTAAGGGACTGAAAGATTTGCAGATGTTGAGAACTTTTTCTTGGTGGGTGTGGTGGAAGGAGACAAAGGAGGAAGACTAGGAAACAAGAAGTGTTAAAAAATTAACTGAAACACTAGGGGAATTTTGCAACCCAAAATCTACAGTACTGCATGTTTGAGCTGTGCATTACAAGCACAATAGTAGAGCAGAGGAAATGTCCCAACCTCTGAGCTGAGACTCAGGTTAAAGTCCTGAGAGAGAGGTTGAGTCCTAGAGTACCAAGTGGCAGGGGAAAAACACCTGAGCCTGCAAAAAAAGAAAAAAAACAAAATCCAGTCTCTTGTTCAGAGAGAAGGACACAGGCTCCCCACGGTAGGCTATTGCAGCAAATAGAGGCATGGGATTGAGGATGATTTAGCAGTTTGGATCAGAAATTGGCTAGCTGTAAGAAGACAGGGTGGTGGTTGTTGATGGGAAATGCTCATCCTGGAGTTCAGTTACTAGTGGTTTACCACAAGGATCAGATCAAAGATCTGATAATCTCAATTTGCTGTTTGTCTTTTTATAAATGACCTGGATAAGGGCATAGAAGGATGGGTTAGTAAATTTGCAGATGACACTAAAGTCAGTGGAGTTGTGGATAGTGCAGAAGGATGTTGCAGGTTATAGAGGGACATAGATAAGCTACAGAGCTGGGCTGAGAGGTGGCAAAATAGAGTTTAATGCAGAAAGTGAGGTGATTCACTTTGGAAGGAGTAACAGGAATATAGAGTACTGGGCTAATGGTAGTGTGGATGAGCAGAGAGACCTTGGTGTCCATGTGCATAGATCCCTGAGAGTTGCCACACAGGTTGCTAGGAAGGCATACTGTGTTAGGTTTTATTGGTAGAGGGATCGAGTTTGAGCCATGAGGTCATGTTGCAGCTGTACAAAACTCTGGTGCAGCTGCACTTGGCATATTATGTACAGTTCTGGTCACCGCATTATAGGAAGGATGTGGAAGCATTGGAAAGGGTGCAGAGGAGATTTACCAGGATGTTGCCTGGTATGGAGGGAAGGTCTTATGAGGAAAGGCTGAGGGACTTGAGGCTGTTTTCATTAGAGAGAAGGTTAAGAGGTGACTTAGAGACATACATGATCAGAGGATTAGATAGGGTGGACAGTGAGAGCCTTTCCTCAGATGGAAATGGCTAGCACGAGGGGACATAGCTTTAAATTGAGGGGTGATAGATATAGGACAGATGTCAGAGGTAGGTTCCTTACTCAGAAGGAAGGGTGTGGAATGCCCTGCCTGTAACAGTAGTAGACTTGCCAACTTTAAGGGCATTTAAATGGTCATTGGATAAACATATGGATGACAATGGAATAGTGTAGGTTAGATGGGCTTCAGATTGTTGCATGGTGACCTGTGGAACCAGAGGGCCAAAGGGCCTGTACTGCACTGTAATGTTCTATGTTCTAACTGAGAAGACATGCAAATTGACCCAATGAGCTACTGAGTTAGGGATGACCACTGTACTGACAGATAGCTGCTGCTAAAATAGTCAACCCACCCTTGAAATGTGAACTTTTAATCTTCATAACTGTTTACCTTACCAAAGGTCTTCTCCCAGCTATTGTGCCTTTCATCTGTTTTAAGATGAAATGACTGCTTTTGTTTAGGAGTTTACAGTTAGAGTAACTTGAGAATCCTTCTCCTGCATGAAGTGTTAAAGTTATTTCCTGCTAATTAACAGATGCAAATTGTCTAAGTAGGAGTGAGACATCACCTTTGTCTTAAAGGCCAATTGGACCAATGGCTTGCTTATGAAAAGTGGGGCATGGTCAGTGCACTCATCAGGGAAGTGGAAACGAGGTAGAACATAGAAACAGGAGTAGGCATTTAGTGCCTTGAGTTGGTCATCCTACTCTGTACACTATTCCCATCTTCTCCTCATACCCTTTAGACCCAAAGGGTGATGGTATAGACATGTAGTCTGTGTTCAGTGTCCTGATATATTTTAATGCTATTAGAAATATACACGTTTGCTCTAGTCATGAACAGCAGGGAAATCACTGCCATGTCAACTACAGGAACCATGTTTGATGCTGGTGGTCCATTTATCAGACCACATTCCACTGCCCAGCACCTTCATGGTGAACTGTTTGGATACAGGTACAAAGGAAGCATTGTTAACTGCCTGAGGAACAAGTGACCAGGTAGGGGAAATGCTCTAAACACAAATCCAGTTTTGATAGAATTTGAAAGTGTTTAAAATAAGCTATAATTGGAAATAAGAAGTGAATTAGAGATTTGAAGTGACCACCTAGAATATTCAAACATTTCAATATAAATCAAGGCATTTAATTGGGATTAGAGAGACTCAAATGACAGAGGTAGGCTGAATGGTATTACAGACAAGCATGTTCAAATGGCAGCAGTTAGCCCTGCTGCCAGTGTGCTAGGGACCCAGGTTCAATCCCAGCCTTGGGTGGGTCACATCTGGAGTATGCATGTCTCTGTTGGTGGGTTTCCCTCCCATAGCAATCCACCTAGTCCCCAAAGACAACACACATGGGGAGACTATGCCAAATGTGGCATTACCAGGATATGGTGAACTGGATCTGGGTGGGGATTGAGGATCAGTGTGGACGTGATGGGCCAGTGGCCTCAGTACTAAGGATTCTGTGCTTTGTTTGTAGCCAGTCAAGTCCCCATTTGGACTGTTATTTCAAAGTTGGACAGCTCATTCCCAACTTGAAATTCCAATATACTGGGATCTGCTGCTATATAGCAGCAGTATTCCCCAAAGCAGTCAGAAACAGATTGCTTGAAAAGCTTGGCAGGTCTGGCAGCATTGAGGGGAGGGAAAGCAGAGTTAGTGTTTTGGGTCCAGTGACCCTTCCTGACAACATGTGGCTAGAAATTTATTAAAAACAAAAATCAGGGATCACACACACATATGGGAAGGTGTCTCAAGCTTTAAAGTTGAGGAACTCAAACCAAGTTTAAGTGAGAGATAGTAGGAACTGCAGGTGCTGGAGAATCTAGATAACAGGGGGTAGAGCTGGATGAACACGGCAGGCCAAGCAGCAAGGCTAACATTTCACTTACTGCCTCTTAGTGATAATCTCAATTTGTCCCAAATACTTGGTATGATGCTCACCATTCCAAGTTAATGCTCAGGGAGTTGCTCACCATATTCATTCATTGCACCCATTAAAAGGTTGACAACTGAACTACAAACCTTGGTTTGTAGCAAAATTATGCAGAGGCTGCCACCTAGTGGAGTAGCAAGTGTTAACAATTACTAACTCAAGAATTCACAAAGGCTCGTCAGACAACACTTTGCAAATCTAGGACTTCCATTTAAAGGGAAAAAGGTCAGCAGATACATGGGACCACCTGCATGCCACATGATCTGGACTTGGAAACACTTAAAACCTTCCAAGGACATTGTAGATCTTTCACTGCATGGAAGAGTGGTCAAGGTGACAAGCTGCATTTAAGGACAACCAGGAACCAGCAATAAATGCTGGTCCAGCCAGTGGCACCCATATTCAGTGGAGGTGGGTTTTCCCCAGTCCGAAGGAGGATAAAGCAATGAGTTGGCACGCACCAGTCCAGAAACTGACTGGATCACAAGTGCACCCCTCCCAACAGTTTAAAAAGGAACAATGTACTTCAGTTAATCACTAATATTCTGGGCTGGTTCAGGCTTCACTATAGTTCAAGGTGAAGGGTGCAGATTGCATTGGAACCAAACAAAAAGAAACACGCCACAGATGTTTTGTCTGGTGTTTACAAATGCTGGAAAAGCTCAGCAGCTCTGGCAGCAATGGAGGAGGGGGTAAAATAGCTGTTTGAAGTCAGCTACGACTGTTATACTGCAGCATAGTGAGTTCAGAAGGTTAACAGCTTCATGTTTTAATAATTTGTATTATTTCTTTAGTTTCATAGTTTCAACATTCTCCCCATAAAGAGACTAGCTAGTTAGTGCAACTCAAGTGCTTGAGGAACACCTTTAGTCTATTGTTGCCAGCCAGTTGTCCAAGATTTGAGTTGTCTTCATTGCTAGTAATGTATTGCCAAAGAATCAAATGCTAATTGATCATAGATACCCATCATCTTCAGTTTGGGTAATTCAAAGATCCATACAAATTCTTATCTTGCTCTAGATATCCTCAAGAGCTGATTTCTCTAGGCATCCTTTGGATTGTTTGAGTCCTCAATTTTAAATTCCAAGTTTGAGCACCAGATGTCATTGGAGAGACTTTCCACCAACAGATAACATCCAAAAATACAATGTGTACCAGTAAAAATTGTTACTAGGAACAAGAGACAGACTGTATGTAACATTCCAAGGTGGGCCACACAACAAAAACAGTTGAGTAAATATTGAAGAGTCATCTATACTCAATGTTAGCTTGGTGTTCTCTTCATGGGTGCTGTCTAACCCACTGATTTCTAACATTTGTTGTTCTCAGATTGGATTGTCAATCGGCAGTCAAAAAAACTGAAGTGTAACTGGTTGTCCCTGATCCCTTTCTGCAATCTGTAAAATTGCATGGGAATACACAAGACAACCCTGCAGAGGAACATCTTCATTGCTTTGATCTGGCACCAGTAGTGCCTAGTGGGCCAAGCCTAAGAATTTTAAAAAAAAGGAGCAGGAGCCAGGTTTGAACTGCAGCAATGGTATGCTGAGTTTAAGTACAGCCCAGTTTCTGGGCAGAATGTGCCAGAACATTGAGCAGTGGCAACATGCAAGCTGGATACCAAGAAAAAAACCAAGTTATATTGCCAGTCTATTTTTGGCAATTGTCAAAGTGTCCTCTGACCAGCCTAGCTCTAATTTTACTGTAAGGTTTTTTGTTCTGGTGGAAAGCCTAGCCCCACTTTACAAATCATCTTCTTCCTCCCTACCCACCCTTAAACTTCTAGGTAAGGAGGTTGAGGGAAGTGGGCTAGGAGAAAACAGGTGGGACTAGTTTAGTTTAGGAATTGTGGTCAGCATCAACTGGGTGGACCATGGGGTCCATTTCTGTGTACAGAAAACAATAGGGTCTGTCAGCCAGCAATCTAGAGACTTAACAGACAAGACACTTAATTCTGCCTCTTACACAGGCAATGTTCAGACCTTGCTTGTCCACAAGGTATTAGCCTGCCATATTGTGATAGCTAAGCTAAAGTCAGTAACAGTGGGCTTTCACAGCCCTGAACTGCCAAGTGCTGGTTGGCTGGTTCCTAAAGGGGAGTCAGTACATTTAACCCTCTTCCTAGAGAGAGTTTGGTACAGTGCCCAAGCCTGGCCACCACAAGTTTAAAAAATGCTAAGTCATAGTCCTAGATGGCTGAGATTCAGATGCCAACTCAGATAAAGACATTTACTGCTAGATTTGCAAGTGACATGTACAAGTTCAGAGCTCCATGCTCACCTTAAAGCACTCTCCCTTCTCAAACATGAAGGAGTCCTCTCTCTGCTCAGTGCACCACACATCATCTTCTTTACTGTTACAGACAATCACTCGACCATCCTCATCGTCATCAAACCTTGGGTTGAAGTGTAATGCCAACTCGGAGTCATCTTTCCCCAGACTAATCGCAAACCTGCAAGCAAACAAGTGTTCAGGTTCTGTATGGCAGGCTGCTTAAAGTCTTCTGTAAAGAGGAAATATTGCTAGTGCTTTTTATACTTCACTGGAGGCCAAGGCTGGTATTCACAGTCCACTTCACCCTTAAGTTCTGCAATTGGAGTGTAATTTTAATTCAAACTGAGTACAAGGCCATTTCAGAATTTTAGTAGATTCTAAAATCTAGACAATAGATTTCCTTCCCCATCCAGAAGTAAGGGCTGTATTATCAAGAAATTAAAATCTGGTACCAGTTTTAATTCTATTTTTGTGCTACCACAAGTCTTAGCGTTCAGGGTTAATGCTGTATGGAGTCAAGGCTGTTCTAGTCACTGCTGGGAGGATGTGACCTGTTTTAAAAAAGTCACTTAGCCATGAGGGACTGTTAGGTTTCTCAACTCATTGAGATCCATCACACCACCCTGGTCTTCCTTCCATCTCTTGCATATGACTGTAATGTCATGGCTATTATGCACATCATGTCATTCTAAACACTGCCTGGTGGATTTGGTATTCCATTATGGAGATTACCAGGTCAGTAGGGTTCTACATTTCTGTACCTAGGCTTCTCTGACCAGAATCTTGCTCAGAAGAGAGCCACTAACCATACAGAAGCATTATAATCATCTGTCACTTGTTCTAGGAGCAGACAGTTGAAATTTTGAAAATTCCTTGACTTCAGCACTTTTAGGGCCCAGGAGTTGAACACCAAACAAGGATTACAGGAATTAGGACAAGCCCAAAATTGTATGTTAGCCAAGTGTTCTGAGGACCATCCTAGATCCTAGTGAAAAATATTCTAGAGTTGCTGTTAAGTGTGCTACCATTAAGACTCAGGGAAAATTCCTGAACTAGATTTTAATAAATCTCCCATTGCATCTTAGAGCAATTAGGGACAAAGACTCAGGAACAAACAAAGGGCTGGAGAAACTCAGGTCCAACACATGGGGAAAGAAATGCTTAAAATGTTGCTAGTCCAGTACAACTCTTCACAAGTATCTAATGGAGTAGCATCACAGCCAAAGGACAAAAAACCCCACCATCTTAAGTCCAATCACTTGATTGTGTACAGTGAAGAGTTTGAGGTTAAGGCTATGAAGCTAGCAGAATAGGAACATTTAAAAACACACCAAGTAACCTCTTACCTGTCTGCCTCTGGGTCAGTAAAGACTTTGAATTTGACAGTGTCACCAGCTTTCATGTCAACATCAAACATTTCCAAAACCTATTGGGACAGGGAGAAAAAAAATTAGATGAGAGCACCACAGGGGAGATGTTAAGGACACTGATTCTAATCCATAGAAAGTGACCTGGGGACAGATTCATTCGGAGTTCAAACTGGGACTCAGTTAGACAGAAGCAAAAGCTAGCCTCAATAGTGACTGTTTACTCAATTGCTTGAGGCTTAACATTCATTAGGGAATGAGTTCTGCTGTCCTTACCCACTAGCAAGATGGGTTACCTCAATAACCTGAGCAAGCTATTTAGATAAAGACCCATTAGATTGGGCAACAGCTAACACCCAGTCCATGAAAGCAATCAGATTGAACAAGGAGTGAAAGCACTCACCCACACTTTCCCTAATTTACTAGAAATTAAGCCTTTGAATGGCAGAAGAACAGAAGAATAATGCTGGAACTTCTCCTACAGCACTAAAATTAGTCACCCAGAGTGCAGGAAACCAAGTAGGGCAGAAAAACCCATATTTCATAAGGACAACACACCAAAGGAATAATTCAGAACTGAGCAGCAAGTCCAACTCTCCCATTGAGTGTACAGTGCAAAAGCAGCGTAGATCCCATGGGATCTTCTACTGCATTCCCCGGGAATGCATGATTCAGCTGATGAAAGAAAACACATTCTCTGAAGACTTAAAGTACAAGTAGAAACCTGGACAGCAAAAAGTTCAAAGTACAATCAATTGAAAAAGTGATAGAACCCAAAGATAGAAACTCACTGAGTGGGTGGAAGCAGAAAAATTAAAATAGGTTCAGTTCAGCATCATCTGTTTTGCAGATGTCAACAAATCAGTCCAAGCCATTTTTGGCCAATATGAAATTAGGCCTGGTCACTTCCTCACTCCACCCAAGTTCGCAGAATTGTTTTGTTTGCATGTAGACTCAAGTGAAGGCCTGCTCCTGTTCTTAAGCTTCAGTTGAGACACAAAGTGCTCGATAATAGTCTCAATCTCAGCAACTATTGAATGCAGAAGTGCTCAGTTTCTGTTGAAAAGTTATGATTGTAGGGGATTTTTAGGAATAAAACCCAAAGTAAGACAAAGCCAGTGTGGCTACAAAGGGAGTCTCACCTACCAGGTCATTTCCACAAGGGAGAGATTTAGCTTGTTAAAAATTTAACCAATAATGAAAGAGTTCACTTTCAAGAAAAGGTTGCAGTTCAAAGATTTGGGATTCATTGAAGTCAAGCACTTTTTCCTAAAAAGAAAATCTCAAACTCAAAGTAGCCTTAACCTCAGAAGGTAATGACATACCCAATTCTGACAGAAATTGGAGTGAGATGGTGCTAGTTTCAGGTCATCAGTTTCCAGAAGGCATATTAAAACACAGCTGACTTTAAAAAATGTTAGCCTTCTTAGTAAGCTGCCTTGAAATAAAGAGGCTTTGCACCATTCAATGTTGCTGTACTCCCAGAAGGGGAGGGAGGACAGGACAGGACATCAGACCAGCCCTATAGCCACCTGATTGGGAATTGTTTAGTGAAACAGCTCAGATGCTAAGACATTCGAGATGTCAGCAGAGCTGCAACTCACTGGGCATCAATAGTATATAACTGGAGCGCAAGGGAAATAGCAGAGGCACATGTAGGCAGATTGGGGTTAGACTGAAAACAAGAGTGCTCGAAATTAGTTCGGGCAGCAAGCTCATGTTTTGACTCTAATGACTCTCCAAAGCCAAGTTTTAGAACATTAGCTTGCTGCCTCACCCACTATTTCCAGCACTTTTGTTTTCAATTCAGTTTCTAGTATCTGCAGTAGATTTGCTCCTAGCATTAGTTGGGGGGTTTGTTGAAATAAGATTGGTAGCTGGTACATCTGGTAATTATCAAATACTGCAACACATGTCAAGGAACCCAAGCCTAAAGACAATTCTTGGAGAGAGAAACTTCCATCAATAACCCCTCAATCCTCCTCACTGATGAATGGGACTAATACTATATGAAACAAGACTGGAGCAAAGCAGGTATTTAATTCTTGGAAGAGAATCTAGTACATCCTTCTTTTGTGAGCAAGCAGGACCATTTATTCCACTTCTCAGGTTTCTTAAATCTGGAGTGAAACGTTAAAAACCAAACAAATATCCTGGAAGCATGCATGCTGCTGATTCAGATGCATCAGGTTAATTTAGACCAACTCAGCAGACAAGAGGTCAGGAGGCTATACATGAAGCTATTTTGGAAAATGGATTATCTATGGCATTCATAGATCATTTCACAAAGTGATATGCTCGTATTGAAGTGTTGAGAAAGGATTTTCTAGTGACTGAACAAGAGTCCCTAACAGGGAAATAGCCAACAGCCAGCTATCATTCACAGTCAGGAACACTAAAGACAGGCCTGATCAAGTTAATGGAAGAGTATAATCTTTACAGTGACAAGTGATTTACATTGAGAATCTGCAACTCTGCTAATCAAGAGTTTGACAGTTTTGTCAGCTTCCATTTGCAATTTACACAATTAGAGACAGACAAGCGTGAACCAGGAGACCAGTATCAAAGGTTTGTGGTTGTTGAAATTATATGCAATGGGGACAGGTGCTGTGCTTGAGTGAAAGTGATGATGCAATGATAGAGTCCCTACTTTTTTTTTTGGGGGGGGGGGTGGCAAAGAACAAGGGTGAGGGCACCTGGGCTCAAGACCCATCTGCTTCAGAGGTGGGCCATAGCATACCTAAAACAGGTTGATTCTGAAACTTAAGTCAATTTTTTTTTTTTTTGCACAAATATAATTTCAAATTCTGAGATGAGTAGAGGCTCTTTATCCCTACCTCTGACCCAAGAGTCCCAGGTTCAAGACGCACTTTATTCATTCACAGGATGAACGTGTCACTGGCTAGACAGCTTTGTTGCCCAGAGGGGAGTTAAGAGTCAACCACATTGCTGTGGACCCGCAGCCACATGTTGGCCAGACCAGGGAAGGATGGCACTTTCCTTCCCAAGAAGGATATGAGTGAACCAGGTGGGTTTTTCTTGACAGTTGCTCAGGAAATTCATGGTCATTAGACTCAATTCCAGATTTAATAACTCAAACTCCATCAGCTGTGGTGAGATCCAAACCCAGGTGCCCAGAACACAACTTGAATCTTTGTATGGACTACTAGTACCAGCAGACCATTGCCTCCAATCGGTGCAGCATAACATTTGAAGGAGTCGATCAGAAAATAGCTTTTTTTGTTGGGGGTGTGGCTCCCAGCAACAAGGGGGAAAAGGGTCATTTCCTGCATTGTAAGCTTCCATGATTATGGAGAAGTTAGCACAGAACACTTTAGTCACTAAAAAATCAGAGGAACTGGAAGATTCCCAAGACAGTTGTAGTTGCAGGTCAAAAAAAAGCTGTTGCAAATTCCTTCCTAGTAGGAACTGGAAACTGCTAGGGAGTGTGCAATACATAGACAGCTGCCAACAAGTCACAAGGTTGTAGATTCACATCCTATTCTAGGGGCATGGGGTTTATAATCCAGGCCCAAGGTGTTGTGGTAATGGTGGCGGCCATGGCTACATTCTAACAGCAGCCTAGGTTCAAACCCCAACTGCTCTAGACAGGGGCCACATCATTTGATCAGATCAATCAAGAATATCTTGAAGTCAGGCCTGAAGTACCAGATATGGTACAAAGCAGAGGCCAGTCCTGCCACAGTGGAGAGTACAGAGAGGGATCCCATGGCAATTTGAGGGCAGAATTCTTTCTCCAAAGCCCCAGAATCATGGGCAATAAGTTTAACCATCAGCTGACATTAGCAAAACATAGCTTCAGATTAGCTCTTGCAGGAGCTAACCTTGAGCAGTTGCCCATACTATACCCCAAACACCTTGTTAACTGCAGAGTACTGATATTAAAGAATTGCAGGTTTTTTCCCTTTAGTCTGAAGCAGGAATCAAACTTTAAACCGATTAAAATACAAACTGGCAGGATTAAGATTTCTTGTAGTGTTTAATTAAAAGGCAAGTAGTTTAGTTTTGGTGGAGATCTTGACTCAAGGGATCAGTTAAGTCACAAAATTCAAGTCAATTTCTTGTTTCAAATCACAATGAATTTTAAGTAAAACTATAAAAAGCTTAGTTTAAGATTTAGTCTTAGTAGAGAGATTCTAGGCAATGACAAGGTTCTTGGATTCCCAGAGATTTCAAGCAAGAGAGATTGACAGTATGATCTAAATTGGTCTAAGTTAAATATTCAGTTTTACAAAGTGCTTCATCAAGTTTCAGACAGAAATCTATCACTTCATCTGTCTGTGTGCCACTACTCACCTTCCCAACCCAAATTCTTCAAACATTAAATGAGCCTGCTGGCCATTAAGAAAGTAACTTCTAAATACTAAGTCAAGTAACTAGATTAAAAAAACCTCATTCACTTACTGCAAGTTAAAGGCCTTAATGATAGATACTGCTGTCAAACTAGCAATCAGCAGACACCCCACTTTGAATCAATAGCAACATAAGCTTTAAACTCAGGCACAGCTGCTAACCCAAGATTTGGCCAATACTTACAGTCTTCATTATCCCTTGTTTGTGCTTTGCTTCCCTTAGCTAAAATACCACCAACTTCCTCACTGAACACACAAAACAATCACTGCAGCTACTGCCTTTTATGAATACTATCAGCCACCAGCTGACACATGACTAGCATTTAAGGTGATCCAATCAGTGTGCTTCCTTTCAAACAACCACCCCTCTCCCCTGGCCAAGCAGCATCATAGGAGCAGGAAGATGTTGCTTGACCTGCTGTGTTCATCCAGCCCCATGCTTGTTATTTCGGATTCTCCAGCATCTGCAGTACCTTTTATCTCTGATACAATTTTAACCCCTCTCCCCTCTTGTTATTTGTCCATCCTTTGGAAGCAGCAAGGGCAAGGGGATACTGATAACAAATAGCGGAGATGAAACTGATGGGGAAAAACAGAGGCTCGATTTAAGGGGATCTGGTGTTACTGTGCCTGATTAACTGGTGGACTTTCTGATTCAAAATTATTAGAGATGGATTTTTATATTTTTAAAGATGGGGAATAAAGAAACTGCAAGGGATCACTTTGTACCAGGTAAATGGGTGTGTGCCAGAGAGAATTAGAGGATTTAGATGTGAGAGGGTATAATTCAGTTTGTAGTTAGTTATAGACACTCCTGAATAGTATGTTCAAATGGAATGAATGTATTAACGCTTCATAAATGTTTTAATACAAAATAAAATCTCAGTTTGAAATGCAGAGTGACATCAACAGTATAGGTTCGATTCCTACACTGGCTGAGCTGACCATGAAGGTCCCATATTCTCAACCTTGCTGCTTGCCTGCGGTATGACCCTCAGGTTAAACTTGCCACCTGTTATTTCTCTAATGAGAGGAAAAGCCCTACAATTTGCTAAGACTGCAGTGGCTTCTCCTTAACCTTAACACGAACCTGTGCAGGTGTGCTGCAACACATTCCTGAAGAAGATAGGACTTGAACTCAGCCTCCTGTCTCAGAGGTAAGGGCATGACCGCTACACTACAAGAGCCATTTTCTGCTGCACCTTCGTATTCTCGGACAGTCTCCCAACCAAGTATTTCTAGGCCTGAAATGTGAGTATAATTAGCAAGGCCAGCATTTATTGACCATCCCTAACTGCCCTTGAGAAAGTACCTTGAATTGCTGCAGTCTTTGTGGGCAGTGACAGCCAGTGCTGAAAGCAAGGGAGTTCCAGGATTTGGGGCTCAGTGATAGTGAAGGGATGGTGATGTAGTGTCAAGCCAGGATGGTATATGACTTCGAAGGGAACAAATTTTTGTACCATCTGCAAACTTGACTACAGTACATTCACTTTGCTCATCCAAGTCATTAATATATTGTAAATAATTGTGAACCCATCACTGATCACTGTGGCACTCCATTCATAACAGGTCGCCATCCTGAAAATACCCCCCCTTATCCCAATCTCTGTTTCTATTAGTTAGCCAATGCTCTTTGCGTGCTACTGTACTGCCTCCAACACCCAATGGGCTCTTATCTGATTAATTAGCCTTACTCGTGGTACCTTATTGAATGCCTTTTGGAAACCCAAATGTAAATAATTGCTCGGTAGTACGGAACTTAAACATTGCTGAAAGGAGACCAAAAAGATGAAGCTTTTCATCTTGAACTCATCAGAACTAGGACGCAAGAAACAGACTTAAACAAAGGAGGAACGCCCATTTTACACAACATGAGGAGTGTCAGTTGGTTGGGTCATCGTAGGGATGCAGCAAGATCCTGATCCTGTCAATCCTGATTCTCAGAATCATGGATGATAATGGAATAGTGTAGGTTGGATGGGCTTCAGATTGTTGCGCCGACCTGTGAAACCATCGAGGGCCAAAGGGCCTGTACTGAGCTGTAATGTTCTATGTTCTATCAACCTGCCTGGTCTAATTGGTCAGGATGTTGCCACGGAGATGCAGCAGCAGCTGGCTGTCTCCAAAACACACCCTTTTTAAAGGAGTGGTATACACGTACAAATTCCTAGCACTCTCACGGTACAGTGATTGTGTCCTCTGAGCCAGGAGGCCTGGGTTCCAGTCCCATTTGCTGCAGAGATGAACAGGTTGATTAAGAAAATATCTATGTCCAACTTATTTTTATCAACACAAAACAGGATCTTCCATGTTTTTCTGAAGAAGGGTCTAGGCCCGAAACGTCAGCTTTCCTGGTCTTCTGATGCTGCTTGGCCTGCTGTGTTCATCCAGCCCCACACCTTGTTATCTCTTCCATGTATATGTTCCTTCTGGCACTCTCACTGTCAGCCTGAGTGATGATCTTAAATTGGTTTCCAGTGTAACTCAAGGCACAATCTGGATTATTTAATAAATTATTTCCTACCATAACCACCTCTAATGATGGATATAATCTTGAGGCTTGGTCGAGCACACTCAGATGCCCACTATGAATGATCAACAGATGTGTTCTTTGAAAGAGTCCAGCAGTCACTGGGGCTTACAGCCTAAATACCTGGCATCACACTGATACAAACGCATGCTTTTATTCATTGGTGTGCTAGGCAAAACATCTTTTTGGCTTGACTGCAGCATTTTGATCACAGAGAAAACCACTCATTGTTTACTACACAATAGGAGCATGAGACAATTAGCTTCATCTGTTCAAAGTTTTCAGACACTTTTCCCCTCCAGGGTCATGAGGTAGACTTGACACTGCTCAGAGTCAGAAGTGATGAATGTAGGCCATTTCTTGAGTTTTTGCAACCTACAAGTGATGATTTGATCAGGGTATCTCCAACATGACAAAGGGTAGTTTTGATATCCACCTTCTCAATGTCAAAATTACCTGGTGAGCAAATGGTACTATTTACCAGGTCACCAATAAGAATGATCTTTTAGCACATGGGATTGGACTGATCCCAGCACGTATGTTGGCCATTGAATGTAGACTTTTGGTAGATGGTCATTGAGGACCCATTTTCTGACTTTTCCACCAAAACATTGAAGAGACAGCTGAATTGAATGCTGCAGTGGTAAATTTGAGCACGGAATGGAGTTTATTAAGTTGTACAAAGAACTTCTTTGCAGCTGTAGATTCAAATATTGCAAACGAGTCATTTACATTTCAGTGTACAAAGGATAAAAGTTACACGGTCTTTCTGTCAAAGATGCACTTCTCATGGTAACTAACAAAGATGTTAGCAAGGCTGGACACAGAGAGGTTTCCATGGCAATGCCAATATTTGGGCATTCACCATGCAATTGGAGCTGAACTCAATTGCAAGAGTTGCCAAGTATATAAGTTTGAAGAGCACAGATTCAGAGACCTGTGGTACATCTAGATTACTATGATGTAGTGATATAGTGCAAATGACAATGGCTTCTTCAACTGGCACATTGGTAAATAAAATGGCAATGTTAAGAACATGCTGACATGCCACTGCTCTCAATTTGTAAGGTCTTGGCAAACATGCAGGAATCCTTCAGTGCATGAGGAGAAACTCATTTTGAACAGATTGCAACAGCTCACATGACTATTTGGCTAATTCATGTTGTGCTAAGCCAGCCTTGGCTAGAATAGGGCAGAAGGGGAATTACATCATGCATTATGAGATGCCTATACATGTACGGGTGCATAAGTGTCAGTTCTACCACCCTTGAGCAAGCCCAGCATATGTCTGCAGCTTGCCTTTGAGAGCAGCTGTTTGGTCATATGTAGCGCAGGTACTATAGACATAAACATGGAACCAACAGTGAGTGCGGTGTGTTTTGTTGGCCTATAGTTACTAGTTTTGTCTTGTCTCCTTCCCTTTTTGAATAAGGGTAATAAAATTGTCAGTTTTCCAGTTGTCTGGCACTTTTCCAAGAATCCTTAGGTTCTGGGAGACTGTTACCAGTGCATCGACTATCTCTGCAGATACTTCCTTTAATATCCTAATGCAACTCATCAAGTCCAGGGGACTTTTCCTCTTGATGCTGTCCGTTCTGAGGAGGGGGTCACCGGACTCAACGTTAACCATGTTTTTCCTCTCCAGGTTGCTGCCAACCCTTTGGGGTATCTCCAACAATTTAAGTCCAGGGGACCGGTCAGTTTTAAGCCCATTAATCTCCCTAGTGCTTTCTTCCATAGTGATCGTTTGTGTCTATTTCCTCTCCTTTTGCATTTTGGATTATTTATTATTTTTGGAATGCTACTACATCTACTACTGTGAAGACTGATGAAAAGAATTTATTCAATGCCTCTACCATTTCCTGCTTCTCCGTCATTTCTCATGCTCCCACTGCATTTGCAGTTTACAAATGGCATACTAACTATACTACACTGGTAGTGGAGAGCATAAATATCTAAACTGCTGACCAGGGTGCTGTTTAAATTTACACTCTGCACAGCGTCAAGCTTCTGAATATTGGAGCTGCATCTATTCAAGCATATTCAAGAGTATTCCTTGACACTTCTGTAGATGTTTTGCAGGCTTTGAGGAGTCAAGAGGCAAGTTACTCACCACTGACATCCTGACTTTTGACCTCCTCTTGTGGCCACAGTATTTCTGGTCTAGTTCAGTAATGCAGTCAATTGTAACCCCCAGAATGTTGATGGTGGGGATTCAGTGATAATGCGGATTCAGTGATAATGCCATTGAGTGTCAATATCAGCTCTCTCATTGGAAATGGGCATTGGCACCTATGGGCACAAATGTTGTCCACCCTTAGCTCAAGTCTGGCTGAATTTGGGCACCGTCCAAAAAAAAAAATGGAGCCAAACATCATGCAATTGTCAGTGAACATCCCCATTTCTGACCTTATGACAGAGGGAGATTTACTAAAGCAGCCGAAGATGGTGGGGGCCAGGACTGTACCGTGAGGAACTCCTGGAACTAAAATGAGTGGTCTCTAAATCCACAACCATCTTCCTTTCTGCTGGGTATGACCCCAACCACAGGAGAGCTGTCCCAATCCCTTCCAAACCATCCCCTCCACCCCCCAGACTTCAAATAAACAAACAAGCACGCCATGATGCCACACATGGTGGGACACTCTGGATTGTGAGAGCGATCAATCACTTTTGGAATTCTTTGGCTACCAGCTGTGGAGGAGGGGAGAGAGTCAGGACGTCATCAGTTCTTTTCTTCCTGCTACACAATATAACTTCACATTTTCCATCAGTGAAGTTTTTACCCACTGTCTAAAAACCTCTGTACATTGTCATCCCCCACCTATTTGTATCATTGGCAACAGTACACTCTTCTCATCTAAGTAATTAATATATATAGTAAATAATTGTGGTTCCAGCCCTGATCCCTGTGGCACACCACGAGTTATAGGTTGTCATTGTGAAAATGGTCGTTATCCCAACTATCTCCCATTAGTTAAGTCAATGTTCTATCCATGCTTACATTACTCCAAGGGGCTCCTATCTTATTAATTCACCAAAGATCCTCAGATAGCACCTTCCAAACCCACGACCACTTCCATCTAGAAGGACAAGGGCAATGGATATATGGGAACACCACCCCATGCCAAGTTTACCTCCAAGTGACTCACCATCCTGACTTAGAAATAAATCATAATTCCTTCACTGTTGCTGGGTCAAAATCCTGGAACTGCCTCCCCAATGGCACTGTGGGTCAGCACACAGCAGGTGGACTGCAGAGGTTCAAGACGACAGCTCACCATCACCTTCTCAAGGGCAACTAGGGATGGACAAGAAATGCTGGCCAGCCAGCGACATCCACATCCAACAAATGAGTTTTTTTAAAAGATGAAGTAGCCTTGTGTGCAACACCTTATTAAACACTTTTTGGAAATCCAAATTCATTACATCGACCAGTTACCCTTTATCCTGCTGGTTACCTCTTCAAAAAATGAGTCAGACATTATTTCCCCTTCATGAAGCCATGCTGACTTTGCTTGATCACATTAAGTGTTTCAAAATGCTCTGCCATTACATCCTTTCTAATAGACTCTAGCACCTTCCTAGTAACAGGCACTCTGCTCAGTTCATATTGTACCCGCACTTAGGAATATTCAGTCACGATACAGAGTCAAGAAGTCAAAGAATGAACAATTCAGCGTTGAAACTGTTGATTTTATTTTCCATGATTCTAATTCGAGCACTTGTCTCTTAAATTCCATAAATACAGCGAGTGGAATATAGCAGCAATTCAGTGGTACTTTCTCCATCGCTCGTGCTCTAAGTGGAAAATAAAGTTAAGAAAGTTAACAATTGATTGCGGAAAGCTACTGACTTATAGCAAGAATGCATTAGTTCTACAGCTTGGGGAAGCATTCCCAGAGCACCTTTCACAACATTTAGGGCAGCCCAAGGTGTTTCACAGCCAATGAAGTACTTTTGATTTGAAGTAAAGTGACTATTGTATGAAAACTTAGCAACAAATTTCAACACAGCCAGCTCCCACAAATGGCAATGCATTCATGACCAAAATCACACGCTCTTTGGAGATCGAGCACCAAATATTGACCTAGATATTGGGGCACACATCCTCCTGCTCTTTATAATCGTGCCAGGAGATCTTTTTGTCCACCTAAAGTGACACACTGGGCCTAGTATTAAGGTCCTAGTCAAAAGATAGCAACTTTGGTGGTGCATCGCTCCTCCAGTTCTGCACTGCAAGTCAGCCTGGAGTACGTACTCCAGTTTCTGGAGTGGGACCTGAACCCATGAAACTTCTGACTCAGTTCATCCATGTGCCCTGTAAAGCTCCTCACAGCAGGATGTTCATGGAGGATTTTAACACCGCTCACGCTACATTCTGGTCGGCTGTAGGGCGGCTTACAGAGTCATGGAATTGTACAGCATGGAAATAGACACTTCAGTCCAACTTGTCCATGTCAACCTAAATTAATCTACTCCCATTTGCTGAAATTTGGCCCATATCCCTCTGAATGGTTCCTATTCGTATATCCATCCAGATGCCTTTTAAATGTTGTTATTGTACCAGCCTCCATCACTTTGTCTTGCAGCTCACTCCACGCATGCACCACGCTCTGCATGAAAAAGTTTATAAACTTCTATCAGGTCACCTCTTCGGCTGTGACACTCCGAGGAAAATAGCCCCAACCCATTCAGCCTCTCCCTCAAACCCTCCAGGCTTGGCAACATCCTCATAAATCAGTGCCTGTCTGCGTAAACAGGATGGATTGCGAGCAACGAGAATTATAGCTGAAGTGCCAAATACAACAATAAAAGTTGTCTCAGAGAATACTTCCTGGGACACGGGCACGTGCTGGCAAGACAAAATTTATTTGTTGATTTTCTAATCGCCCCTTGAAGGTGGCAGTGAGCCATCTTCTTGGAGCACCGCGGTCTATGTGGTGCTCGACCAACTGTTCCAAAATGCTTCTCAGACAGCGATTGAGAAGGAAAAACATTTTCAGGACACGAGTGTCATTGGCAAGACTGGAATTAATTGGCCATTTGTTACATGCTCCGATCATTCAAACAGCCCAATAAAGAATCGGAATCAACTCTGTTCCCCATTTTCACCCTGAAAAATATACTATTTAGAAACTGTCTAAAGTACACGGCAAAACATTTCAAATTGGACTTCCTGGAAAGTGCACCAGTATTTCACTTTTCTTCATTCAGTGTATTGTACTCTTTGGTGTCTCAGTGTAAATGCAATGTGTGTGACCATTTACTCTAATGTATCCAACAAGCATCCAGCCCAAGGGACTCCACTTACTGAGGTGATCGTACTCCCAGATGTAACTGAGCAGAACGTAACCAGTCAGCAACATGGCTATTCCCCCAATCCCACCTCGCTTCACATTTATGTACTTATTGTAGTACCGGTCATGGCCTGGAGAGAAACAGGAAAAGAGAGCACAGTTAAAATAGTCAGTAGCACTTCATCCATATGGGATCATGGCTTTGTACAATTTTAAAATCCAGAGATGATTCTACAAATACATAAAGAGCAACTAGGGATAGAACAGGCCCCTTTAAAGATCAATGTGGCCACCTATGTGCAGAACCACAAGAGATGGGTGAGATACTAAATGAATATTTCGGGGTTAAGAGAAAAACTAAAAAAAAAAAAAACTGTAGATGCTGGAATCCATGGTAGACAAACAGGAGGCCAAAAGAACACAGCAGGCCAGGCAGCATCTGGAGGAAAGGAGCAGTCAATGTTTCTGGTATTACCTTTCTTCAGGACTGGATGTGGGGGTAGGGGGAGCTGCAGATAAAGTGATGGGGGTAGCGGAACGATGGAGATACGCGGACAGATTCCAGACAGAATGAAAATTAGGCAGATAAAGAATGGTTGATAGTAAGCCAGGGAAGGAAAAAAGCTGATGTTAGGGACAATGAGTAGATGAAAATGTGAGTTAACTGTGCTGAAAGTAGTCCATGTCAAGATAGGGCCGGTGTGTGGAGGTGGGTATATTTGCTTGTTTCTCCCTCTAATTTCCCATATATTTCCTTCTCCCTTTAAGCCACACCCGAGACTATTTTTCACCTTCTTGCTATCCTCAGCAGACCATTATATCATAACATTCAAGGATATGGAACAAGTGCAGGAAATTGGGATTAGCACACCTTGAGTGGTAGTTATGATGGTGCAGACTTGAAGGGTCAAAGGGCCTTTTCTGCACTGTATAAATCTAGCTAATGTGTAAAACACAGAACTGTGCTTGCACAATGAGATGTGTACAGGACAGTATGCCCAGAACCATTCAGTCCTCAACAATCTGAAGTAACCAAAATAAGAGCAAAACATTTTTTATTTCTGATCTCCAGGATCCACAAAGTGCCAGGGAAACTAAGGAAGTGGGGAGAATCTATGGAGAGAGAAACAGAGTTAATATTTCCTGTTGAAAGTGACACCTCTTCAGAACTGTTCCAAAGGAGAATCTTACTGGACCTAAAAATGTTAACTGTGTTTCTCTCTCTCCCGATGCTGCCTATATCTGTTGAGTTTCTCCAATGCTTAGGTGTGTTTATTATAGATAAAATAAGGTTGTATTGAGCCTCACAACTGCCCTCAGTTCAACTGCAGGAATTAGTGAACAGATACAAAGCCTGATTAAAAAGGAAATGGTCGAACGTTTCCATCACAACACGCTGCACAATTATTTGCAGATTTGGTCACAGATTACGTTCTTACCTCTACGCAAAGCCCCGATAATGCCATTGGGGGTGAAATCTCGTGCAGTGATCCATCGGGACAGCTCCCCTAGCTTCACATCCATCAGAGATTTCTCCGCAACTGGAACTGCTGACACAAAAACCAAACAGGAGGGCAGTGTCAGGGTGAGGGAGATAAGAGGAGAAGGAGCAAAGAAAGCATGTTACAATCTTCTTATTTGTTTATGGGTGCCACTGGCAAGGCCAACATTCAATGCCCATCCCTAATTGCCCTAAACTGAGTGGTTGCTCACCCATTTCAGCGAGTAGCTGAAGAGGCAACCATATCACGGCGTCTGGAGTCACACGTAAACCAGACTAGGTAAGGGCAGCAGATTTCCTTCCCCGGAGGACGTTAGTGAATCACATGGGTTTATACAACAACAGTTGTCATGGTCTCCATCACAGAGACCAGCATCATATTGCAGATTTATTAGTGGAATTTAAATTCCATGCCAAGTCATGGTGGAACTTGAACCCATGTCCCCAGAGCATTAGCCTGGGCCTCGAGATTATTAAAGAGGTATAGTCATCATCGTTCCAGAGGACCACAGGACTGGAGGTGGTTTGACCTTAGGGTCACCACACCTCAAAAGAGGGACGAGGTTGAGAAGGAGGAGCCTTCAGCATAACCTCAGCCAGTGCAGGAATCGAACTCACAATGTCGTCACAAACTAGCCATCCAACCAACTGAGCTGTAGCCCATAGCGAATACAAGTGATTAGATTTGCCTACAGTACGCTCTGAACCCAACAGGCCAATTCCCAAACCCTGATCTCTCAGATTGCCAGTAGCAACTGAATATCAGACTAACTGGGTAAACCTAGTGTCCCAATCCCACACTCTCTGGGACATTTCTCTATCTCCTACCTCCCCCCCAACACAACCCACCCCAGTTCACTCTTTTCCAGACCGTCTCAAAAAGGTAGACACCATCCTCTCCCAGTGGAATCTGTTCCAATCTCCAACTCTTCCTTCTAAGATTTAGCACCTCCTCCATTTCCTAATACTCTTAACATAAGACTCAGATCCATCTCTCTGGGATATTCCCAGCCTCAGTCAAAGAGACTTCATCCCACAATGCACACAGCCCTCATCCCCCTCTTTCAGAGACTCCACCGACACTTCCCCCACCTCCCCACTACTCTAGTTCTCTTTTACCATTCCCCTGCCCCAAACCCTGGGGTACCACCCCCTCCCAAGTTCTCTCAACCCCTACCCCTCTCTAGGGCATTGCTCTCTTTGCGCTGCCACACATACCCCCACCCGAACACTGCCATTTCTGTTTCTCACTGCCCCTCTCTTTGGGACATTGTCCCCAGGTTACTACGCACCAGTGCCTCTCTCAGAGAGGATGCACTGTCCCCCTGTCGCCTCTCTCTCTCTCTCTCTAACCGCCCCCCCCCGGGCCCACTGTCCCTCACTCACCCACCTACCTACCTACCTACCTACCTACCCCTGGCCCACTGCACACAGTAGCCTCTGCCCTCAGGGTGAGCTGTGCCACAGTCAGGGTGACCTTGCCCGGGGTGACGGTTCCCCTGGGCTCCCCTGCCCCTGCGGCGGATACATTGTATCAGGGTCAGACTGTGTGGTAACACAGTAACCCTCCACTGGCGATACTGTATCCTGCTCTGGTTACACTGTATCCAAGGGCCGCCGGACCCTCACCCGCTCTGTCCGCCATCTTCCAGCTCCCTCCCTGCGTCACCTGACTGACAGCCCCCTCCCTCCAATAGCATCCGTGCCTTTGTAGGGCGGGCTCTCCGTCTGACCAATCAGCAGCGAGCTATCCGCTCCTTCCGGCCATGTCCCACTTCATTCAAGGTTCACACTTTCATTTTGTGGGGGTTTGACGAAAAACTTTTTTTAATATAAAAAAAACACATAAAACACCTCCAGAGAGGTGCGTTTTCTCCACTTCATCAGCTCACGTTTGTATAGCGCCCTTCGCAACCTCAGGCCGGCCCTGTCCAGCCAATTGGGTTTTTATGTTGTGGTGTATTTGACTGTCGCCAGTGTTGGACATGCGCCAGCTTCGGTGTGCACAGCAAGATCCCACCAACGACAGCAAAGTGATAACCAGATAATCTGTCTCATTGGCTAGATACTGCCGAGGAAACTGGCCCTTTCTTCAAAGGAGTGGCCTCTGTGTAGACGGGGCCTCAGCTTCATGCCTCCTTCAAAAGAGAGCAGCACTGCCTCGGCACCGCACGAGGCGCGAGGAGCTGACGCAAAAACAGAAATTGCTGCCAAACCTCAGCAGGTTTGGCAACGTCAGTGAAAAGAAATCAAAGTTAACGCTGCAGCGACCCATCCTTAGAACACCGGGCCCAAAACATGACCCTTCCTTACAACACCGG
>JAHRHZ010000008.1:17692126-17734768 GCA_024137785.1 Ginglymostoma cirratum | reverse complement strand
CAGCGTGGAGCTGGAGGAACACAGCAGGCCAGGCAGCATCAGAGGAACAGGAGAGTTGACCTTTCGGGTCAGGGCTTTCAACCCAAAATATTAGCTTTCCTGCTCCTCTGATGCTGCCTGGCCTGCTGTGTTCCTCCAGCTCCACACTGTGTTACCCCTGTCTTCCTGCTGCCCCAAAATCTAGACTCTTAAATTCCCGAAATTTCATCTTCAACCACTTTTTCACTCCAAGGTTAGTGGAAATACGAAAATTCTCTCACCTCCTGACTCCCCAAAGCCTGTCCACCACCTACAAGGCACAAGGCAGGAGTGTGATGGATTACTCCCCACTTGCCTGGATGGGGGCAGCTCCAACAACACTCAAGAAGCTTGACACCATCCAGGATAAAGCAGCCCGCTTGATCGACCCCCAGCCACGATCTACAACATTTACTTCCTCCAATACTGACATTCAGTGTCATCAGCATGTACCGTTAGCTCCCTTGGCTAAATGGCTGGATTTGCCTACATTGTGGGTTCAATTTTTACACTGGCTGAGATCATCATACAGGTCCCTCATTCTCAGTCTCTCCCCTCAACTGAAACGAGGTGACTATGGTGACTTTGTGTTACCCTCAAGAGCAAATTTCAACACACAATCTCCACCATTCAGAAATACAAGGGCAACAGATACTTGGGAACACCACCCCCTGTAAGTTGCCCTCCAAACCACTCGCCATCCTGACTTAGAAATATATCGCCGTTCCTTCACTGCTGCTGGTTCAAAATCCTGGAATGCCCTCTCTAAGGGCATTATGGGTCCACCTACAGCATATGGGCTGGGACGTTTGGGGTAACTTTTTCACACAGAGGGTGGTGCGTGTATGGAACAAGTTGCCAGAGGAAGTGGTGGAGGCTGGTACAATTACAACATTTAAAAGGCATCTGGATGGGTACATGAACAGGAAGGGTTTAGGAGGGATATGGGCCAAATGTTGGCAAATGGGACTGGGTCAGATTGAGATGTCTGGTTGGTGATGGACAAGTAGGACCGAAGGGTCTGTTTCTGTGTTGTAAGAGCCTGTGTCACTAAGGCAGCTAACCAGCACCTACTCTAGGGCAATAAGGAATGGGCAATAAGTGCTGGCCCAGCCAGCAACACCCAAATCCTTGGAAAGAATGAAAATTAAAGGCTATTCACAGCAGCCAACTGGTCCAATATAGGACTCTTCTTCACCACCAGTTTATATTGTCCCTCTCAATACTATTCATGCCTACTTTGCAGGTTACAGAGGGACATAGATAAGCTGCAGAGCTGGGCTGAGAGGTGGCAAATGGGGTTTAATGCGGAAAAGTGTGAGGTGATTCACTTTGGAAGAAGTAACAGGAATACAGAGTACTGGGCTAATGGTAAGATTCTTGGTAGTGTGGACGAGCAGAGAGATCTCGGTGTCCATGTGCATGGATCCCTGGAAGTTGCCACCCGGGTTGATAGGGTTGTTAGGAAGGTGTACGGTGTGTTAGGTTTTATTGGTAGAGGGATTGAGTTTCGGAGCCGTGAGGTCACGTTGCAGCTGGACAAAACTCTGGTGCGGCCGCACTTGGAGTATTGTGTACAGTTCTGGTCGCCGCATTATTGGAAGGATGTGGAAACATTGGAAAGGGTGCAGAGGAGATTTACCAGGATGCTGCCTGGTATGGAGGGAAGGGTCTTATGAGGAAAAGCTGAGGGACTTGAGGCTGTTTTCATTAGAAAGAAGAAGGTTAAGAGGTGACTTAATAGAGACATACAAGATGATCAGAGGATTAGATAGGGTGGACAGTGAGAGCCTTTTTCCTTGGATGGTGATGGCTAGCACAAGGGGACATAGCTTTAAATTGAGGGGTGATAGATATATGACAGATGTCAGAGGTAGGTTCTTTACTCAGAGAGTAGTAAAGGCGTGGAATGCCCTGCCTGCAACAGTAGTAGACTCGCCAACTTTAAGGGCATTCAAATGGTCGTTGGATAAACATATGGATGATAATGGAATAGTGTAGGTTAGATGGGCTTCAGATTGGTTTCACAGGTCGGCGCAACATCGAGGGCCGAAGGGCCTGTACTGCGCTGTAACGTTCTATGTTCTATGTTCTACGGTTACCTGAACCCTAATCTCCAGCAATCCTTCTTGAGCAGTGTCGGCCTCGCTCCCCTCATTTAACCCCCACCTTCAGTACCTCTGACAATGTCACCTCTTCTAATAGCTCTTTCTGCAGCTTGGAGTCAGATTCTGTTTGGTAATTTCTTCCAGGATGTACCTTGGAGCCAACCACTTTATTCAAGGCACTACAGAAATGCATGTTACTGTTGTTGGTAGGGCTTAGCAGCTATACTCATAGAATCTCTACAGGCCAGTCAGCCCATCAAGTCCACATTGACTCTCTAATGTACAGCCCGCCCCGCCCCTGTAACCCTGCATTTCCTAATCCACCTAGCCTGCACATCTTTGGACTGTGGGAAGAAACTGAAGCGTGGAGGAAACACATGCAGACACAGGGAGAATGTGCAAACTCCACACAGACAGTCGCCCAAGGCTGGAATCAAAGCTGGGTCCCTGGCACTGTGAGGCAGCAGTGCTAACCACCGAACCACCATGAGGTAGGGGATCTTGCATTAAAGTAGTTAGTAATTGTACGGCCACTGGACAAACTGAGAACGATAGATTTTTGACAGGTCACGATATCAATAATTATCAGGTGATGACAGGTAAATGGAGTTGAGATACAGGTCAGCTATGTTATTATTAAATGGCAAAACAGGCTTGAGGCTGAATGGCCTCCTGCTATCCTAGAAGGAGGAAAGGAAGCTTGAATGAAATTGATCTAAATATTAATTTAAAATTTAATTCTGAGGAGGATCGGGGGGAAACAGTGAACACACACAAACCTCAGCATTGACTCTCAGGCTGTTAGCAGCAACTTGAAAACTGTCTGGAGCATATTACAGATTGTAACACGATCCCAGGCATCAGCTGTTCTGTAGATTCTCACAGAGCTGGAAAAGAACTATGAAGACATTTCCTGATTGAAATAAAAATTCAAGGAGCATCCAGATCCTTGCTTTTAGAGAAAAAAATTGCCAAAAATATTGCTTATTTTAAAAAAATTACAGGATGCCAAACGGGGTTCCTGCGTCAAACTGACTCTTAGGTTTTATTTTAGTCACAACGTCTAAAGTGCGAATAAACCCGACATTGATGAGACTACAAACACAAAGTCTTAGAACTCCAACCCACTGAGCAGCAGAAAATAAACTTCCTCTTGTGCAGAATTGTAACTGAAAGCACTTGTCCCGACATCAATCAATTTCCTGTGGTTTCAAAAAGGAAACTTGCAGCTTTTTGGTTTTGTCCATGGCTCCTGCTGTATCTTTACACAGCACTCGTTGCAGCACCTGTGCAAGCAACAAAGCAAATGGGCTTCCCCCTCATAAAGATTGCTGTTAAGCCTCATCGACAACTGAAATGTGCATTGCTGTAGCACCTTTAGCAAACCAAAAGAGCCTCAAGACACGTCACAGGAGAAATTGCCAAATTAGATTTCACACCCATTGCACCACAACAGGGAGATATTAGGACAGGGGCCCCAAAACTTTGATCAAAGAGATAGGTTTCAAGGACTGAGTGGTAGAAGGAAAGAGACACGCCAAGTTTAGAAAAGATGTTCTGGAGCTTAGGGTCCGGTCAGCTGAAAGGCAAGGTCACCAAAGGAAGTCAATAAAAATCACGAAGCGTATGATACCAGAGTTGGGGAGCATAGAGATGTCAGAGAGTTTTGGGCTGTGGGAGGTCACTGAGATGAGGGGTTCAAGAATCCAAAAGGCTTGGGCTATCGAGTATCAAACTGTTTTTCACCAGCCTGATAATGGGGCTTAGAGGGTTAAATCTGGAAGTCTGGTAGCGGGATTTTAGAAACGTAGGAAATAGGAGCAGGAGTAGGCCATTCAGCCCTTCAATCCTTCTGTGCCATTCAGTATGATCATGACTGATCACACAATTCAGTCCCCTGTTTCCACTTTCTCCTCCATACCCTTTGATCCTTTTAGCTCTGAGAACTATATCCAAATCCCAGGAAAACATTGAATGTTTTGGCCTTCACTGTTTTCTGTGGCTGAGAATTCCACAGGCTCCCCACTCTCTGGGTGAAGACATTTCTCCACATCTCAGTCCTAAATGGACTACCCTGCATCCTTAGACTGTGAGCCCTGGTTCTGGACTTCTCGTTCATCAGGAACCTCCTTCCTGTGTTTACCCTGTCTAGCTGTCTTAGAATTTTATAGGTTTCTATGAGACCCAAGACACTATTCTTCTAAACTCCAGTGAATATAGCCCTAACCAGTCCAATCTCTTCATATGTCAGTTGTGCAATTAGTTTTCGGTTGGGGTACACTGTTAAAATTTGTTCATATTTTCATGGGATGTTAAAGGATTGAAGGGGTTGGAGCAAAGACAGACAAATGAAGATAACACATATTGGCCATGATCAAATTGAGTGCTAGATCTGGATCTTAGGGCTGAACAGCCTCTTCCTTCGACTATATTACAACATTCGCAGATATTATACAATTGCCGGAATAAAAACGTACACTATCACATTCAGACCCGTGGGTCCCTCACTCACTCCAGATGAGTGAACTACCAAGGCTGTGACTGAGGGAGTAGCACAGACAGTTTAATGTGATGTATCACATTGAACAGTGTGAAACTGACGGCAGGGTGGATGCTTGTCATATCGTCGAAGCAAAATTTCAGGGAAACCACATGGAGCAGAGACCAACAGGAAACTTACCGAGCAAGCAGGAGTCTAAATCAGAATGAGAGCGGAGGCTGCTTCAGAAAAAGAAAGCCCAGCTTTTATGTTCAACGTTTGATAGAACAGTGTAGAAGAAGCTTTACTCTGTACCTAACCCCGTGCTGTCCCTGTCCTGGGAGTGTTTGATGCACAGTATAGAGAGAGATTTACTCTGTATCTAACCCCATGCTGTCCCTGTCCTGGAGTGTTTGGTGGGAACAGTGTAGAGAGAGATTTACTCTGTATCTAACGTAAGAAGATAAGAGATAGGAGCAAGAGTAGGCCATCTGGCCCTTCAAGCCCACTCCACCATTGAATAAGATCATGATTAATGTTTACGTGAACTCAACTCCACTTACCCGCCTACTCACAATAACTCTTAATTCCTTTACTGCTCAAAAATCTATTCTTGCCTTAAAAACATTCAATGAGGTAGCCTCAACTGCTTCACTGGCCAGGGAATTTCACAGATTCCCAACCCTTTTCTCTGTGATATCTAATAACTGAAAGGAAATATGGTGTAATGTTTCCTCTGATGGAATTATACTCCTCATCAGCCACTTGAATTACAGTGTGTGCTCTGAGGACTTACCGTTGACACTGCGTGCTGTACACCCCAGACTGAAACCCTTTGGTTGGGAGGAGCTTAACAGCAGGAAGTGAAATGGGGAAACTTACAATCAGACATAGCAAACATAGCTGGTTGTGTGCATTCATCCTTAAATCTGCTCCTTATCCACATCTTCGGAGGTAGAGATTTGACCATTGAAGAGAGGCTGGGTTTCAGTCTCCCCTGACCACATTATTGTTTAACAAATGGCATTACTCCTGCACTAAGCAGTGCCTCACAGGTTCCTAAAAACTATTCCATACAGGAAGTGAATCCAGATATCAAGCATGGGGCTGGATGAACACAGCAGGTCAAGCAGCATCATAGGAGCAGGAAAACTTGATGTTTCGGGCCTAAACCCTTCATCAGAAATGGGGGAGGGGAAGAGGGTTCTGAAATAAATAGGGAGAGAGGGGGAGGTGGATAGAAGATGGATAGAGGAGAGGATAGGTGGAGAGGAGGCAGACAAGTCGAAGAGGCGGGGATGGAGCCAGTAAAGGTGAGTGTAGGTAGGGGGGTAGGGAGGAGATAGGTCAGTCCAGGGAGGACGGACAGGTCAAGGGGGCGGGATGATGTTAGTAGATAGGAGATGGGGGTGTGGCTTGAGCTGAGAGGAAAAACAGGTTAGGGAGGTGGAGATGAGCTGGGCTGGTTTTGGAATGCGGTTGGGGGAGGGAAGCTTGTGAAATCAGTGAATCCAGATATGTTGTGTTTCATCGTTCTTGCTGAAAAGGGGTGGTGGGGTTGAGTGTGGAGGGCAGCTTTGATGGGGAAGCCCCACTGGAAGGATTTGATAATCAGGCTGGACCAGGACGGGCATCGTCCCTGGAGTTTGGGACGGAGGAGTGTCTCCTCTCTGTGTGGACGGCCGTGGTACATTTCAGCCATATTTCCACAGGCATGGCAGAGGGCTGCAGATCTCCAGGCCTCAGGGATTCACTGTGTTCAATACCACAGCCATGGCTCATCTGAGAAGCAGAGTTGCACTGGCCTGACATCTGCCCTGCTCACAGTTTGGAAACAAGAACAGAAATCGCTGGAGAAACTCAGCAGGTCTGGCAGCATCTGTGGAGAGCGAAGCAGGGTTAACGTTTCGGGTCCAGTGACTCTTCATCAGAAATGTTAACATTGTTTTCTTCCCGCTGGTGCTGCCAGACCTGCTGAGTTTCTCCAATGATTTCTGTCTTTGTTTCAGCTCTCCAGAATGCGCAGTTCTTTGTTTCATTATTATGGCTCAAATTTCTGCCTCTTACGATCTGGCCTTCCCTAACTCAAGGAGATAGTTTCTCACTGTCTCTTCTTCAACCAATTTGCAGTCATTTCACCCCCTCGATCATCCACTCTTAATGAGCTATAAGTTCATTATTACTGTCAAAAAAGTCATAGTCATACAGCACGGAAATAGCCCCTTTGGTCCTACCAGTCCATGCCGACCATAATCGCAAACTAAACTTGCCTGCAGTTGGCTCATATCCCTGCAAACATTTCTTTTTCATGTACTTACTTACATGTCTTTTAAATGTTCTAACTTATCCACACCCAACTCTTCCTCTGGAAGCTCATTCCACACATGAACCACTCTGTGTAAAAAAGTTGACCCCATGTCTTTTTTAAATCTTTCTCCTCTCACTTTAAAAATATGCCCCTAGTCTTGAAATCCCCCAGGCGAAGGAAAAGACACCTACTAGTCACTTTATCTATGCCCTCATGATTTTATAAACAACTGTAAGGTCATTCCCTTAACCTCCTACGCTCCAATGAAAATGTCCCAGCCTCTCCTTATAACTCAACCCTCCATTCCTAGCAACGTCCTGGTAAATCTCTTCTCAACCCTGTCCAGCTTAATAATATCCTTCCTATAACAGGGAGACCAGAACTGGGCACAGTACTCCAGAAGAACCTTCACCAACATCTTTATTATTTAACTCAGTCAATCCAACATCCATCCCCTCTTGGCCCAGCCTGAGGATCTTTGTTATTATCAATAAGAATCAGGGAGGGGAAGAGCGAGGAAGAAGGATCTAACCGCAGCATAAATATATCCATTCTCCAATACCCCTCCTCGCTGCTTTCTCACCTTGAGATTTGCTGATTTTTGTCTTGCTGCATGCGGCCGGGTAAATTGCATGATTTGTTTTTGCAACACAAACTCTGCACCAAAAGTCAATCGTTTCAGACACACATTCTTGCAGAAGTGACTTCCTTAATGAGAATAAAAAGGCAGCTTAGTTTCACCGAAGCAAAATTCCCCAGCCCCTGCCCACCCCACAGCCCTCCCTCTCAGTCACCAATGTCGGTCTGACGAGCAGTCCCTTTACCTGAATGGTTACCCAGCAGTGCATGACTCTCAGTCTGAGTCTCCAACATGGGCATCCCATTGTGACCTGGCCCATTCCTGTCCTCTCCCAATTAATGCAATTTCACAGGACATCCCACTCAGTAGTGACCTGGGAATCTGGAACTGATCATCCTGGTAGATCTCATATTATGGCTGGTGAAATGGCACCAAGAAACCCATCTCCCAAAGGAGAAAGAACAATACAGCACAGGAACAGGCCCTCCAAGCCTGCACCGACACATTTTGCCCTTCCATACTAAAACTGCCTTCACTTACAGGATCCATATCCCTCTATTCCCTTCCTGTTCATGTATTCGTTCTAGCGCTGCTTGAATGGGGCTATTGTGTCTGCTTCCACCCCCTCCTCTGGCAGCGTGTTCCAGGCACTCATCACTCTTTGTGTGAAAAACATGCCTCGCACGTCTCTTTTAAACATCCCCCCTCGCACCTTGAACCTGTGTTGCCTAGTAACTGGTCCCTCCTCCCTGGGAAAAAGCCTCATACTTTCTACTTTATCCATGCAATTCACAATGTTATAAACTTCTATCAGGTCGCCTCTCAACCTCCTACATTCCAGCGAAAAGAAAACCCAGTCTATCCAACCTTTCTTCATAGCTAAGAGCCCCCATACCAGGCAACATCCTGGTAAACCTTTTCTGTACCCTATCCAAAGCACCCACATTCCTTCTGGTAGTGTGGTAACCAGAACCATATGCAGTATACCAATTGTGGCCTGACTAAAGTTCAATAAAGCTGCAGCATAACTTGCCTATCCTTGTACTCAATGCCCCTTCCGATCAGGGCAAGCATGTTACAGGCCTTTTTTACTGCCTTAGTGCGCTGCCACCTTCAGTGATCTCAGGACCAGCACACCCAGATCCCTCTGCACATCAATACTCTTAAGCATTCTGCCATTCGCTGTATAATTTCCACCTGTACCTGACCATCCAAAATGTATCACCTCACATTTTTCCGGATTAAACTCCATCTGCCATTTTTCTGCCCATGCCCCCACCTGATCTATATCCTGCTGTACCCTCTGACAATCCTCCTCACTATCTGCAACTCGTCCAATCTTTGTATCATCCGCAAAATTACTAATTAGACCAGCCGCGTTTTCCTCCAGATCATTGATGTAGAATCTCCTGCCCTACAGTCCCCACCCCACACCCGCCACACACCCCACCTGACCTCTGCCATGCTGCTTCTTTCTCGCAGAACCAAGCTTTACCCTTTTCCTGATCTGTGTGCCTGCTCCTGCAGCAAAAAAATCTGTTTAATTAAATAAACAATTAAAGTACGGAGCGCCGAATGGGCCAATTGTATAGAATATTTGGCCAGTCACTTCCAATAGGAAGAAAGTCGTTATAGGGTTATTTACAGACTGGTTATTTAGTATACAGATTGTTTACAGACTGATTATCTAGTATATAGGTTGTTTACAGATTAGGGGTTATTTAGTATCAGGATTAAGATAGTTAATCCAGGAATCTGGTGATATGTGATCAAATCACACCAAAAGTTTAAATTCAACAAATTCAATAAATCTGAGATTTAAAAATGTCTACTACCTGTAATGATGACCACAAAACCACTGGATTGTCATAAAAACACATCCCATAACCTTTAGGGAAGGAAATCTGCAGTCTTTACCGCTTCTGAGCTACACGTGACTCCAGGAGTTCACTCTTAAATAACCTGGTAAGCCAGTCTGGTCAATTTCCAAAGCTGGCTCACTGTCACCTTCTCAAGGGGCAATTAAGAATGATCAATGGCCTTGCCAGAGACAATCATATCTTGTTAAGGGTACTGCTTATGGTATCGTTGAGTGTCAGGGTGCTGAAGGAGAATTCAGTTCAAAATCAATGCTGGCAAGCTGCTTTACTTGGCTTGCACCCATCTACACGAAACAGGAACCATTCAGCACTGACGATCACCATCGGATTGATGGAGGAATTTCCCCTTTCGCTGAACTTGGGATCATGTGGCTGTCCTCATGATCAGACTTCCCCTTTAAGGGCCTATCTCACCAAATACACTGTCATGATGTGCAGATAGCTTACTATTCAAGGGACGTTTCCCCTTCCCTGGGCTGGAAAGGAGGAACATCAGATAGGGAGTGGCATTGTGAATAGTTTGATGTATTTGAAGAGAAACTAGACGAGCATTTGAGGGAGAAGGGAGTACAGGGAGTCCCCAATTTGCCATCGTCTGACTGACGAATGAGATGCCGTATTACTGTTAATTTTAAGGATCCGACATGAAAGCAGTTGCTTGAACTTACCATCAGATATTCTATACTGTACCATGCTCCAACTTATGTACAAATAGACTTACAACCTAATTCAGGGACAGAACCCATTTGTAACCCAAGGACCGAGAAGGGAGAGATTTAAAAGGGGCAATGTTTTCACACAGAGGTTGGTGCGTGTATGGAATGAGCTGCCAGAGGAAGTGGTGGAGGCTGGTACAATTACAACATTTAAGAGGCATTTTGATTGGTGTATGAATAGGAAGGGTCTAGAGGGATATGGGCCAAATGCTGGCAAATGGGACTAGATTTATTTAGGGCACCTGGTCGGCATGGATGAGTTGGACTGAAGGATCTGTTTCCATACTGTACAGCTCTATGACTCTATGATTCTATGACTCTGTGACTCTGTAACTGCCTGTAGATGGTCCCAGTGATGAATTCAGATGAGGAGGAGAAGGATTGAGTGAAGGTGAAACAGCAATATGGATCAGTTGGGCCGAATGGCCTGTTTCTATTCCAGTTGAGAGCAATAGGGCTTTATTAATAAAGATGACAAGAACCAGGAGTTGATGTTGAACTTACATTAGAATTAGACTCTACTGTCACATATACTCAATGAGTATAGTAAAAAGTTTATATGTTCCCACTTACAGTGCTATCTTAGGCACAAAGGTACCTAGGTACAGCTTCTTTACTTACAAGATCTTAGAAAATAGAGAAATAAAATTTCCAGCACTGCAGAAATAAAAAGTTCAGAATAGCTGTCTTCCAACCCAGCCCATGCTGGTACCTAGCCTCCAGTCCACACCTGGCCTTGATTCTAGACCATGCAGGGTTTCACCTTGAGGATCGTGAGGCTGGGAGATTGCTCCAGACTGCCAAGCTGGATGCCATACCAAGCCAAGAGGGTGCCAAGATGAGAGGCTGCTCCAATAGGTAGGGAGGTTACCTTGGCAGGATAGTAGGCCGCTGCGGGAGGCCGCTATGCCTGGGTGGGAGGTCTCCAGTAGTTGGAGGCCGGGAGTCAATGCCAAAGGAGGGGAATGGTCAGATGCCGGCAGAGGAGAAAAGAAAAATCATTAAGAGGAAGAAAAGAGAAGAAAAGAAGAGGAAGAACAGGTGGAGCAGACAAACTCTGGCTGGAGCGTGCTACTGCACCGCCATCTTGGAAATAAGTCACTAATTCAGCATCAGCTGTTGGATTGCAGTCAAATGTGGGCACTGCATCCTAGGAAGGATGTGAAAGCTTTGGAAAGAGCGCCGAAAAGATTTACAAGAATCCACGGTTGAGGAACTTCAGTTGAGAGGATGGATTGGTGAAGTTACGGCCGTTTTCCTTAGAGGGAGAGGAAATTCAATGGAGGTTTTCAAAATCCTGAGGGACCTGGAGAGAGCGCTCAGGGAGAAACCGTTCTCACTCAAAAAAAAGATCAAGGTTGAAAGGGCACAACTTTAAAGTAATGTGTGACAGAAGCAGAAGTAACAGGAGAAAATCTTGATAATGCGATGAGTGGTTGGTATTTGGAATGTAAGGCTCACAGTGAGAGGGGGAGGTGAGAGGAGCAATCAGAAGGGAATCTAGAGCCATATGAAAAATTCTAGGGAGAAGGCCGAACGATGGCACTAAGTGAACTGCACATTCGGGGAACCAGTTCAGACACGCTGCTTTCTGCTCTATAATGATTCCTCAGTATCCTATATCCTCCTCTGTCACGTTCCTGCTCCCAATCAGACTTCAGGTAATGGAGTGTGGGGTGAAGATTTTATTGTTTTGTGCCGCCCCAATGTTGAATAGCCAGCCCGTGTTGAAAATTAAAAATGCTGACACACCGTGGAATCATATCCCAGCAGGCAGTATGGCCTTCAAAGAAGCACAGAAGGAAATTGGAGAGAAACTCATGATAATGAAGGAACACAGATCTAATGACCATTCAGAGACATTAGGAGCCCCAGCCTGTTCCTCCAAGCAGTCAACACTCACATGGGTCATTTCTCCTCGCAGCTGCCTATCTCTGCAATTCCCTCCATACTCTGACTCTCCACCTCTCTCCCTCCTCTCCGTCCAGTTCCTTCTTTTCTTTTCCTTTTTTTTCTCTTAGTCCTTCCCCTTTTTTTGGTGTTTTCCCCCTCTTGATGTTTCTTCACGTTGCCCCATGGCGATGCCTCGGATCGGTGAGCAAATGGGTCCTGCCTGGGCATGTTCCCGAGGCACCGGCGGGCGGGGGAGATCGGAAAGGCGGCTATTTCAGTAGCAGTGACAGTATCTGTTTCAGTGGCATCACAAACAGATAGCTGAGGTCTCCTGGAGATCGAGATAAGCGGAGGACTCATCCAAAACTGTTCAAAGCTGTCTTTCTCTCTCTTTGGGCTCTATCCTATCATTTACTCCCTACTTTCTGCTTATAAACTGACGTTTTCCCAGCCACCGTCAGTTCTGAGGAAGGGTCACCGGACCCGAAACGTTAACTCTGTTTTCTCCTTCACAGATGCTGCCAGACCTGCTGAGCTTTTCCAGCAACTTTGTTTTTCTTACCGTTCAAAGTTTAACTTATTCCTTTGGTTTCCTAGTTTAAATTAAGAAAGACGTTAATGTGAAGTTTTACCTTATTTCTGTTTCTTATAAGTACACTATGAAAGTAATGCTTAACTTTTTAACCCTGTTTCTCTTACTACTTTGTACCAAAGTTTCTTGTCCCTAGGTACCTTGGTCCCTAACATGGCACTATGAGTAGTGACATTATACACTTTCCACTGTACTCCTGTGCTTCCTTACTTGAGTACATGTGACCATCAAAGCTAAATCTAAATCTTTAAAACACTGCTTATTACCAACTTCTTTAAATAAGCCAGCAGTGGCATGTTCAGATGTCATTCTGTGTCAAATTTAGGTTGCCAGATCGTGGCTAACTGTGCGTTCCTATCTCAAAGGTGCTACATGAATGCAAGTTGCAGTTGTCGCATTTTGCAGCTTGTGTGTTTGCGTGAGGTACACCAGCACATCAAAGGAAAATTAGACTTGCATTTCAATAGTGCTTTTCACGACGCCTCAAGACGTCCCAAAGCTTACAAGAGCCGATGAAGTAATTTGCAGCGTAGCCACTTCTGGAACACAGGAAATGTGGCTTTAGTTGTGCATAGGATGCCTCAGCCAGATTTGTAAAAATAACCAGATCCTCTGTTCTTCCAGATGTTGGTTCAGAAACAAATACCAAGGCAGTATATTGGGAGAATTCCCCTGCACCCCATTAAATAGTGCAATAGGATCTTCCATATCCATAGGAGAGAGGAGACATGGCTCTTATTTAACATCTCAAACGATTGACAGCGTGGCTGGCCATGCAATACGGCTGTACACAGAGCTGAGATTTCTTCATGCTCCAGAGAGTGGAGTGGGACGTGAATCCGCGACCATTCTGACATCAGAGACGAGGGAGAAACCAACTGAACCATAACTGGAAAAAACATAAGGGTGGCAAGCTGAACATACAGCTCAACAAAAGGTTGCAGGAAATGAGCAGTGCTCTATATTTGTCATGTGGAGCAACGTGCAACACCTGTCTGCAGCGTAACAATGCAACAATGCAACTTAACCCGAGAACATCAGCACAGTGTGTTCTGTATGTGCATGCTGCTCGTGTTAGGCTGAGTGACAAACAGCTTGCGAATCATAGAATCCCCACAGTGTGGAAACAGGCCATTCGGCCCATCGAGTCTGCACTGACCCCCTGAAGAGCATCCCACTCAGACCCTGCCCACAACCCTATCTCTGTAATCCTACATTTCCCACAGCCAATCCACTCAATCTGCAAGTCCCTGGGCACTACAGGGCAATTTAGCATGGCCAACCCACCAAACCTGCCCAACTTTGCATTGTGGGATGAAACTGGAGCAACTGGAGGGAAGCCCACGCAGACACGGCGAGAATGTGCAAACTCCACACCGTCACCTGAGGCTAGAATTGAACCTGGGTCCCTGGTACTGGGAAGCTGCTGTGCTTACCACTGAGCCACCGTGCCAAATTGGTTAGGTGCCCCCGCGATTGGTCTCCTTCAACACTCTTTACATCAAGACTGAAATCCCTAAAATTAGTTAATAAAAAACATCAACAACCTTTGTTTAATGAACGTAGTTTACAAAGTGTCATAAAGAGCCATAGAACACAGAGACAACTCTCTGCATTAGAGAAAAGCAATTGGTTATGTTTAACTTGGGAGTAACCAGGTACAGCAGGGTAAGTTAAAGAGCTAGGGGCTCCACAAACTAACACAGGTGTTACAAGGATTGGACCCACGCTATTGGTTTTACTCATTATGGCATTCTAGTCACTGAGCCAACGAATATAACCAACCCAACCACTAACACAGTAAAAACATACCATCCTGTCGATTTTACAGTGAGCCACATGAGAAGATTAGGACAGGTTCAAGAAGAAGGTATCGCAGGAACATCTTAAAGGAGAGAAAGGGAGTAAAATTGATGTCTATACAATGCGAAAGGGGATTAACACAGTAGATGTAGAGAGGATGTTTCCTCATAATGGTCAATCTGCAATGAGAGGTCAGTTTTAGGATAAGGAGACTTAAGGAGGAATGACTTCTGTCAAAGGGTCCTGAATCTATGTAATTCACTATCCCAAAGTGTGGTGGACGCAGGGACAGAGAGTAAATTTAAGGATATTTAATTAGTAACAGGTCAAAAGGTTATGGAGAGCAGGCAGGAAAGTGGAATTGAGGCTGAGATGAGATTATCTGTGATTATATTAAATAGGAGAACATGCCCGAGGGGCTGAATGGCCTACTGCCGCTCCTAGTTCTTACATAAGTGTTTAGGGAGGGAATTCTGGAATTTTGCGGACAATTGGAGGTACAGTTGCTCACAGTGAAGTGATTCCATCTATTTTATTCATTCATGGGAAGTGGGCATCACTGGCTAGGCCCAGCATTTATTGTCCATCCCTAGTTGCCCCTTGAGAAGGTGGGGGTGAGCTGCCTTCTTGAACAGCTGCAGTCCATGTGCTGTAGGTTGACCCACAATGCCATTAGGGAGGGACTACTGGTGAGAGTTGAGATAGTGAGTAACCCATGCATCATGAGACCACGACAACCTAGGGTTGTATTTATTTTAATCAATTTGTTTAGAGATGTTATGATATTCCCCTGTGGCAGACAAGGCTTGGGCCTAGGCCGCCTGGCTCTCAGATAAGGACACTGCCATTGTGCCACAAGAAACCTACTAGAGTTGTAGTGTTGTACAGCACGGAAACAGCCCCTTCGGTCCAACACGTCTGTGCCAACCAGATGTCTTAAATCAATCTAGTCCCATTTGCCAGCATTTGGCCCCTATCCCTCTAAACCCTTCCTATTCATCTACCCATCCAGATGCCTTTTAAATGTCGTAATTGTACCAACCCCTACCACTTCCTCTGGTAGTTTGTATTCTGGCCAATATACAGATTCAGGGCTGAGTGATCTAATTGAGGTTTGGAAACAGGATCCAGAGGGCTGAATGGCCTACTCCAATGGGTGACAGATTCTTTGGATGCCCAAATCTAAAATTGTGAAGTCATTGTTGTCTTCTGGGTCTTTGCCATGTTCCAATCTACTCTGCCACTTTGCATTCCCCCAAATCCCTTTATTCCTTATTTTACTGCAATTCTTTTGAAAGCAATGTATTTGGATGTGGAGTGTACAGAGAGAAGGATATGCAAAGTTGCAGCATTGCTGGGAGATAACCATTAACAGAAAACCTCAGACAGTGCATTGAATATGGAGGAGCGCTCGCCATGAAGGGAAAGAGATTGCTATGGAAAATAGGATTCATGCCAACTTTCACAGTTCCATCACAAAGTGATTCAGAAACATCAGAATGTAGCTTTAAGGCAAGTTTCATTTTCATGGTTTGTGGGAGGGAACAGAAATGTTGAGCTCACACCCACTAACTGGACCGGGTGCTAAAAGGAGCAGCTCCAAGTACCTCTGAGCTAAAGTACACAAACACACACACATTTATATATTTAAGAAAAAAGAACAGTTTTGAAAATGATGAAGAAACAGTTTAATCGGATGTTGCAGTTAGCGAACCATACTGTAAACAGGTAAGATTCATATAGAAGTTTGGTGTAAGTGAAGTTTTTAAAATGCATTTTGCCTGTTGGTTTTGCAATACTCAAATTAGGAAGTAGCTGGTTCGTCAATATATTTAACTCAAGTGGAACTCTTTCATGGTAATTAAAGAAACTGCTGTTGGATAGTAAAAACTGAAATAATACATTGTTTGACTGTGTGCAGCTGGAGCTGTGGGACAGTCGGATTGATTCCTTTTGCTGTTTATGGTTTTGTCGCAGTGCCTTAACTGTACTCATGGGTTAATGCTCAACATATCTACAATACAGTCCTCCCCTCCTTCACCCTCAAACCCTGCTTTGACATTTTAAATTAACACATGCTGTCAATATTGAGATAACAATGTGGAGTCAGTATTTGGGTTGGGGTGGGGGGAGCGTAGGGTGCGAGCGTGGTGATGATTAGACCGATGATAAATCTACCATAGAACTGGCCGTTGGGTCAGTCTGCCAATCTTCCAGTGAACAAGAATTTTAAAATGCCAAGTTCGATTGGAAAAGTCCATTGGCACACCCGATTTTTTCAACCTGTGTTCCCAATTCAGGAAGTTTTCACGGGATCCATTAGCCAGTATGGACCCAATGGGCCATAAAGCCTTACTTATCCTTCACCTATTGCTTAAACCTCCCCACATGATTTAGTATATTCATGGCCGTGTTTCAGATGGGAATAGTGTGGAAGCTTCTCTTTCAATTGCCCTTTGGGCGTTTAAGGGCAGCGAAGGACTATGTTGGCACATTTATTCTGACTGAGGTTCTTTGGGTCCCTGCTTTGAGGAATAAAAAAAACAGGTATTGTTTTTAATATTTAAAGAAGTATCTCTTCCTCGAAGCAACTGTGGGGCTGGCACTAAAGGATCTCAGTGAGTGGCCTGCAGGAGTCCTCTATGAAATGAGGCATACCAACATGGAGAATAGGCCATTCTGCCCTTTAAGCCTGCTACACCATTTGATATCATCGTGGCTGATCGGTCTCCTGTTCCCACTCTCATCCAATACCCTTTAGCCACGAGAATTTGGGGTGAAGCCACTCACCCATGAGATGTGGATGTCTCTGCCTAGGCCAGCATTTGTTGCCCATCCCTAATTGCCCAGAGGGCAGTTTACAGTCAGCCACGTTACTGTGGGTCTGGAGTCACATGTAGGCCAGGGACAGATTTCCTTCCCTAAAGGGCATTAGCGAGCCAGCTGGGCTTTTCCAACAATTGGCAACAGTTTTATGGTCATTATTAGACTCTTAATTCCATAATCTTCATCGAATTCAAATTCCACCATCTGCCATGGCAGGATTTGAACCGAGGTCCCCCAGAACGTTATCTGGGGTCACTGGATCAACAGTCAAGCGATAATACCACTAGACCATTGCCACACTGGGATGCCAAATCCAGTTTCAAGAAAGTATTAAGAATGTAAGATGATACCTTAAACCAAGATCATATCTGCAGTTTCACTGGATGTCACAGCTCCCACTGTCATCAAAGAAAAGGTTTACTTGAAATTGCAAGTTTTTCGGAGCACTGCGCCTTCGTCAGGTGTACGAAAGCTCCAAAAGCTTGTGATTTCAAACAAACCTGTTGCACTATAACCTGGTGTCGTGTGACTTCTGACTTTCTCCACCCCAGTCTGACATCTGCACTGTCACATCATGAAAGGAAAGGAGAACAGTTCTCCTCCTGTGTCCTGTACAGTATTTATCTCCCAATGTCAACATCCTTAAAATGGATCCTATTTTTATTGATGGCATTGCCGTTTGTCAAACCTTGCTGTGTGCACTTTAGCTGCATGTTTCCTACACGCATATATAAATGATGTGAAATGCTTTGTGGTTGTGTAGGATGCTAAAGAAATGCAAGGTTTGCCTTGCAAGGTCTTTCATTTTTTGCAAAACTGAAGCTTGTCCTTTCAGCATCAGGAGAGCATCAGTCACAGAATGCCTGTTGTGTGGGGAACTGGGAAAATGCCTCTATGGCGACATAGGGCATGCTCTATTGATGTTAGCAAAGGCTGAACAGGCACAACCTTCCATCATAGTCTGCTTTGTGAGTGCGGTAACTCAGGAGACCCAACTGGAACGGAGCGTCATTTATTGTTGAATGTTAAAACAAAGCCACTACGAAAGGCAGACCCAATCCAGGGCAGACAGTCTTACAGACACCTCCCTGGCTCTGCTTTGTGTTTTTTTTACAGTACAATGTCTGTATAAGTTTACAGAATGTGCCACTTTTCAAATTAACTTGTGCTGAGCACTGACTGCCACTAATCAGACACCAGAAATCCGTGCCAGCAAGCAGTTCTTGATACTTTCCAATTAATTTGTTCAGAGATGTCATAACACACTTCTGGGGTAGGTGGGACTTGAACCCAGGACACCTAGGCTCATAGGTAGGGACACCACTACTGTGGCACATGAGTCCACCCACCCCCCTGACCCCAGGTCTGCTTTATTTTCTTAAACTAATCAACTCATTTGGAGATATTATTACACACTCTCTGGGACTTGAACTTGCACCATAAGAATGCTAACCTGGGTATGTTTTACTTTATACCCAGAAGTGCTATCACACACAACTGAGCAACTTACCCACCATCAAAATCACTGTGAGTTTGTTTTTCCCTTCTAACTAGAAACCACTATCAGTAAAAGACCTATTTAGCCAATTAAATATTTTCATGCATTGTCCATTAAGGGCAATGCAAGCCATCAAAGATGGAATGGGTAGGGATAGAGGGATGGGACTAATTCAAAATGGAGTTGGAGGGTGTGAAAAAGCACTGTATTCCCCCACATTGCCCACTTTTCTCTAAAGGCATTGAGAGCATTGATGGACACTGCGTGCTCCTTCTCCAATGCAACCATGGAACTGGGGCTAGCAAGAACTGCCGGTGCTGGAGTCAGAGTCAATACAGTGTGAAGCTGGAGGAACACAGCATGTCAGGCAGCATCAGAGGAGCAGAGTGTCAATGTTTCAGGCCTAGACTCCTTCATCAGGACTGGGGAGGGGGAAGTGAAATGGGAAATAAATAGATGGAAGAGGGGTGGGGCTGGGGGAAGGTAGGTGGGATGGCGCTAGGCGGGGATTCAAGTAGGTGTAGTAGGGATCGGTCAGTGGGATGGGTGGGGAAGATAGGTGGGGAAGGAGATGGGCAGGTTGTGTCAGGTCAAGGAGACAGGGATGAGAGGGAGGGTTGGAGCGGATGAGAGAGTCACGGAGTGAGCGGTCCCTACAAAAGGCAGATGGGGGTGGGGAGGAAAATATCTCTTTGGTGGTGGAGTCGGATTGTAGATGGTGGAAGTGGCGGAGGATGATGCGCTGGATGCAGAGGTTGGTGGGATGGTATGATCGCACTTCCTTCAAACCAAAGGGGTGGCTATGGGTACCCGTATGGGTCTGAGCAATTCCTGTCTCTTCATAGGGTATGTGGAACAGTCCCTCTTCTGTTGTTACATTGGCACTATCCCTCACCTCTTCCTCTGCCACTTTGATGACTGTATCGGTGCTGCGTCATGCTCCCACGAGGAGCTTGAACAGTTCATCAACTTTACCAACACCTTTCACCCCAACCTCAAGTTCACCTGGACCATCTCTGATACCTCCCTCCATTCCTGGACCTCTCTGTCTTTATATCCAGTAACCGTCTCAGCACCAACGTCTATTTCAAGCCCACCGACTCCCACAGCTACCTTGACTACACCTCCTCTCACCCACCTTCCTGCAAGAATGTGATCCCCTACTCCCAAATCCTCCACCTCTGCTGCATCTGCTCCCAAGATGGAGCATTCCACTCACGCACATCCCAGATGTCCTCCTACTTCCAGAGCCACAAATTCCTCCCTCCAGTGATCAAAAATGCCCTGAACCACATTTCTTGCATTTCCCGCACTTCTGCCCTCAAACCCCCTTCCTCCAACAAAAATAAAGACAGAATCCCCCGGTCCTCACATATCACCCCACCAACCTTAGCATCCAGCGTATTATTCTCTGAGACTTCCGCCACCTACAATCCGACCCCACAGCCAAAGAGATAGTTCCCTCCCCACCCCATATGCCTTCTGTGGGGACCGCTCTCTCCGCGACTCCCTCGTTCGCTCCACACTTCCCACCAACGCCACCACCCCTGGCACCTTTCCCTGTAACTGCAGGAAGTGCTACACCTGCCCCCTCACCTCCACCCAAGGCCCCAGACAAACATTCCATATCCAACAGGGATTCACCTGTACACCCTCCAACCTGGTCCACTGTATCCGTTGCTCCCGATGCACCCTCCTCTACATCGGTGAGACCAAGTGCAGACTCAGTGACTGATTTGCAAAGCACCTGCGCTCTGTACACTATAATCAACAACATCTTCTGGTCGCTAACTGTTTTAACTGCCCCTCCCACTCCCTGGGTGACATGTCCATTGTAAGGCTCCTCCAGTGTCACAATGACACCACACACAAACTGGAGGAGCTATACCTCATATTCCGCCCTAGGAGCCTTTAGCCTAATGGCCTAAACATAGAATTCACCAGTTTCAAAATCTCCCCACCGCACCGCCCATCTCCCCCCACACCCCCCCCATTCCCAGCCTCATCCCATGTCCAATCCTCCCTCTCATCCCCACCTCCTTGATCTGTCACTACCTGTCCATCTCCTTCCCCACCTATGCACCCCAACTCTTCCCACTGACCAATCCCCACTACGCCCTACCAGCATCCACCGAGCGCCATCCCATCTACCTTCCCCCCGCCCCATCCCTCTTCCATCTATTTATTTGCCAGCTCCCTTCCCCCTTCCCGGTCCTGATGAAGGGTCTAGATCCGAAACATCGACTTTCCTGCTCCTCTGGTGTTGCCTGACATGGAATTGGGGCCCTGGGTCGGCTTTACAAAGGACTCAGGGGATGAGTTCTGGCTAGGCCAGGGAACCCATACAGAACCAGCTCCACAGGGAGATTAACTAGTGATCCCGTGTGGGCCTTAAGGGGTTATCGCAGTCAGCATTATTGTCCGGGAGATTGTGGAATCCCTCCATCACATCCATCTGGCACAGCGGACAGTTTATGTATGAACATTCCCAAACAGGAAGTGTGCCAGCCACCATATTGGTAAAGGCAGCTTTGTGAAGGAGGAGTTGCTATCAGAGCAGAACGTGGCCCTGTTAACCTCTCTTAATCAAGCTGCCTGGTTCAATGTCTCCAAGGTCCTAAACTCCCCATCCTCAGAATTTCCATGACCAAAAGCAAAGGCTCCTCTTAATCTCCCTGTCATTATTTTCAGGGCTGTCCTCCCTCACCTCTCCATCAACGTTCTGAAATTAAGTTGAAGTCAGCATTACCAGATAGTGGCTCGAGTAGAAGATCTTTGTGCACTCATGGCCAGCCCTAGCGTCATGGTCTCCTGTCCCTCTCCCCAGCCCCCAAAGAGTGATCCCAGCTTCAATCACCTGATGCTCCTTCTCAACTGCAATTCATCGACTTCCTACTTGTGCATTGGAGAGCAGCAGAGAAAAATGTTTATTCTTTTCCGCCTGGAAAATCTTGCAAAATAATGGTGTAAAATGGATGAATTATATATTTCCAGTTGAATACCATCTCTCACTCCCCGAATTCAGTCGCAGAAATTGAGCCTTAAATGAGGTCATTCAGCCTATGACATATTCGCTGGAGCTCCCTGCTCTATCCCTATTTCTGTGCCATCTCGGTCACATTCCTCATGTTCCTCCTTTTGCAAATGCTTATCCCAGACACTATCAAAGAATGTTCCAGTCACAGTACTCCATTGGTCCATAAGACACAGACTAAAAAGATTCCCTTTGAAAGTCTACCTCTATGCTCTGGATATTAACACTCCATCAGGGTCCCTGAATGTCAAAGGTGATGAAATCCTGCTGTTCCGTATTCATTGTTGAAGCCAGTAATGAGTTAACATTGTAACATTTCAGTTCCAAAGTTTTGGTTCTGACTGACAAGGGAAGCCACCTTGTTGCAAGATTTTCAATAGGCCACTCAAAACAGTTGAAGTGTTATTGACAATTAGTTCATGGGCCAGAGACAGTGGGAATCAGAAGACAGGGAAGGAAGGAGGTTTCATGCAGAAAATGACTATTACATTTATATTGTTCAGAATTCAACTGATTGGTTGTGTGTAGTTGGTGTTCGGTAAAAAGTTTGGGCTGTTGGATTGTTCTGTACAGTCAAAACCCGGAAAGAATTTCTAGGAGTCAGCAGTCTGTTAGTGTTCAGAAGAAGCTGTGTGCCATCAATAGTTCTGTGCAGCTGAAGAGCGGTTTGTTGAGACTCCACAAGTAGTAATCGTTTAATGCAACGGAGGAAGATTAGAGCTGCTGAGAAAATCCAGGGGCAGTGCTAGTTTTGTCTGGAAGAAAGCCGGAGTTGTGCCTGTGAGTGCATGCTGGAGTGCAGTTTCCAGAATCCGGGAGATCATAGTCTCAGGAAAGAACAATGAACCACCAGAACGTGAATAAACTTTGAGGCAGTCTATGACAGAACATGTCTTTGCTATTTGATGGGTCGTGTGAGAGATGACCGTGGTTCTGTTCTGCTTTTTGCCTCATGTAAATGCTATGTCTCTTTTAAAAGTCCATACCTTTTTGCAAATAGTTTTTGCGTATTTGTTTAAGGAAGTTTTGTTTGTAATGGGCATTTGTTGACTAGAAGTTGGCAGACTTGATTTTAATATTGAACCAGATACCGTCTTTGAACTACTTAATAGGCCATATCATCGACCTGGTTAAATTTAAAATTTGGTGTGGCTGTGGAAGAGTGGGACGAAAAAGGAATTGGTACACTCTCTAGTCTCAGACTATCAAATATTTGGGGGCTTATACATGACAACAAGTCTACAGCTGAACAACAGTATTTAGAAGTGGGAGCGATAGTTTATACAGGGAAAGGACATGCCAATGCAAGTTTCTTGGGCACTCGAGTAATCGGATCTATCTGAAATGGTGAGCTTTGAGTTGAGGTCATTTTTACAGCATCCTGGAACAAATTTAACCAGCTTAGAGTCATTATCCACTAACTAAAGTGTGGCTGAGAAGTTGAAGATAAAATTTAGATCTAATGTTAAGGAACAGGAAATCCTAAAACTAATCTTAAATGAATTGGGAGATAATTGTAGCACTGAAATTGGGTGTGCTGGTGGGTGGGTTGTGGCCAAGAGGTAGTGTTCCTAACTCTGGGCTAGGAGGGTTGGGTTCAAGTCCCATCTTCTTCAGAGGTCTGTACTAACACCACTGAATAGCTTCATCAGGTAGTATCTAGAACAGTAAGTAGATGTCGTAGCACTGGCAAAGATTCCATTGGAACAGAACGGGGTAGAACGAGAATTTCAAAGAAAGGGAAAGGATTGAGGAAAGAGCATTTCAGAGAGAGAGTAGAGAGAAGGAAGAAAAGGGAGCAAGAAAGCAATTCTGATGAAAATGCTTGAATTAAGAGAGAAGGATGTTTTATAGGTCACACTGGCAGCAAAAGACTTTCAGAGATTTACAAAGGCTTCATTGTAAATTTGTAATTTTGCACAAACATCAGTTTCCACTTTTCCCTTCTGGATCCTTTCCCAGCCCAGAAACTAACATCCCACTAGCAAAAAGAACTCCTTTTTTCATTTTGTTTATTAAGAACTTTTCTTTTCTCTAATGAGCCCACCACCAAATCACCCGTTTGACAATTTTTAAATTTATATTCATTCATGGGGTGTAGGGCCAGAATTTATTGCCCATCCCTAGTTACCCTTGAGGAGATGGTCATGAGCTGCCTTCTTGAACTGCTGCATTTGCTGTATTTGGGCCCACAGTGCCGTTAGGGAGGAAATTCCAGAATTCTGACCCAGCACAGGGAAGGAACGATGATACCTTTCCAAGTCCGGACGGTGAGTGGCTTGGAAGGGAAGATGCAGGGGTTGGTGTTCCCTTGTATCTGCTGTCCTTGTCCTACTTGATGGAAGAGGCCATGGGTTTAGACGGTGCTGTCTCAGGATCTTGGACGAGTTACTGCCATGCATCTTGTATATCGTACACACTGCTGCTACTGACTGTTGGTGATGGAGGGTATGGATGCTTGTGGACATGGTGCCAATCAAGTGGGCTTTGTGCTTGATGGTGTTATATTTCTTGTGTGTTGTTGTGGAATATTCCATCACAATCCTGACTTGTGCCTTGTAGATGATGGACAGGCTTTGGGGAGTCAGGCATTCTGTTACTCACCGCAGTATTCCGAGCCTCTGACCTACTTTAGTAGCCACTGTGTTTATGTGGCAAGTTTAGTTTGGCTTCTGATCAATGGTAACCCTAAGGATGTTTATTGCGGGGAATTTGGTAATGGTGACACTATTGAATGCCAAGTGACAGTGATTAGATTGTCTCTTATCGGAGTTGGTCATTGCCTGTCTTTTGTGTGGCACAAATGCCACTTGCCACTCATCAGCTCAAGCCTGGATATTGTCCAGGTCTTGCTGCATTTGGACATGGACTGCTTCAGTATCTGAGGAGTCACGAATAGCGTTGAACACTGCGCAATCATCGGCGAATGAACTCACTTCTGACTTTATGATGGAGGAAAGGCTGTTGATGAAGCAGCTGAAGGGCCCAGGACACTATCCTGAGGAACTCCCGCAGAGATGTCCTGGAGCTGAGATGACTGACCTCCTAGAACCACGACCATCTTCCTATGTGTCAGGTATGACTCCAAACACCGGAGAGTTTGCCCCTGATACCCATTGATTCCAGTTTTTGCTAGGACTCGTTGGTGCCACGCCCAGTTGAATGCAGCCTTGATGTCAAGGGCTGTCGCTCTCACCTCACCTCTGGAATTCAGCTCTTTTTGTCCATGTTTGTACCAAGGCTGAAACTTAGAAACACAAAAAATAGGAGTAGGAGCAGGAGCAGGCCATTGAAACTCCGGAGCCTGCACCACCATTCAATAGGATCATGGCTGTAATGAGGTCAGGAGCTGAGTGACCCTGGCAGAACCCAAACTGGGCATCACATGAAACAAATAAATTACAAGCACCGTGTCATTCTAGCAAAAAGTAAACAAAGGCACGTGGATCGAGATCTGATTTGTTTGCATTTTAAAGGAACCTCTTTCTAAATCTGACAGAGGATTCCGTTGAGTTCAGGGAAGATATTATGAGCCAAGGGCAGAGCTGTTTAAACTTGTCCAAGCAATAGCAAAATTTCAAGAAAAGCACATCAAGACATTTTTTCATTTTGAACATTCAAATTTCAAGGTGGATCTCATGGCCCGCAGAAGACTGAACACTGCGCAGGCAAAGCAGAAGAACTGGCAAAGCTCGTGAAGTTTATGTCATGATTTCTGAGAGGTCTTTGCCACATTATGAAATAGCCAACTAGGCTATCCTCAATGCTTATGAGTTGGCCCCTGAAACCCACAGGTGCAGTCTGAGCAGATCAGCATAGAGATTGGGAGGGTACAATAATGCACCTGTGTCTGCTGGACAGTTGGATAGGGGACACTTAAAGTAGATTTTGTGTGCAGTAACCTCAGAGAGGATATTCTTGTTGAAGAATTTAACAGTTCACTCCCTACAACTATGAGCATAGACCGATGGAGAACCAAAAGGTCTCAAAAGCTGAGTAAGCAGTCAGGGTGGCTGATGACTGCAAGGTCAGAAATTAACACTACACCAGGTTACAGACCAGCAGGTTGAGTTGAAATCACAAGCTTTCGAAGCGCTGCTCCTTCATCAGGCTCCTTGTTCGCCTGACAAAGCGGCTATGCTCAGAAAGCTTGTGATTTCAAATAAACCTGTTGGACTATGACCTGGTGTCGTGTGACTTCTGACTTTGTCCATCCCAATCCGACACTGGCGCCTCCACATCATAAGAAATAGGAACAGGAGTAGGCCATTCAACCCCTCAAGCCTGCTCCCCCATTCAATAGGATCGTGGCTGATCTGACATAGCTCTTCCTGCACTTTCCTGCATTTTCCCTGTAACCCTTGATTTTTAGATGACTAGATTTCAGCAGATGTTTCATTGTACTGAATTTGCCTTGGCCAAACATGAGAAGCTGATAAAGAGTAATTGAAAGGAAGCCTGGTGGATGGGGAGAACCAACTTTCACCCAGAGAAGATGAATTTGCTAATAAAAGCCGAGGCCTGGGGAGAACACTTGGGTACGAGTCACAGGAAATCAAACTCTTCGATGAGAGCTTAAAACGTCTCAGTGATACCATGATGGTCAGTTCTCCAATTTAAACTTGATAACTTCAAGTGAAGAAGTCCATGTGAAGTAATGCATAAAACAGTGTGAACAGGAAAAGCAATTGCTGATGAGTCAGAACAGTTAGCTTGCAGTCTGTTGGAGCTTCCTCGTGAAATGTGCAATGAAAAGTTTAAATTCCATTGCAAGCTGTTGAGCGCAAAAGGGACAGTGTGCAGGGTGGAAGCAAAGATTCAAACTTTAAAAGCAGCTAAAGAGAGAAACGCTCTTTCGGTGCAGATCTATTCATCTGCTCTGATTCCAAACAACGACAAAGCCTGTCCTGTGTGAGGAAGGCAGATAAGGTTGAAACAAGCACAGAGAGGGAATGCAAGAGAAACTCAACGGGTCTGGCAGCATCAGTGGAGAGAGAAACAGAGTTAACAAGTCCGATAGAACGGAACAGCCTTTATTGTCACATGCACAGGAGTGAGTGCAGTGAAAAGTTTAAAATGTGGCCTCTAGACGCCATCTTAGGTACAAGGTACCTAGGTACAGATACTTTCGTTGTTGTCGCAGAATTGAAATAGTAAAAAAAAAGAGTAACGAGGGATTACAGAGTTTAAAAAGTCCCAAATGAGAACGAAAAGTATCTTTAAAGTCTTCGAGTTATAGTCGTTTCTCACTGAGTCCATGCCCACCGCACTTCAGGACAAGATGCCTCATTGCGCCCACGCGCTATCCTCCGTCCTGGACTCATCTCCCAGGCTGGTCATGCTCACTCTGCTCCCGCTCCGGCCACATCTCATTTCCGGGACTCAGCCCGCACTCGCTCTGCTCCCGATCCAGCCGCGACTCGCCTCCGGGACTCGGCCCACGCTCGCTCTGCTCCCACTCCAGCCGCGACTCGCTTCCAGGACCTGGCCCGCGTTCGGTCTGCTCCTGCTCCAACCGGGACTCGGTCCGCGCTCGCTCTGCTCCCGCTCCACCTGCGACTCGCTTCCAGGACTCAGCCCACACTCGCTCTGCTCCCGCTCCAGCCACAACTCGCTTCCAGGACTTGGCCCGCACTCCCTCTGCTCCTGCTCCAGCTGCAACTCACCTCTGGCGAGAAAATCTTCAGCAAGAGGGGAAAAAGAAAATAAGGAAAAGGAACTGGCGAGCAGAGGAGGTCCGTGGAGTGTCTAACTTTGCCTCCATTTTAACTGGTTAGCGATGGGCATGTGGGGCTCTTCTTCAGAATATTGTTGCTTTCGCAACTGGTTAGTTCTCCATTGCTAACTTAAAGGACCCATCGACAGCATGCTACTATCAGCAACGGTGTGTGATGGAAACCCTCAAAGGCTGTGAAAGGATATGGATCATTCATTACCTGAAAGAGTAAACTTCTTACAAATTAAAATTCCAGAACGAAGTAGTCTTTGACATTGCTTAGAAACAATGAATGAGAATTAGAATGAGAAATTAGAAACATTTAGAATGGAACCAAAAAAAAGAGTGGCAGATCTCGAAGAGGTTAGCAATCAAAGCCAGCAGGGATAGAAAATGCTTACTTGCAGATCCTGTTAAATCAGAAACAAAAGCAGAAATTGCTGCAAAAGCTCAGCAGTTTTGGCAGCATCTTCAGTGCTGAGGAAGGGTCACTCAGCCTGAAACGTTAACTCTGATTTCTCTCCGCAGATGCTGACACAGCTGCTGAGGTTTTCCAGGGTTGGAAAATGCTTACCTAAAGCTTTCAATAATATTCTTGAATGTGCCAAAATGAATCTTGATCAGAAAACAAAGATGAATGAAGCCATTTTGATATAGTTGACACAAATTAAGAATTGCTATTTGGGAAATGAACTTAATGATGGAGTTAGGCCTAAACTAATGGAAATAGTCACGAATGGGCTGTGGACACTACTCAAACATTCCTTAGAGAGTGAAGAGAATAGCATTAAAATATGTTGATGTTGGATTAAGTTTGAGCTGTGAAACTTAAATCTTGCCAATCTGACTTGCAGCATGTAACTGTTCAAGTTAAGCTTTCCTAGTTCTGTAAATACAATATATGTAATCTGTAAAATTAATTTGTTAGAGGTCATTCATAGTAAAGCATTGGGTACTGCAAAGGCTATGAACCCTGACTACATTCTGGTAATCGTCCATGGTGTGTGGAGCGATGGTCTAGTGGTATTATCGCTGGGCTGTTAATCCAGAGACCCAGGGAATGTTCTGGAGACTCACATTCAAATCTTGCCGATTGGTGATGGTGGAATTTGAATCCAATAAAAATCTGGAATTAAGAGTCTAATGATGACCATGAATCCATTGTCGATTGTCAAAAAAACCCATCTCATTCGCTAATGTCCTTTAAGGAAGGAAACTGCCATCCTCACCTGGTCTGGCCTACGTGTGACTCCAGACCCATAGCGATGTGGGGATCCTTAACAATTAGGGATGGGCGATAATTGCTGATCTAGTCAATGCCATCCTCATCCCCTGAACTAATAAAATGAAATTGTACAAGACTTGAGCTCCAGGACTTGCTGCTCCCCTAGCCAAGATGTTCCAGTGCAGATATAACACTATTATCTACCTGATGGTGTGGAAAATTGCCCGGGTATACCCAATACACAAAAAGCAGGACAAATCCAACCTGGCAAATTTCTGTCCCATCAGTCTCCTCTCGATCATCAGTAAAGTGATGGAAGGTGTCAGTAACAGCGCTATCGAGCAGCACCTGCTCAGCAATAACCTGCTCAGTGACGCTCAGTTTGGGTTCCGCCAGGGCCCACTCAGCTCCTGACCTCATTACAGCCTTGGTACAAACATGGACAAAAGAGCTTGATTCCAGAGGCGAGGTGTGAGAGTTTGCATTTAACATTAAGTATGCTACTGAGTATTGCATTAAGGAGCGCTAGCAAAACTGACATCAATGGGTATCAGGGGCAGACTCTCCACTTGATTACCTGTTAAATAGGAAGATGGTTGTGGTTATTAGAGGTCAGTCACCCCAGCTCCAGGACCTCTCTGCAGGAGTTAAACACTGGTGAGGTCCTGGAGGACTGGAGAATTGCTAATGTTGTCCCCTTGTTTAAGAAGGGTAGCAGGGACAATCCAGGTAATTATCGACAGGTGATCCTGACATCAGTGGTAGGGAAGCTGCTGGAGAAGATACTGAGGGATAGGATCTATTCCCATTTGGAAGAAAATGGTCTTATCAGTGATAGACAACATGGTTTTGTGCAGGGAAGGTCATATCTTACCAATTTAATAGCATTCTTTGAGGATGTGACAAAGTTGATTGATGAGGGAAAGGCTGTAGATATCATACACATGGACTTCAGTAAGGCGTTTGATAAGGTTCCCCATGGCAGGCTGATGGAGAAAGTGAAGTTGCATGGGGTCCAGGGTGTGCTAGCTGGATGGATGAAAAACTGGCTAGGCAACAGGAGACAGAGAGTAGTAGTGGAAGGGGGTTTCTCAAATTGGAGACCTGTGACCAGTGGTGTTCCACAGGGATCTGTGCTGGGACCACTGTTGTTTGTGATATACGTAAATGACTTGGAGGAAGGTATGGGTGGTCTGATTAGCAAGTTTGCAGATGACACGAAGATTGGTGGAGTAGCAGATAGTGAAGGGGACTGTCAGAGATTACAGCAGAATATAGATAGATTGGAGAGTTGGGCAGGTAAATGGCAGATGGAGTTCAACCCAGGCAAATGCGAGGTGATGCATTTTGGAAGATCTAATTCAAGAGCAAACTATACAGTAAATGGAAAAGCCCTGGGGAAAATTGATGCACAGAGAGATCTGGGTGTTCAGGTCCATTGTGCCCTGAAGGTGGCAACGCAGGTCAATAGAGTGGTCAAGAAGGCATACGGCATGCTTTCCTTCATCAGACGGGGTATTGAGTACAAGAGTTGGCAGGTCATGTTACAGTTGTATAGGACTTTGGTTCGACCACATTTGGAATACTGCGTACAGTTCTGGTTGCCACATTACCAAAAGGATGTGGATGCTTTGGAGAGGGTGCAGGGGAGGTTCACCAGGATGTTGCCTGGTATGGACGGCGCTAGCTATGAAGAGAGGTTGAGTAGACTAGGATTATTTTCATTAGAAAGACGGAGATTGAGGGGGGACCTGATTGAGGTCTACAAAATCATGAGAGGTATAGACAAGGTGGATAGCAAGAAGCTTTTTCCCAGGGTGGGGGACTCAATTACTAGGGGTCATGAGTTCAAAGTGAGAGGAGGAAAGTTTATGGGAGATATGTGTGGAAAGTTCTTTACGCAGAGGGTGGTGGGTGCCTGGAACACGTTGCCAGCGGAGGTGGTAGACGCAGACACGTTAGTGTCTTTTAAGATGTATCTGGACAGGTACATGGATGGGCAAGGAGCAAAGGGATACAGACCCTTAGAAAATAGATGACAGGTTTAGACAGAGGATCTCGATCGGCGCAGGCTTGGAGGGCCGAAGGGCCTGTTCCTGTGCTGTAATTTTCTTTGTTCTTTGTTCTTTGAGTTCCTAGTCCCAACTATCTTCAGCTGCTTCATTAATGATCTTCCCTCCATCATAAGGTCAGAAGTGGGGATGATCGCTGATGATTGCACCATGTTCAGCTCCATTCGCAACTCCTCAGACTCTGAAGCAGTCCATGTTCAAATGCAGCAAGATCTCGTCAATGGGAAGTCTGTGGGATTGCATTTGTTATTTGATCTGTTCCATGGGGCATTCAATAAAAGTTTGTATTTGCCCGTGTTAATTTTAAGATACTCGAATAAAGGTTCGAAGTATTTCGGTCAATAGGCTTTGCAGGTCTGTTTGAGTAAATTTTATTTGTAATTAAATCATTAGTCTGTGTTGATTAAGAAGCCGAGACTTGGTTCTTTTGATAAACTAGAAACTGCCCTGATATCTTTTTAATTGGTGATATCATCAACCTGGTTCAAAATCGAAAATTTCTAGGTGGCCAGTAAAGGAATGAGTCAGAAAGGAATCAGTCAGCCTCCAACCTTGCGTGTAACACAAGTCATCAATGAATCTTTTTTACACTTTCAAAGACCATCTTTTCATTCCATATTTTCAAAGGTAAAGACCATCTTTGAAATGGTCTTAAGCTTTGAAATTATCTATTACTTACTCCACTAGTTCACTTTCAAAGAAAAATGTTTCAGCTTTTTCTGCAATGACTATAATCTACATTCCACGCCTTATTTTACAGAACTCTCACCTTCTCCATTGGCTTCAATATCCTTCCTACAAAGAGATGCCCAAACAAGTACCACATTGATCTGGCTAATGTCTTTAACAAATTCAACCTGAATTCCTAAGATTGAGGACTAGCTATGGGGGCTGCACGGTGGCACAGTGGTTAGGCACTGCTGCCTCACAGTGCCAGGGATGCAGGTTCGATCCCACCCTCGGGTGACCATATGTGTGGAGTCTGCACATCCTCCCCATGTCTGCGTGGGTTTCCTCCGGGTGCTCCGATTTCCTCCCACAGTCCAGAGATATGCAGGTTAGGGTGGATTGACCATGCTAAATTGCCTGTAGTGTTCAGCAATAGACAGGCAAAGTGGATTAGCCACGGGAAGTTAGGGTGTAGTGGTTGGAACCAGGTTGACCTCATTGATTATAAGGTTCTTGGTTAGGGTTGTTGACCTGGGCCAATCAGGAAAGCCTTGGCTGACCAATATAACCAGGAGGTTAGAATCTCCTCAGTGGAGGACTGACTCCTGGCCGGCCAAAGCAATGTACTGTACATCAGTAAATAAATAGTGACTTAGGACACCAGCCTCTTGCAGTTATTTCACAGGGATGTGTTTGGGTCTGTGTGAACTTGATGGGCTGAATGCTCTGCTTCAACACTGCAGGGGTTCTAAACTATAACACTGCATCATGCTGTGCCTGTGTGTCAGGTATATAATGGGCCCTTTGTGTGTAGTCTTGGGGGTGTCCATAGCGGCATCTTTGCCTTTTCTGTGGATGCAAATCAGGAACTTTTTAGGCCCATTCATGAAAATGGACGGAGAATGATGACAATGTTGCAGCATCCCATAAACACACCCTTGGCAAAGGCAAATTCAGCAAAAAAGCTTTTCGTCACTTGCTATCTTCCTTCCAGTCCAGGAGATAGGTACACTGACGTATCTGGTGGCAAAAGCAAACTTCCTTTCAGAGATCACTGGAGGCGGATTCTCAAAAAAGCATGTTTTCTTTTTTTTGGAGTGTGGTCTGGTTTTGCGGAGCGTGGATATTGCTGAAAAATAGATATATATCGTCAAAGTTTTTATCGTTTTGCACTCATCAGGACAATTTGCATGAATGCCAACACGAAGGGAAACTGACATTTCTATTTTATGAGAGTGCTGATTGGTCAGCAAGTGACCAATAGAGGTGTGGCCAGTGATGAAAATGCACGGGTTGATGAAGAGTGACAGTTAACCACCAAGTGTTGTTTACATTTAAAACTGGGCATGTTGACGCTGATTGATTGGGGTGTTTTTGATTTGTTTAGTGGATGTGAAACCAGAATTTCGTCACCCTTAAACCACGTTGATTGCCAGTCAACATTCTGGCCCTCTCGCCACTCCAATTACCTCACACTCAAACTCTATTACGCACCTTGTCAGTAGTTGGCCTGGGTGATCTCACTGCATACTCAGTAGTTCATGCCAACAGTTTGACTCTGGTCCCACGTTAAAGCTGGTGGCTCTGAGTCACCTCTGAAGTCGATGAATAGACCCAGATCTGGAAACTTGCCAATTGCCAGCTGCTGGAGTGAAATGAGTTGGCATTGGTGGTGGGTGTGGTCTCACATTTCAGATGCCCACATGGTGCAAACTGTAGAACCATTGAATTATTCTGAGCAGGAGGAGGCCATTTGGGCCATCATTCCAGTGCTAGGTCTTTGAAAGAATTTTCCCAGTGCCGTGCTCTGTCACCAGAGCCATGGAAATGTTTTCCCTCTGAGTGTTTACGCAATTCACTTCTGAAAGTGACAAGTGATTCTGCTATGACTGTATTTTCAGGAAGTGGACTCCAGCTCATGACTTAGTACAGAAAGTAAACCCCCTCCCGTTACCTCTGCTTCTTTTGCCAGTTGCCTTAAATCATAAATTAAAGGCCTTCAGTGCCCTTTCTGGGGCTAGGAAATTCTCCCCAAAATGTGGTGCTTTAGATTTGGACATTCCAGTGCTCCAAATGAGGCCTAACCAGTGTTTTAGGAAGGTTTGACATAATTTCCTTGCTGTTGCACTCCCCCAGCAGAATCTCTCCCTCCCTGGGGTGACGAGAGGGGAAATAATTGGGCAAGTTGAGAGGAATTCACCCCCTTCTCATTACTGCAGCAATTCAGTGCTGGGCAAGAAAGGCCTTGGGCAACTTTCTGGGCCCTCCAGCAATTAGAAGACCTCAATTCATCACCTCCCTGATGGTGAGACACGTGGTTCGTTTCCCAACCGGGACACCATACAGACCAGCCTGTGCCAAGTTTGGGGTGCCTCTAATTTACCCAATGTGGGAGCAGTTTGGGGGCACAGAAAATGAGCAAGGGATGGCCTAAGAAAACCTCTCCTCGTGATCCCTACCCTGCGAGTAGAAGATAATAAGGTTTTACCTTCTTGCCGTTGGAAACACACCTCGCCCAGTACCCCCGACTCCCACAGGATGTGGGCTTCCTCGCTTAGGCCGGCATTTATTGCCCATCCCTAATCCCCCTAAAGGGCAGTTAAGAGTCAACCACATCGCACAAAGATCAGGGCTCAACCGGTGCATTTTAGGATCCAGAGGTTGCTGGTCTCTGATTGGCTGGCAGCTTCTGGCGACACAGGTCAAAGTCTGCAATAGGCTGAGAAAGTCACCCTTGCTTGGCTCTCAGTTCTCAGCCAGCTGATTGGCAGGCGATGGGTGAGTCATCTCGCCAGAGGAAGCAGCGTATTAACCCTTGCTCCCACACCATGAAAAATAAAGGAAATGTCATGCCTTATGCTTCTATTAAAAACCAAGGACCCGTGTGCTTTTAAATAACCTTCTCATTGGGTTCCAGCATCTTTGAAGAGTATGGATGTTTACCTTGAGCCCTGTCCCTTTACCCTATTTAAAATTGTAACATTTGCCCCTCTCCATTCTTCTTTCAGAATTGTATCAATCCTCAATTCTCCGCGGTGAATTTTATTTGTTTCACCAGACTGTCTCTTCTTGATTTCTGTCACTTTTCACCTCGTTGTTCACAACCATTCCTGGTTTTGTGCCACCTACAGACATGCCTAGTACAGTTTAACACAGTCTAATCCTGCATGGGCTGAATTTAAATAATTAAATGTTGTGTAATGGCTTTGACATCCTGGAGCAACCCTGCAATGATGCCACACTGGGTATTAATAACACAGCATGGGCAGAGTTAGAAAGGATTGATTAGCAGAGAACAGGACAAAATGGATAAGATGGCTCGAGAGAAGCATATGTTGAGAATTGCTTTAACAATGAGGCAATAAACTTAGAGCCTGATATATCTCATATTACCGTACAGAGCATAATGTGCAATATGCAAGGATTGAAGACAGTTCAAATCTGGAGAGAGTAGACTTTGCCTTCTCCTCAAATCTGTCTTGAATCCAAATTCTTGGATGTGGATAAAACCTTGAGACGGATGATTAGACAGCAAAGATTCTGCTTTCCCCAGCCTTGCTCTGAGACATGTTTCTGAAGAGTCACACTGAACTCAAAATGTTACCTCTGTTTCTCTCTCCGCAGATGCTCCCAGACCAGCTGGGTTTCTCTAGTGCTTTCTGGTTTTGATTCAGATCTCCAACATCTGCAGTTCTGTGTCTTATAAAGAAAACATTGATGTCTGTATCTGAACACGTGCTAAGTCTCGATTTCCTCTATTCACCAGGCTGCATAGACACACACCCAGAGACTGGGGAAATCTGCTGGCTCACTCCAATGCTCCAGTTCATAACGTCGCATGTTTGAAACACTGTGGGCAAATCCCTCTGTGGTTTCACTCCCGCCCCCGCACTCGTCCCTCTGCCTGTTTCATCTCCTGCAGCCCTCCAAACCTCCACATTCTCTGTCCTCCTCCAATTCTGGTCTTTCGAGCATCTCTGATTTTAATCACCCGTTGTTGGTGACTGTATCTTCAAACTTCTCTCTCTAAATCTCTCCAAGCCTCTACCTTTCATCTTCATTAAGATGCTCCTTCAAACCTAGCTCTTAGACCAAATGTTTGATCACCTGTCCTATTGATCATAGACTCATACAACAAGGAAACAGACCTTTCGGTCCAACTCGACCGTACCAACCAGATATCCCAATCTGACCCAGTGCCATTTGCCAGCATTAGGGCCATATTCCCCTAAACCCTTCTTATTCATATACCCATCGAGATGCCTTTTAAATGTTGTCATTTTACCGGCCTCCGCCACTTCCTCTAGCCGCTCATTCCATGCACGCACATCCCTTGGCATGAAAATATTGACCCTCAGGTCCCTTTTAAATCTTTCTCCTCTCTATTAAACCTATGTCCTCTAGTTTTGGACTCCCCTGTTCTGGGGAAGTGAACTTGGCCATTCACCCTATCCATGCTCCCAGTGATTTTACAAATCTCCCCTCAACCTCTGATGCTCCAGGAAAAAAGTCCCAGCCTAATCAGCCTCTCCCTCTCGCTCAAACCCCCCAGCGCCATCCTAGTGTCTCACTTTTTATCTCAGTGTTAAGTTTTGTTTTATAATGTTCCTCTGAAGCATCTTGTGATGCTTATGTGTTAAACGTGATGCGTTTAATTGAAGGTTTACCACTTTCCTGAGTCCTGTGTGTATAGGAGTGCAAGTATGTTCTCTACAGTGGCTATTTCCTCGTCTCAGTTCTGCTTATAGCATCCGCAGGCTGTATCTCAGGTTATCTCCAGAGAGAGCCTCTCAGTTCTTCCACAAACTGATCAAAACAAAAGGGATGCTTCATGACTGTGTGGCAACTGTGACATCTAAAATGGATGTAACTGCTGTAACGGTGTGGCTAACTGAAGTCTACAGAGGACCACTGCTGCAAACATGATCATTGTGCCAGCTGGAATCCTGGGCACTATAAAGTATATACGCTGCCACCTTCCTCTTTCCTGGTTGGCATCTACAGGACAAGTCTGTTCTGCAGTGGTAGAGGAAAGCCACTTGCTGGTCTACAGAGAAGAGTCTAATATCTTAAACTCTTGAAAGTGAAATCACAGGTAGACAGGGTAGTGAAGAAGGCGTTTGGTACACTTGCCTTCATTGGTCATTGCATTGAGTATAAGAGTTGGGAAGACATGTTGCAGCTGTACAGGACATTGGTTAGGCCACTTTTGGAATACTGTGTTCAATTCTGGTCTCTCTGCTTATAGGAAAGATGTTGTGAAACTTAAAAGAATTCAGAAAAGATATACAAGGATGTTGCTGGAGTTGGAGCTATAGGGAGAGGCTGTCCAGTATTTTAACTTCTATCTTGGTTCTACACCTTTAATTTCCTTGCCCAACATAAATCTTTGACGAGAACGCAGAGTTAATATTCTGGGTCCAGTGACCCTTCTTCAGAACCATTCTGAAGAAGGGTCACTGGACCCGAAACGTTAGCTCTGATTTCTCTTCACGGATGCTGCCAGACCTGCTGAGCTTTTCCAGCAATTTCTGTTTTTGTTCCTGAATGCCAGCATCCGCAGTTCTTGTCGATGATTTTACCTCTTTCTTATCCTGTCATTTCGCCGGGTCCCTCCCTAATAACATTGTGGGTGTCCCTACGCCAAATGGACTGCAAGAAGGCAGCTCACCACCACCTTCTCAAGGGGCAACTAGGGACGGGCAATAAATGCTGGACCAGCCAGCGACGCCCACATCCCACGTACGAATAAAATAAATCTGAGGCCGAGAATTAGGATTGACACAATCTTACACTAATCCAACACGTTTATTGACAATTTTAAGCAAAGTGGTTTTTCAATTGAATCATATAATTGCCCCACAATCTGAGATGAGATCTTTGACAGGGCTATTCCACACTGATCTATAGCTTTTGTCTTCTGCTTGAACGCTGCCTGGGGGTGTATCTTCTCTCTTTGTTCTTCAGCCCTCCCATGTGGGTCCTGTTCAAGGGTTCCCATACAAAAGTGTTCACCCACCATCCTCCTCAGTTTGCCTAGTTGCAAGTTTCATCGATTTAGTTTTATTTTAGATTTGGGTTTTATTTTCACACGTACTGAAGGACAGGAGTACAGTGAAAAGTGTACAATGTTGCCACACACAATGCCATCTTGGATACAACGTACCTAGATACAATATCTTCGCTGCAGAAGTAGAAGAATAAAGAAATAAATTTAAAAAGTTCAACACTACAGTTTTCTTAATATAAAAGTAGAAAACTGAATTAACAAAGTTAAGAAAAGAAATCAAACATTTCAGTCCTTTCTCAACCCACAGGCCTGCAGATGCACCAAGCTGGGCTTTCCCCAAGAGAGCTCACCTTCACTTGTATGTTTACGTTTGCACCAAGCTAATGCCCACTCATGCTCGCCAGCTGCTGTTAGCCCCGACCACCTCTGCTGCTGATCTCCATGGGCATGCCATGCTGGCAAGGCTTCAGTCCCGACTGCCACTGCCAGTGTCCACGCTCACACTGGGTCTCAGCCGCTGCCATGCTCGGTTGCCATATGAGCCAGCTCACTGCAGAGCTCCGCTCTGGTACCACTCCGCACATTGATAAATCATAGAATCCCTACTGAATGGAAGCAGGCAGTTTGGCCCATTGAGTCCACAGGACTCTTCCAAGGAGCATTCGACCCAGAACCAGTCCCCATACCCCGGTAATCCTGCATTTCCCATGGCTAGCTCACCTAGCCTGTACATCCCTGGGCACTGTGGGACAATTTAGCATGGTCAAACCACCCTAACCTGCACATCCCTGGGCACTACGGGGCAATTTAGCATGGCCAATCCACCCTAACCTGCACATCCCTGGGCACTATGGCACAATTTAGCACGGTCAATCCACCCTGACCTGCACATCTTTGGACTGTGGGAGGAGACCGGGACACCATGCTACAAACCCTACGCACAGACGCGAAGCAGCGATGCCACTGACCGTGACCCACCACCTTGTGCCCGACTGGTAAAGGCCCCCAGCTGCTGCTGTTGCTGCCTCCATGCCTGACCTCTAAAGACTAAAGGACTAAAAAAAAAGAAAGGGAAAACAAAATCCGGAAAAGAAGAAAGGAGAATCAAAAAAAGCATTCAGAGCGGACAAGCTCCAGTGAGGAGCCTTACTCCGCCACCATCGTGCCCAGGATTGTTGGCTATTTTCCACTGCTGAGCCATATAAGGTCAATTTCCCATCTTGCTGTGACTGCCTGTCTGGTTTCAATCAGATTTCACCAACTGACCATTCTGTTCCATTGTAAATTGTCTTATACGCTGTTAAATTATATTTTTTCTCTAATTCAGCCATGTTGTTACACAGTGTCATTGGAAAGAATGAATTTCAATGTAATTAGCAAATATTGCCCTTCTTCTGGTTTCAACATAACAAGCACTGTTCTGAATCCAGGCTGCAAACCTTTTACTAGCAGTAAAATACTGTGGATGCTGGGAGTCTGAAATAAAAAGAGCATCACAGAGAGCATCTGTGAAGGGAGAAACAGCGTGAAAGGTTTGAGTCTGAAAAGACTCTTCTTAGAACTGAAGGGGGCTGCAAAATGATGTTTTCTTGCATTGTAAACAAAGGAGAAGGTGGGGATGCCCAGAATGATGACAGAAGGAGTGGTTTACATGCAAAATAGGTGTTAATGATAACTGAGTTGCAAAAAAAAGGTCAGTTCTGCTGCGAGCAAGACTGTGCCATGTGGGGGAGGAACGGGGGTTTTGTTGAAATGGGGGACATTGGTGCTCTGAAGTTGTTGAACCCAGTGTTGAGTCTTGCAAGCTGTAAATTGGCTAAATGGAAAATGAGGGGCTTCTTCCTCCAGCTTGCTACACTGCAGCTGGTCGTAGACAGAAATGTAAATCCTTCCCTTAAACATGCAGAACACCTCACCCTATGCCCTTGAAGGAAGTTAGAACTGAAACATGAAATACGATGTTGAAAATGTTAATCCCCTCCTCCCCCACCCCGGAGTGTGAGCATTTGAAAGATTTCACAGTCTAGTCATGGTGTGGTTATGGATATGGATGAGAAAGGGGGTAGCATCAAGTCTGCAGAACTCAATATTGAGAATAGATGTGTGAGAAGAGAACTTTGGCAAACAGACAGATCTCATATTTATGAATTTACAGGTTTGTAGTGACTATTACAACCTCAGGGCATTACAAAATGTTTGACAACCAATGAAGTGCTTTGGAAGACAATCACTGTTGTAGTGTAGGAAAGACAGAGCAAACGTATGCACAGCAAGCTCCCACAAAGAATGACATGAAATTGGATTTGAAAATGTTGATTGGGACACCAAGGATAACCTTCCTGGTCTTCTTCAAAAGAATGCTATGGGATCTTTTACATTGAGTGCAGATAGAGCCTTGTTTTCATATCCCTTCAAGAGCTGGACCTTAGACCCTGAAGGACACTGGCAGGACTGAGTTGGGAATGTCAGTTTTGATTATGTGTTCATGTCTTTGGCAATTAACCCATGCAAGAATATTATTTTAATTATAATTTTATAATTTTATAATTTTTCTGAAGAAGGGTCTCGGCCCGAAACGTCAGCCTTCCTGCTCCTCTGATGCTGCTTGGCCTGCTGTGTTCATCCAGCTGTACTCCTTGTTATCCAAGAATATTATTACTGGCCCAAGGTTGACACACAACAGGCTGTAACAGGGGAGGTGCTGGCCTAGTGGTATTACTGCTGGGCTGTTAATTCAGAGACACAGGTAACATTCTGGGGACCCAGGTTCAAATCTTGCTACAGCAGATGGTGGAATTTAAATTCAGTTTTCAAAAAAAACCAAATTAGGAGTCTATGATGACCATGAATCCATTGTCGATTATCCTTTCGGGAAGGAATCCGTCATCCTTACCTGGCCTGACCTACATGTGACTCCAGACCCACAGCAATGCAGTTGACCCTTACCTGGCCAATGGGCAATAGATATTGGCCTAGCTAGTAACACCCACATCCCATGAACGAATTATTAAAAATATTAATATACATGACATAAAGTATATTAACAGAAGAACATATATTGGGAAGAAGCTAACTATTGTGTAAGACAGTCAGTACCTGAAATAGTTAACTAACATTACAAGCTAACTTCCACCCACCACAATATAAAGGACTCACCCTGGGATAAGTTAACCATTTGCATCCAGTGTGTTCCCAGTATCTAAGTCGTTGCTGTTAGAGTTAAAAGCATGTAGCTGAACAGTAATGTGTGCTTAACTTTACATTGCGACTGAAGTCTCACACATATCTTTGAGGTAATACAACTAACCAGTGAGTGCCGCAGGGTAATAAACCAAAGCTGATGATCGGGATTGAGCCATTCCCCTGGAAAAGACTTAGTGCCGGCATCTTTCCCCACCTGGCACTGGTGATTAAAGGAAGACCCATCAGGACGATTGATGTTAGTAAATCTATTCCAAAACATCCCAGCTGGTTAGCCTCACCATTATCCAATGTGTTCACAGGCAATATTATAAGAGCCGTTGGTGTGGGAGACATGCCAAGGGCAGTTAGGCTGCAGATCAGCCACAAACTCATTGAACAGTGGAACAGCTTTGAGGGGCCGAATGCCCTACTCCTGTTCCTATATCTAACCAAAATTTTAAATGTTTACAAGAAGGAGTTGGATATTGATATAGAAAAGGTTTTCTGTTTCTCACATCATCCTTGCCTCTTTTGCACCTCACTTTCAATCAATACCCTATTATTCCTGTTCCTATTAAAAGCCTCTCCCAGTCCACTCCATCCAAATGTCCCATCAATCTCCCGCTGCGATTATTATCATTAGATGCAACTCCTTTTTATAAACATTCAATGCTTTAGCCTCGTCTGCTTTCTGTGGCTGAGAATTCCACAGGCCTCTCACACTGGCTGAGTGAAGCCATTTCATCCTCATCTCAGTCCTAAATGACCTATCCCATATCCTTAGACTGTGACCCCCTGGTTCTGGACTACCAGGTTATCAGGAACACCCTTCCCATGTTTACTTTGTCTAGTCCTGTTTGAATTTTGGAAATTTCTCTAAGATCCCCATCATTGTTCTAGACTCCAGTGATTATAATCCTAACCAATCTCTTCATATGTCAGTCCTACCATCCAGGAATCAGTCTAGTGACTCCTATGACTAGATGAATATTCTTTATACCAAGTTTACACAGTCTGTACAAGTATTGAATATACGTCCTTTCTGTTAGAGTGGATCTATCTCGGCACTTTCTCTGTAGCTGTAGCACTGTGTTCTGCATTCGATTCTATTACCCTGATGTACTTACGTAAGGAAGGGTTTGCCCGGCTAGCACGCAAAACAATATCTGTACCTTGGATGTGACAATGATAAATCAGATCAAGCCCTTTGTCTCCAAAACTAGTTCTCACGTTAATGCTGGTCCTGATCTTGTGGTTTTTCTTCTTTTTTTACAGAAGTGAAAATTCAGAGCTCCTCAGTGAAGACCTTATCCAGGTACGGGCTCTCTCTGGTGGGAGACAGCACTGTCCCACACTGTACTGATGGTGAGGCTCGGTGACAGTCGCTGAGGGATAGACACAACTCAACCGACTGAGATTGTGTTCTTTTTTCACCCATCCTTTTCCATGCTGCAGAGAAACAAGATAATCCCACTGGTTTTCATTTTCACATGTTCAATCTAGTGCTCAAGCCAAATTATCTGCACTGAAGTAATTGAAGTTCCATACGTCAGGGAGACTCCATGCTTCAATCATTGGGCAAAGTAGACATGACTCTCCATTCCATAATCAGCAGATATGTCATATTGTGTCATAATTAATTGTACTTGTCTCTCTGAGACAGGAAAACTACGGGAGAACTGATTTTGCAGTACAGCACTGAGGGAGTGCTGATACTCCAGCGTACCACTGAGGGAGTGCTGATACTCCAGTGTAGCGCTGAGGCAGTGCTGATACTCCAGTGTAGTACTGAGGGAGTGCTGATACTCCAGTGTACCACAGAGATAGTGCTGATACTCCAATGTAGCACTGAGGGTGTGCTGATATTCCGGTGTAGTACTGAGGGAGTGCTGATACTCCGGTGTAGTACTGAGGGAGTTCTGATACTGCAATATCCCAGGGAGGGAGTGCTGATACTCCAGCGTAGCACTGAGGAAGAGCTGATGTTCCAGTGTAGCACTGAGGGAGTGCTGATACTCCAGTGTAGCACTGA